>CM034350.1:115397473-115409376 GCA_019925275.1 Mytilus edulis | reverse complement strand
CAATCATAAATCAATCAATCAATAGACTCTGACTATACACCTGGATGTCATGGTTTATTTGGTATGTTATGGTGAGCATAGTAAAGTGTCCCTATAGACACATATTCTTGTTTGTTGATTATTTTTACTTTAACAACATGGTCTAAATAGGTTATAAAAAGGATGTGTGTGTATGTGTTAGAAAAATTGGTTTAAACCAACCACATTTTGTACGTGTAAACAAAGTGGCTATCTCAACCATGTGTTGTTGTCTGTTTTTGTTTGAATATCCATTTTATTTCAGGTGAGTTAAGTGTTGTTTGTTGGTGTTGTCTGGTGCACAGTCCTGCAAATTCCTGTTTACCTTTTACATATTTTTTCTGATAATTACGTAAATCACCTAAAAAGTTAAAAAAAATAATGATATATTCTTTTGTCCATTTTTAATGAAAAAAATGTGATAAGAAAATAAGATGTGTTAAACAACTATCAATCCGAGTCAAAATACAGTAGATGTTAGCAACTGCATGTCAATACCACATAGCAAACAAAAAGTAAAATCACGAAAATACTCCAAGGGAAACAAAAGGCCACTCATGACAAAAGGTAAAACAATTCAAAACTGAAGACCAACAACCAGTGATTTGGGTACAAAATTAACAAACGAATAAAACTTATCTGATTATACACAACTATTGAGGAAAATCTTTCTGTGCTAAGAATTCAGTGATAATTTGTGGTTTTGCAGGTATAAGAATACTTTTTAAAATGGATTCCTGATGTGAAAAAAAAACACTGACAAAATTTTTTGAAATGGCTGCCATAATGATATGGAAAAACATTTACAGCCTGAATCTTATGATCTATTTACTTAGGGGTATCCTGGTGTCAAATTTATGAAACTTGAGACTTATTATATATTGCATATTTGTTTGTATCAAAATAATTTATTTATAACAAATGAAACACTAAACAAATCCTTGATTAATGTGCTCCAAATATTTTTCCTAATTGACAAATTATATTTTCTGGTTTCTACTTTTTGTCGAGCCTGCGACTTTAGTTGCAGAAAGCTCGACATAGGGATAGTGATCCGACGACGGCGGTGGCGGTGTTAGCTAACTTCTTAAAAGCTTTATATTTTAGAAGGTAGAAGACCTGGATGCTTCATACTTTGTATATGGAGGCCTCATGATACGAAGTTTCTGTCAGTTACATGTCCGATGTCCTTGACCTCATTTTCATGGTTCAGTGACTACTTGAAAAAAAAGTTAATATTTTTTGTAATGTTAAATTCTCTCTTATTATAAGTAGTAGGATAACTATATTTGGTATGTGCCTACTTGCAAGGTCCTCATGCCTATCAGACAGTTTTCACTTGACCTCGACCTCATTTCATGAATCAGTGAACACGGTTAAGCTTTGGTGGTCAAGTCCATATCTCAGATACTATAAGCAACAGGTCTAGTCTATTCGGTGTATGGAAGTACTGTAAGGTGTACATGTCCAACTGGCAGGTGTCATCTGACCTTGACCTCATTTTCATGGTTCAATGGTTATAGTTAATTTTTTGTGTTTTGGTCTGTTTTGCTAATACTGTATGCAATTGGTCTACTATATTTGTTGTATGGAATGATTGTAAGGTGTACATGTCTAGCTGGTAGGTGTCATCTGACCTTGACCTCATTTTCATGTTCAGTGGTCAAAGTTAAGTTTTTGATTTTTGGTCTATTTTTCTAATACAATAAGCAATAGGCCAATTATATTTGGTGTATGTAAATATCACACAGATTTTATTTGACCTTGACCTCATTCTCACGGTTCATTGCTCAGTGTTAAGTTTTTGTGTTTTGGTCTGTTTTTCTTAAACTATAAGCTATAGGTCAACTATATTTGTTGTATGGAAGAATGGTTAGCTGTACATGTCTGCCTGGCATGGTTTAATTAATTATCATGTTTATCTGACCTTGACATCATTTTCATGGATCATTGATCAATGTTTAGTTTTCTTGGTTAATGTTAAATTTATGATTACATTTAGGACTATCAACATAAAATCAATGATTAGTAAAGAAGGCGAGACATTTCAGTGTGTGCACTCTTGTTTCAATAACATACAGGAACAAGAACAATAATTTACACTGAGTTTTCATATTTAAGTTTTTTCCTAAGTTTTGGATGGAAACAAACTATTTTTCAAGTTCTCTGCAAACCAAATATCTGTTTTCAAAAACATTTGTATCAGCAGTCTGTGCCTTTTTTAAATGTGATTTGATTTTGATTTTTGGTGTTTTAACACCACTTTTAAGCACCACTTTTGGGCTATTTCATGGCAGCCAGTTTTTTATTGGTGGAGGAAGTTGGCGCCCCGAAAAAAGACATGACTTTCAGTAGGAAAACTAACAATCCTAGTCAATTAAGATTAATCAAATAAAGTCCAGTGAGGTTCAAACTCACAATTTCAGTGTTGACTGGCTAATGATGAGTAGTAACTACTAAGACCTTTCTGCCAGAGGCCCCCTTTTTGTATGTCCAGTCCATATATTTTCAAGAATATTATCCAAAAAATTTCAGACTAAATTTATATATATATAGCTCATTAGTGGATCCAGGAAAGAGATGGTGCTGAGGATGGAAGGCCTTTTTTTATATGATCAATGTCTTTTTTTCTGAACCAAGTGCCCGCCCATTTCTATGGAAATTATTTTTTCACTTCCCTTTTCAAAATTTTATTAGGAATAATTAGAATCTGACTACTTATCCCATTTAAATCCTTTTTTTTTACCTTAAAAACAATTAATGTTCTTTTAGTAACTTCTTTTAAAATCTCATAATCATCATCAGATAATAGCATATGTTTTTCCTCAGGATAAGTTTTTTTTCTACCTTTACAGTATAGAAATATTCTGAAACTAATTTGATGAAAAAAAATATTGTTGTAAAGCAGATGCCAAATTTTTATTCTAATCCATATTTTCTCCATACCTTACAGAGTAAAAAAAAAATTGTTTGTTATTGTCTAAAAACTCTTTAGTCTTTAGTAAGTGTCCCAAATGACACTGTAAACACTTGTGTACGTTTCCTCTTTTGTAGTTTCTTCACATATGTAATGTTCACTCATGTACTTAATTGAAATTGTGGCTGCTGCTTAAAAAATTTTGACTTAATTTTGATATAGATTTATAGTGTTTTTTGCTGTATAGTGTTTTTGAATCTACCAGACTCCGTTAAATAATTTTCCAGATGGCACAATATCTCATTTCGATTGTCTCTATTAATTTCTTCTTCATCGATTCCTAATAAGGTGTCTAAATCCATGTGTATATTTCCTGTAATAAAGTAAATAGATGTTCTCATCCTCTCTCTAGCCTCCTCGTAGTTAGAACAACGTAAAAGGTAGTGTTCTACAGTTTCTGGCTCTCCACAGGAACAGTTTTTGTCTGATGATGGTATAATTTTGGATTTATAATCATTTAGATCACAATAACCTGTTCTCAAACTAGAAGTAATTGAAAACGACCATTTGGATGGTAAATCTTTTGGTATTTTCTGACAGACTTTTTGGTGATAGTTGTAATAATTTCTGCCACGTTGACTTGATTCCCATTGGTTCTGCCATTTTCTTAAAACACTTTCTCTTGCTGCACGTTTTATATCCTGCCTGGTTACTTCTGATGGTTCTTCTATTTTTTCAGCTTCTTTAACTCCTTTTTTGGCCAGTGAATCAGCAATGTCATTTCCTTGGATATCAGCATGACCAGGTGTCCATTCAAAATTTAATGGAATTCCATTCATCTTTAATACTTTCATGTTTTTCTTAATTTCTCTTATGACTTTGATGTAATTCTCTGATTTCCAGTTTAAAGTTAAAATTCCAATTGAGGTCTGACTATCTGAAAAAAGTGTAATTGAGTCTGTGTTTTGTCTGTTTTCTGATATTAAAAAAGTGGTCAACAACACTAAGTTTAATGGCGATCAGTTCTCCGAGTAGTATTGATCCTTTCTTGGATACAGCTTTACTAATTTCAATTTGTGGTTGATTATTTGATGGAAAGATGACAGCACCTGCTCCTACAGGGCCAGGACTACCAAGACAAGACCCATCAGTAAATGCTATACATGAATTTGCTGGAAGATGACTTAGTTTTTCCATTATTATGTGTTTTCCAACATTTTTTTGGTCTGTTGATCTTGATTTGGAATTTCCAAGGTTTTTCCAATATTCTGGAGGAGATTTATATCTTTGTATCCCATTAAACTGAAATTCTGCTTCAGATCTATACTAAAAAAAATATGTTCATTGGACTTGGTGGCAATTTTTTTTTACCCCCTACCTAAACAAAGTAAATTATTGCAGCCTCAAAAAAAGACAGTAAAAATTATGCAAATAACCTGGAACATGTTTTAATAAATGATCAAAATGCTTTAAAATAATGAATTTATTTTCAAAATGCTTTAAAATATTATAAATTTATTTTACGGTTCTCCCATTAGAGGAGGACAGATAAAAAGGAAAAGTCTGAATCTATTTAACGTTTATGTATAGCTCAAAAGCTGTCACTGATTCTAGCTCCTTTTATACATTGACTACTTGTGAAAGCGCCAATTTCCTGAAAACGAAACTTTGACAAAACTGTATATTATTTATCTTTAAATCTGAAAAATCCCAACACAAGTGAGTACCTTCATAATCGTATATTTGAATGAAGCAACAATCAGGCGATTGAAGTAATGGCAACTACAAATAAAAGACAATAAGTCACACAAGGTTTATAGTCCACTTTCGTTTTCCCTAATTTGTTGGGAAAACACAAGAGCTTCCCCTACCGTTCCTCATCATTAATAACTTATTATTTCTGTTAGGTATATGTTGTTAGTTTCAAAGTTCTTAATTTTTTAACTATAAAATCCATATGTTTCAAATCATTAATGACTTATGAGTAATGTGAACATACAATTTTGATCTTGGTATTGATTTGATTGCAATTTGTTTTATAAATCATTTGTTTACTGTTTTGAGAAGCAAATGTTTTAGTTTTTGGTTTGATCTGGCTGGGTTTTGGTGAACAGGCTACCAGGAGACCAGTTTTTGGTTTATTCTATCAAAATAGACAGTAAAGTACATATAGTGTTGTTATGGTGACAACATCATTATAAATAGAAAATGAAAGTGAAAGTTCATATATGTAAAGTAACTTGTGTCATATTTAAAGTGGTTATTTCCCCCTCACACTATCATACAATGGAACATGCTACCTATAGCCACAGTACAGTCAACCACAATTGACAGTTTCAGAGGACACCTTACACTTTGAAGGTGTTCTCTGTTAACTGATTAAATCAAGACAATCATTTTTTTTAAATAAGTTTTTAATCACTTCGTTTTTTTGTAATATAAAATTGAATGGAAATGAGGAATGTGCCAAAGAGACAACAACCCGACCATAGAGCAAACAACAGCAGGAGGTCACCAACAGGTCTTCAATATACATGCACAAATTGTCAAATTTGTATATATTTTTTCTTTGGCATGTACAAGAAAAATTTGATTTTACCATGCATGCACAACTACAACTTACATGTATCTTCAGTATTCTGAAATTTAGTTGTATAACCGAAGAAAAGTCAGAATGGTCTTATTCTTTAACTGTCATTAATGTGTATCCATGAATATGATGCCTGTTAAATATATCTATATATGTAAGGATTTATTCCAACAATGATTCTGTATTCTTTGGGCTTGGCAGGATCCAATAGATGAGTTTAGCTTGGGTCTCACCTAGGCAAAGCTCTGAGTCCTTGAAAATATGTCTGGTCAATTTTTGGTGTTTAGGGCAAACTTTTGTTCTGTGGTCAACCTTTGATATTTCTTAATATTGAATTGTAAAGTTACACATGTACATGTATGAAATTTACCTTGTTTGCTTTTACATTGTTTTATAATTAAATAAAGAGCTGCTGAACCAACGCCTCCTATGTTTTGTGATGGTAGAAACCAGATGGTATGAAAGGTTGGCAGATAAAAAATAAAAAAACGCTATATTGACAACAACGTAAACTGAATCTTTTATTGTAAACTTTGCTTCTGTGTTCAACCTTTCTTAATATTGAATTGTAAAGTTGCACATGTATGAAATTTACCTTGTTTGCTTTTACATTGTTTTATAATGATCACCTGTTCATCAATTACCGGACAGATTATAAACAAGTTAAAAGAGAAATGTTTATATGCAATAGGAATTATTTTCCATTCATCAAATTACATATTTTTCAAGAATATTTTGAATCCAGATTCATTTATTTGAAGAAACATTTTCAAATGATGAAATGTAAGGTCCCTGTTCCGGAGACCACTATTGATCATTTACAGAATCAACCAGTATGTCTAACTAATTTTATGAAAATTTCTTATCTTTGTAGTAAAATGTCTTCAACTTCTCAAAAACACAGAAATTTTGTAATGGAGCCAATGGGTGACAAACCTGTAACAGAGCTCGCAGGGATTGGACCAGTTTATGGTGGTAGACTGACAGAAGCAGGTTTTGATTGTGTAAGTTTTATCACTTTTGATATATATATTATATATATAAGTTATATAACCCAAAATTCAAAAATACAAGAAGATGCCTGTGAAATTACAGTTGATCAAGTGTTGAAACAAAGAGTTTTTAAATTTCGAAGGCAGTAAGTCAACTGAGCATGTGTGAAGACATAGAAGACTAGAATCGATCATGGTCTCCGAATTGGGTTATTTTCTCAAAAAATGTAATTTTCTGTGGAAAAAAGTTGTTTATAAGACTTTTTTTATGTTTTTGTCTCAAAACTCCTACCCTAAAGTTTTCATTGGTTTACAATGAATGATGACAGAATTGCAGGTTGTCCCGGTACACTTGATTAAAATAAATAGTTAAATATTAAAAAATTCAACCTGCCAATAATATTTCAAGAAATAAACAAACATTTTTTTTAACCCTTTGTGTGTACAAATGTATATATTTTTTCAGGCCTATGTTGTCTTAGGGCAGTTTTTGGTGCTGAAAAAAGATGAAGATATGTTCAAAGATTGGTTGAAAGATTTGACTGGAGCCACTTCCAAACAACAGAATGACTGCTTTCAATGCTTAAAAGAGTGGTGTGATCAATTCTTGTGAATGTTGTACAATAAAAATGTAAAACTATTATCAACATATAAATGTGGAACCTTTTATCATCTTGCAAGTGTTTTATTGATCTGCATTTAATGTATTTTTGGTGATCAACCACGGACATTGATTGTGTATTGCCAAATACAAATATTCTGAATTAAAAGTTTAAAATTTAAACACACATTTTATAATATGTTAATACAATGTAATAATTCAATATAAATCTGTCAATAACTACTTTAAATTTTTTTTCATGATTTTAAGAAAAAATCTGAAAAATTCACTCAAGAAACATCAACCCTGCAAGAAAGACTACTGTTCAAGTCTTTGTGTTGTGAAGCTCTTGGTTTGTTAATCATCAAAAGCTTTTTTTTCAAATAAGAAAATAAAAAGGTTAAAATGGTCTGGTTTCTTTAAGCAAGGCCATTGAAGAAAAATACTTTAAAACTAGTTTTTGCAAAATCTAAGCTTTTTTCATAAGAGGATGTAAACCTTATTTGGTCCTCATGTCTAAAACAGTTGTCTTGAATCTACAATGAAGATGATCTATTTGTTTATACACAAAGCTTTCAAAATATATTCACTAATTGTTCATTTTCATCAAATAATTTATTAATGTTTCATACAATGTAGCCCCACTTACAACAAAACAACCATATGTTATTTATACAACGCAAGTGTAAAGAATTGATTTAAATTTATTGTTGTAACTATTGCATTATTATGGATTCATTATTATTCATAGGATACAATTTTTTTGTGGGTTAAGTTGAACCCCTAATTTAAATGTTGAATGAAGGCCAAATAAATGAAAATAAGCTTCTCAGTGCCTCTCATCAACACAAAACCTGCTTCATGGCTGATTTTATTTTTGGAAAAGGGTTAAGTGGTAAATTAACCTTGCTGGTTGAACTTTTGGTTTATGAATGAAATTTAGAAAATGTACTTTACTATTTTCAAAATTGGCCTGAGGTGCTATTTGAACATTTATTTATATAGCCATCTGTACACAAAAATTCCACCTAAATATACATGTTAGATAACATTTATAAATGTGCAAGTTAGGTTGTTTTTGTTTTCTTTCTTCAACATTTTAACTTTTAAAAAATGTGAATTTAATATTTGTTAGTCCAAGTCCTATTGTTTAAAACTTGAATTAAAAATTTATAGTTACATGGTAATGTACCAATGTAGAATTTTTAATACTAAACATTTTATCTGCTAAGGAGGAAGCTCCACAAATTCTATTCTATTTGTTTCAATCACAGGGTAAAAATCTTAACGCTGTCAAAACCAATTCTAATACAACAACGTTTGTAACGTTCACTTTGATTGGATAACGTCACTTTCTTACATGGCATCAATTGACAATTGATGCTATGGGACGTACTCGCAAGCGCAGACGGCATATGACAGATTTTAAATACATGTTTTAACGTTGTTTTCTGTCAGTTTCATTAGAATAGAGATAACTAACGCGTCGTCAGTAAACTTAATTTGCGACCATCAAATCCCCAATTGATGCCGTCGGACCTTAAAATACAATACAGTTATCTCTTAAATGGTATTTTAATATTAAAGCGTTTATATGATATTCATTAACTTTGATTTACTGCTTAAATGTAGTTTGTTATACAATGTAATGATGTCGTACAGAAAAAATATTCAAAGTATTTTGTTTGTTTAGTTTGCAATATTTTTGTTGTTAACATAGGTGTAACGCTAACCTGTAGTAGTAGTTACTTTTTTATATAGATTTTTGGTACACAAAATGACTTAATTGATCAAAAAATATATATATGGAATTTTGAACTGACCTAACAATTTGCCCAAAAGTTCTATTATTTTAGTGCATTAATGTCATTTGTAATATTTTTATGCTAATTACCCAAAATATCATGTATATATATTCAAATTAAAAAAACAGATGCATCAAACTAATCAAGGGAAATGTCAGAGTAAACTGTAATTAATAAAATTGACTCAGAAGAGGACAGTGCAACTATGCTGAAGTTGAATAAAATCATTATTTGAATAACTTGATCTGAGTTCTGTCACATTGTTGACATTGTAATTACCAGTACAAAATGGTGATGAGATTATATGTAGTTGTAATTTATTAGATAAATAAAAGCTTCGTTTTATCTATTTCATGTTGTTAAAATTCCTCCGCCATGTTTCAGATAGATACAGTTGATATTTCTTTATTTTCTTCTGTGTTTATAAATTTTCTCACAATTTTTATGGGAATGTTTCTCCTCCAAGTTTTATTAATTCTCTGACTTGCAATGACAGAGTTTAAGTAAGATAAAATTGAGAAAGGAAATGAGGAATGTGTCAAAGAGAAAAAACACCACCATAGAACAGACAACAGCAGAAGGTCACCAACAGGTCTTCAATGCAGTGAGGAATTCCTGCACATGGATCCTTTTGTACCTTTTGCCTCGCTTCTTATGCCCCATTTATGGGCATTATGTTTTCTGGTCTGTTCATTCGTCTGTCTTGCTTTAGGTTAAGGTTTTTGGTCAAGGTAGTTTTTGATGAAGTTGAAGTCTGATCAACTTAAAACTTAGTACACATGTTCCCTATGGTATGATCTTTCTAATTTTAATGCCAAATTAAGAGTTTTTACCCCATTTTCACGGTCCACTGAACATAGAAAATGATAATATGGATGGGGCATCCATGTACTAGGGTATCATTCTTGTTTTAACTGCTTAAATTTTACTATTAATATTAAACAATGGTCCAAGATTAGGGAGGATTATTGTTTTGTTTATTAATCAGGCCGTTGGTTTTCTTGTTTGATTGGTTTTTACATTTGTCATTTTGGGGCTTTCCGTATCTTACTATGCTGTATGTGTTTTGACTATTGTTTAGTCCTATAGTCACAAACATCTATATCCTTTGCTCTCTTGTGGAGGGTAGTCTCATTGGCAATCATACCACATCTTCTTCTTTATATGTACGTGCTACAATCATTCCATACATCAAATGGTTAACCCATTGCTTATAGTATTGGACGAAAGGTCCTTATCTTCAACTAAATATTGATAATGAGGCCAAGGTCAGTTGAGCCCTGCCAGACATCCATATACCAAATATATACGAGCTGTTGCTTGAATACCTGAGAAACTGCATAAAACCTCAAAAACTAAACATTGATGAATGAACAATGAGGTCAAGGTCACATGAACACTGCAAGACAGAAATACACCTTACGATCATTCTATTTACCTTTTGCTCTAGGCCCTACCATAACAAGAGTGCTAACGCTGAAATGTCTCTTCTTTACTAACCATTAATATTATGTTGATAGTCATAAATATAAAGCTTAACAACAACTACTGTGGATTCACTTATTTTCGTGGGTATTTAATTTGGTGGTTTTGCCAACATCTCCACACAAAGCCTATAGAAAAGTGTAATTCATTTTAATTCGTGTTTCACCTGTATCCACGAAAATCACGAAAATTGGTATCTGACGAATAATAATGAATCCACAGTATCACATACACTTAACATGGTCCAAGGTTAAGGTCATATAAACCAAACGAGAAATACATGTACACCTTACAATCATTCAATACACTAAATATATTGCTTGTAGCACTTAACCATGAAAACTTAATGTTGAAAATGAGTTCATGGTCAGATTAACAATCCCAGGTAAGCATGTACACCTTACAATCATTGAATCAATCTATGCATTAAATTTAGCTGACATACTGCTTATAGTATTGCAGAAACAAACTTAACATGAAAACTTAACATTGACCAATAAACCACCAAAATGAAGTCAAGGTCAGATTATACCTGTCTAAATTCCTTCCATACAACAAAAATAGTTGACCTTTTTGCATATAGTATTAGAAATAAAGACCAAAATGTAACTTTGACCACTGAACCATGAAAATGAGGTCAAGGTCAGATGACACCTGCCAGTTGGACATGTACACCTTACAATCCTTCCATACACCAAATATACTAGACCTATTGCTTATAGCATCTAAGACTTGACCACCAAAACTAAACATTGTTCACTGATCCATGAAATGAGGTCGAGGTCAATAGACATATGACAGACAGAAACTTTATAGTGTAAGGTATCTACATGTATATACTACATTAAAGATCTATTGGTGGCCTTCGGCTGTTGTCTGCCCTATGGTAGGGTTGTTGTAGCTTTGACACATTCCCCATTTCCATTCTCAATTTTACAAAGTATGAAGCATCCAGGTGTTCCACCTTCTAAAATATTAAGCTTTTAAGAAGTGAACTAACCAGTTGCCGCTGGATCCCTATCCCTATGTGGAGCTTTCTGCAAAAAAAGTCGCATGCTCGACAATAACCAACCATTGGCCTGTGAACCATGTAATATGGTCAAGATCAGATAAACCAATCCAAAAAATAACCCAAGCATTGTTGATCAATCAGCAGAGTAAATTGGTGATCTGACACCTAAACATTCATGATCTTGTGATCCCAAATCAAGTAAATAATACACACAAAAAGATTTATCAGTTTAATTAGAGGTACAACATCATATATAACAAATATCTAATAAAAATCACACACTCTGTCCTGAGGTATTTCATTCTAACTCATGATTTATACACCTCGCTTGATATGGTAACTAAAGAATGCTCAAGTAAATACTTATTGAGAAAATTCCACTATAATTTACATCCCCTATTAACAATGCCATAATTTGAAACTTTTTTTTTAAATCAAATATTTTTTTTTTAAATTCAAAAGTAATGGTTGTAGAATTGCTTA
>CM034350.1:114999501-115397373 GCA_019925275.1 Mytilus edulis | reverse complement strand
AAAAGTATATGAGAAATTAAAGGATGCAAAAGTACACGTTAAAATTAAATGTTGTGAAAGTACATCTAAAAGTACTTGTGAATTTATATGCCGTGAAAGAACATGCAAAATAATTTGTTGTTCAAGTACATGTTAAATTATATGTCTTGAATGTACATGTGAAATTATATGTCATGAAAGTACATGTAAAATTATGTCATGAAAGTACATGTGAAATTATATGTGGTTAAAGTACATGTGAAATTATATGTCATGACAGTACATGTGAAATTATATTTGTGAAAGGACATGTAAAATCATGTCATGAAAGTACATGTAAAATTATATGTGGTTAAAGTACATGTGAAATTATATGTCATGAAAGTACATGTAAAATTATGTCATGAAAGTACATTTAAAATTATGTGTCATGAAAGTACATGTAAAATTATGTTGTGAAAGTACATGTTAAACTATGTTGTGAAAGTACATGTAAAATAATATGTTGTGAAAGTACATGTCAAATTATATGTCATAAAGTACATATGAAATTAGCAAGGTTAACAATATATGTTCTGTAGTTTTGGCTTTAGACAGATTACACTATTTAAATTATTGTCTAGTTTTAAAAGGAATAATCAAAATTTAGTAACTTTGAAGTGATAAAATTTATTTCGTGTAAAAAAAGATATTTCACAAACTTTAACATTCGATTTCATCTATCGTAATAATCAAATTTCTGTCCATTGTTTTAGTGCCATATGACATACCTTTGTTACCATGGTTGGACGACACTGTCGTCTGGTAAATGGATCAGCTACTTTATTTTTCATTTCTTCTACTTCAACTTTACAAGCTTCTTCTGATTCTATCATATTACGCTGTCTGTTTCTCTGGTTTATGTAACTAAAGAAAAAGCAATAAGCTTTGGAAACTCAGAAATTGAATTTGATAAACACATTTTTTATTACTATTGTTAATCAATGAACAAAATTGTGAGATTAATTAATGCTATTTCAGAATTTATAATTATAATATGATCATAATTTCAATCAAATTTTTTTTGCAACAATTGATAAAAAGTTACAAAAAAATATCTGAACCAAATTTGCTGAGAAGTACAAAACAAATTTAAAGTTCCAGATAAAATCATTAAATCAGATATTTTCAAAAAAGGGAAATTTAACTTGAACAGACTTGCAAGTTTAATAAAAAGATATAATAATTCCAGCACAAAGAATTGACAATACTTCCATAAGTCTATTAAAACTGCCCTGTAACCTTGACATACCTGATAGAGTTGATCTTCTGTGACCGTCGCCGGTCCAACTCAGTGGCCCTTTCCTCTTACCTGATAGAGTTGATTTTCTGTGACCGTCGCCGGTCCAACTCAGTGGCCCTTTCCTCTAAATCTTCTAATTCTTGTTGAAGTTTACCTTGTTGATCGACATTACCTTCCATGTCAGCCATTTCCTATAATATAATATTTATAAATGAATTCTACTGATTTTTTCAAGGTCCCAAAATAGGCCTATCCTTGCAGAAAAACCTGAGTATTCCAACGCCCTGCTTTATCCAACATTTTTTTCTGGTCCCCCAGTGTGTCAGATAAAGCAAGTTCCACTGCATTTGTTTTTTGTTATATTTTATAAATGTTTTTTGGCATATTTTATTGAATTTTGTCATTTGAGAACTTTGTGTCAATCAAAGATCTCTGAAAGATTTAAATTCATTTCTATTTGTTAAAGTCATAAGAAACGAGCGACTGGTGAAAACTAATGTTTATCCAATTATTGAACCAATGCATGTATATATCATAAACTTAATCCTCTGTGCACGATTTTGTCATTTTTTACGCAAATATATCGTATAATCGTCAATTTTTTTTTCTCTCTGTCTGTGTTGATTTAACAAATATGGCTACTCATTAAATGCCGTGTTTTGAAGCTGAAGTTTACCAATTGTCACCTTATAGTAAATAATCAACAAAAAGCATGGGTATTTAGCAGGTGTTTAACATATACAATCAGGTACTTGTTTATTTTAATGACAGATTCATACGTATTGCTATCACCAGATTTTTCCTGGCAGCAAGCAATTAAAAATAAGTAAACTTCTTCTAAATATGGACAAATTAAAGAATTTTCCTCAGAAAAAAGTATATGTACATAAGTTGTATAATGAAAACTATCCATTTAGTTTTAAAAAACATATGCATATTTTTTTAATTTGAGGTTTCATATGACTTTAAGACAGTAAAGCTCAGCATATTGTTTAGATACAAGCCAGCTATTAGTATGCTCAGGTTGCTGTCTCATTGACATTTAATCCCCATCTCTCTTTGATCATAGTACAGTCTATCAATTAGTGAGCCATCGCAGCTCCTTAACATTTAATAAGATACAATAACCTTCAACTGACCTTTTGTTTCAATAAAGCGGTTTTCTTAACATTTAATAAGATACAATAACCTTCAACTGACCTTTTGTTTCAATAAAGCGGTTTTCTTAACAGCATAATTGTGAGGATTCTTTTTAAACCTTTGTTTTTCTGCTACAATCTGTAAAAAGCATCAATATGTTTTAAGTATACAAATAAATTATCATTCAAGTGTTAATCATTGTTAATAACATACTCAGTGTAAAATTTTGATGTTTTTGCAAAATAATGTTCTTTTTCTATCATCTTCAACATTGAATTATGGATGTTTGAAGACTACTTTTTCAATGACATCTACTATAAGTAGCATAGTAGTTTCATCTTAATGAATTTTACAATTAACTGAATACCCCTTATATTTCAAGTTTTGCAATCAACATACATAACAGAGTTAAATCAAATGTGGAATTTAGAATGTGACTGTCATACAAGTGAGAGGTTAAGCTAGCTAGCTAACCATAAAACCAAGTTAAATCCACCATTTTCTACATAAGAAAATGCCTGTTCCAAATCAGGAATATGACAATTGTTAATCATTTGTTTGATGTGTTTGAGCTTTTGATTTTGCCATTTGATTAGGGACTTACTGTTTTTAATTTTCGGCAGTGTTTGGTATTTTTGTTATTTTAATTTTCATTCATTTCCATATGTATAGTTTTTTTTGGGTAAAAACTGTATTTTTTTATACTTGATTTCATGCTTTTCAAAGTTCTGCATACAAGATAACAAAACCAGATGCTCTGCAGGGCGCAGCTTTATACAACCGCAAAGGTTGAACCCTGAACGGTTGGGGCAAGTATGGACAAGATAACAAAAAAATGTAATTTGATAAATATTTGAGTTCACCTACATTGTATATACATGGAATCCAATGAATAAAAATAAATGTGTACTCAATAAATAACAAAAATCCACAGTTCTTACTTCTTCAATATCATTTTCCTTGAATTTATAATTAGCAGCCTCTGCAATGTCTTTGACTTTTTTTTCAATATCATCTACAGTTGGTAAAGTTAGACCTCCTAACAACATGGCTTCTTTCCATTTAAAGAATTCTGAATCTGTGTAGTCTTGGTTTGATACAAACTCTAATCGGTAAACCCTTTCTGAATGACCATGTCTGCAAAATAATAGGCAAATCAATTAGTCTAATCATATAACCCTTTCTGAATGACCATGATGACCTAGATTTTTTTTAATTTTCATCTTATGTAATTATAAAATTTCTGTCTTTTCAGAATGATGGAAGTTTAAGAAAGAGGGAATAATCCAATAAATTATTAACATATTTTCTTTTTAATTATGGTACATGTACAGAACATATATCTTACCAATGATTATGGAATCCTAATCTAGTAAGAAACTAGAGGCTCTAAAGAGCCTGTGTCGCTCACCTTGGTCTATGCGCATATTAAACAAATTACATAGATGAATTCATGACAAAATTGTGTTTTGGTAATGGTGATGTGTTCGTAGATCTTACTTTACTGAACATTCTTGCTACTTACAATTTTCTCTACCTATAATAAACTTGGCCCTTTCGTTACAGAGGAAAATATATTGTAAAAATTTACAAAATTTACCAAATTAATGAACATGATGAAAATTATTAAAAATTGACTATAAAGCGCAATAACTCAAGGAGTCAACTGACCATTTAGGTCATGTTGACTTATTTGTAGATCTTACTTTGCTAAACATTATTGCTGTTAACAGTTCATCCCCATCTATAATAGTATTCAAGATAATAACCAAAAATGGCAATTTTTTTTTTTAAATTACCAATTGGGGGGCAGCAACCCAACAACCAGTTGTCCAATTCATCTGAAAATTTCAGGGCAGATAGATATTGACTTGATAAACAATTTAACTACTGGGTCAAATTTGCTCTAAATGCTTTGGTTTCCTAGTTATAAGCCAAAATCTACATTTTACCCCTATGTTCTATTTTTAGCCATGGCGGACATCTTGGTTGGTTGGCCGGGTCACCGGCAGGGATGGGGTCGATTACTTTAAAATGTAATCGATTAAATTACAATTACTTTGCTAATAAAATGTAATCGATTACATTACAATTACACCCTTTTTCATATGTAATCGATTACATTGGATTACTTTTCTTTAAAGTAATCATGATTACTTTAGATTACTTATGATTACATTGTATATTTCATTATCAAAGTTTTTTTTTATAATTTTTTATCCTCATAAAAAAGCTAATTTTGGTGATTTTTTTAAAAGCCTTAAATCATTCATCTTAATTAAAAGAATTTATAGACAAGTACAGTGTAACATGTGTAATTTGATAAAATAGCTTTTACAGACAAGTGCATGTCCTTTCTCTATGTAAAAGATATAACTTTATTTTTTTCTACAATTTTAACCAACTGCCCAATTAACAAAAAACCTGAACAAATAAGGAAAAATTATTTAAGTATTGTTTTATTGTCTGTTGGGACATAATTGACACATCCATTAATGTTTTTACAGGTGTTAATTACCACTTCCATTTTTTTTAACAAACAATAGGTGAGCTTGGGTATTAAAATTTTATTGTCTTAATAACAAAATCAATAAAGTTAAAAGTGGTTGATTGTCATTATTTTGTTTGAAATTTTTTAATACTTGATCTAATTAATAATTACTGTCAGGTGAAAACACAAAACAGCTTTGTAACTTAGGAAAGTATATGCATTTCTCTTTTTAAAAATAAAGAAACAGTTTATTGTAATAAAATATATTTTTTACTAATGAAACTTCTAAAGTCACCTGTTGTTTACTATGCATATTGTTTGTAATATTATGCCGTATGTATACACTGTACATGTACTGGTTTGTACTTACAAAATGTATGAGCCGTAAGGCTCAAAGTTAAAAAAGAATAAAAATTAGAAAGCTCATATACACGAATTTATGGAAAACAAAATTAATTCAATTTGTAAATAAATGAAATCTGGTTTTAACTTCCATTTTCAGTTTTGAATAAAGTGAGCTCATATATTTATGTCGACCATCAAAGTAAAATTGGAACTAAATGTTTTCTTCATTTGAATTTCATTGTAGTTATGTAAAAATATTGGTTAAACTTATATGAAATTAGAGTTAATATCAGAAGTTTTCAATCAAGGAAAAAAATGCTTTCAAGGCATATTTTGTATCATAGGAGCTCAATCTCACAACAAAATATTGGAGTGACAATTTCCTTTAGTAAACTGTTAACAAAATAAAACACTTGGTTATACAAATTTGTTATATAGATGATACAATTTAAATTAAACAAGGTCCCATCATTGTGAATACCAGTTTCATGATTTTTCATTCAAGATTTACATTTTCTTATTTTCATATTGTCTATCAAAAACTATTTTCATATATATACAAGATTTGTAATCAGCAAGTAATCGTTTGAATGTAATCTTAAAGTAATCTAAAAGTAATCATGATTACACCTGTTTTTTGCAATGTAATCAATTACATTATGATTACTTGTAATCAAAAATGGCATGATTAATGATTACATAGGATTACACTGCAAAATGTAATCGATTACAGCTGATTACGATTACTGATTACGATTACCCCATGCCTGGTCACCGGACACATTTTTTAAACTAGAGTCCCCAATGATGATTGTGGCCAAGTTTGGTTAAATTTGGCCTAGTAGTTTCAGAGGAGAAGATTTTTGAAAAAGTTAACGACGACGGATGACAGACGCCAAGTGATGAGAAAAGCTCACTTGGTGGCCCTTTTGGGCCAGGTGAGCTAAAAAATAGATGAGATTTATCCATTGCTGTTACAAAAATTTTCTCCTAAATACATTTATATCACATTCTACATTATCTTAGGCAATACCTTAATTTTAAACCTTTATTTGTTCTAGTTGTCCCTAATTGGTAAACCTTTGCAGTTTCTACAACATCTATTATCTCTGCTACCTGAAATTAAAGACATAAAGAATCAAACTATCAAACAAATATCTGTACTATCATATCATTGTTTCAGAATTAAGATGCATGTGGGACATGGAAAGCATTTTAAAAAGACCCTTACCTTTCATTTCACCTCTTGAAAGAAATTTTCAAGGAAAACAGAACCATCCACTTTGAGTGTCTTCCTCGTCGCCAACCATGATAAATTTTGGAACATCCCTATTTCATAATTCTTACTTTTTCAGAAGGTGATAAGTTAATGAATTACCTTCAGAATATATAGAACCTTGTTTTATCATTCCAATTTTTGACTTGGTCAATGCCACCCTTTCAGAGTAAAGACCAAAAATGCCAGTGCCCCTTTATATCTACACCTACAATAATCTTACAAATCTATAGACTTTGCACATACCCTATATACAGCTCTGCCTTCATGATTTCCTATACCAATCCTTACATAACAACCTTGCACAGTTTTCCTGAAGAAAGGCATATGTACCCATCTACAAAAAAGATCAAATAAGTTACTATACTATATCATAAGTATCACATATATATACTGTGGTATCAAAAATATGTACTAATTTTCTTTCATTCTGAGGTTATCGGTATAATTGAACTATTTATTTTAAGACTAATGGATCACAGTGAAAGATAAAAGCCTACTGTTAAACAACTGATATTTGCAAATACTTATTCTGCATTTAAAGGTTAACCCAGTCTAACCAATTTTATGACAATTTTATGACAATCAATATTATCAGAACTTCAATTTTGGTGGTTAAGTCCTTTAAATAAAGAATTGATAATTTTGACCTTTTTGTGAAATATTTGTCATATAAAAAACCAACTGCAAAAATTAGTTGGTTATAACAGACTATAAATGTAGGACTTGGAGGTACAATGGTATTTCAGAGTACCATACCCAATTCAGAGTCCAAATATATATTATTCAACTTGTGACAATTATAATGGAACAGTATAGGTTTATGTGAAGTAAATTTTATGTCCAAAAATCCTTAGAATAATGCAGTACATACCTCTCTATTTTATGCCGAGACAGTCTGACCTTTTGCATTTGTTCCTTTGTAGATACATACTGGACTTTTTTCTTTGATCGCTGGTAATTATAATATCTACAATGAATAAGACAAGTTTGTGTTATCTAAGTATAAGTTAGAACTTATCTGAAACCTCGGGGGAAAATGACAAATCCGGTGTCAACAGATATTCTTGAAAGATGAAATTTCATAGTTAAAATTTCAATGATAAAGATAGACCCTTAACACACTCTGTCCTTTTAATTTTATATATAATATTCAGTGTAATGAAGATTTTTTTCAGGTCTTTAACATTTCATGGAACTGAAATTCACCTGAATTATCTGCAATAAAAATAAAATTCAAAAAAAAGTGACAAAATTTCATACACAACCATTAGGCAGCACTGATTTTTAGATCTAAAAAACTTTAAGGGAAGGACATGCTGACAGAAAAAGAGACATAAACTATTCTACCCCACTCCTTCTGAGCAGGAGTATAACTACCCAATTATCTCTGCTTTCAATAACTCAGACACTTACTCATTTTCTGATTGTGACCCCTCAGGGGTATAGCTACCCAATTATCTCTGTGTTCAATAACTCAGACACTTACTCATTTTCTGATTGTGACCCCTCATCTGATGACCGTTCACCACTAGATGATTCAGACACTTACTCATTTTCTGATTGTGACCCCTCATCTGATGACCGTTCACCACTAGATGATTCTGATTCCGATTTTGTTTCATGGACCTCCATTTTACTCTCTTTACGAACATCGTCCTCATTTTCCTCATTATCATCGTCTTCATCCTCATCATCAGAGTAAATATCATCAGCTTTCAGCGTCTTTTTCCTTTTTTCTTCTAATTTCTTTTGTTTTGTGGCCTCTTCTGTAAACAACACTTATAGACTTCAACAACACCATTTAATTTTTTAAATATACTTAAATTCTAAATAATCAAATAAACTTTTGAGGCTACAGAACACACCAAGTTATTCTATTGAATAATCATCTAAAGACTACTTTAAGATGCTAATAATTGCAAGTGATGCACTCTTCAAATTCTTTTAATATACTTTTACAGAAAATCACATTTAAAGGTGTCATCATCATTCACCTGCGATCGTTTGTTTTTTTTATCATATTCTCAACAAGATTAAGGTAATGTAAAATTCCACATCGTGTGTTTACCTTAAATCTCTTGCAATGGAAGATAACAAACATAGATGAATCTTTTGATTGAAAAACAGCTTGCTATGTGATTTGGGTTTTTTTGCCATTGTTCAAAAGATATAGTGACCTTTATTTGTTAACTTCTACAAAGTTGAAAAGAAAATGTAAACATGAACATTTAAATAATTTGAGTGCTTCCCCTCTCCCATCCAATAGTTAGTAACAACGCTTAATTTAATTAATCCTATAACAAACCTTGTCTCTTCTTTTCTTCTCTTTTTGCCTTTATTTCTTTGAGGACAGAAAATTTTCCTGAATCTTTTTTCTCTTCAATATTTTTCCGTCTTTCTTTACTCCTTTGACTTGTGGACCTGTCTAACAAAGACTCAGCAAACTGCTTGTCTTTTTTCTTTTGTTGTTGTTTTTTGGCCTGTCGTAGTTTCTTTTCTATATCAAATCTGTAAGAGGAAGATTAATTTATCATCACTATGAAGTTAAAGGACTACTAACACAAGGGTTCCTGGTTCGATTCCCGTTCGGGATGAAAATTTCAGGGATTGAATTGTCGGCTCTCCTTTGACACCATTTGCAAGTATGGTCTTGAGGAAACAAAGATAGTCCATCGGAAAGGAACGATAAATGGCAGACCTGTGTTAAGAGAAAGCCATATCTCTTGCACGTTAAAGACACCCTTGTAGATTTGGAAAAAGAGCAGGCTAATGCTGCTACAGGAAGCACTCACACCCGCAAAGTGGAAAGGGATTAATATCAGTTGCAAAACTTGTTTCCCAATCCACTCAACTACCAAAGACTGATTTTTTTTCCATACTCATCTTTTCTTCTGTTCTTTTTCTGAAAATTTCACTTTGTCAAACCATTATATTCTAGTTCATTTTCACCCACAAAATCATACCTTGTTTTCAGAGCTTCTCTTCTTTCGATTCTGTTATACAAAATTTGTTCTCTTTCTTTTTCTGTCATTTTTTCCAGGCGTAATCGATCTTCTTCATCTCCGATTAAGTTCTCATCATAGCCATCGTTGAATGTCTCTTTATCAGATTCATAGTCAGACCCAGAGTTACCACCTGCGCTGTCAGACTCTGAAACTTCACCTATAATAAAGCACAATATACTGCCTTTTTACACAGGATTACCACATTAAAATTAATTCTACAATAAGGAGGAAACTAAAGGTCTATGAGACAACTAAACAAAAATAGAATATCAACGTATTGCTTACAAACATTGTAAAGTTCCTAAATCAAAGGCAATATACAAGCTTTATATCCCATAGTAGTCAAGATGTGAAGCTATTCAATGAAAATTAATTGACCTGACAATATTTTCTCAATGCTCTCATAATTTGGCCAACTTTTCCATACTAATGTTGCTTTCTTTTGTATTTTTTTCTCTTCTACTATTGTAAAAGAAAGATTTAAATCTTTTTTTATTTCTGTCTTAATTCTAAATATGTTTGGAATGTAAAGATCTTTTGGAACATTGGTGTTCTTCTGCCAAATACTCGAGTATGATCATAGGTAGGAGTTTAAAACTTCCCTTGTGTTTTAATTTAGGACAGCTATTCTTACATTCCTGAATAATTATGAAATTTCACTTTATTCCTAGATTCTTTCAGATCAAAAAACATGCATGGTATTGTTTACAGCTAATTGCAGTTTACACAGCACTGGTGTTACTGCATTGCACTGTTTACACAAATGATGCAAGAGAAATAATTCTTTTGTATGTATTGGATCACATTAATTACACTGTCTCTGACACATGTCTTAATTACATTCTATAAAGATAATGGTGATAATTAATAATAAAGAAGGGAGGTAATCCATTTCTGTTTTTGCATTAATTACATACCTTCCTCGGGTTCAGAAACATGTTTCTCACTTTCAGCTTCACTTTCTGAAGAGGATAATGCTGAGGATTTCCTGCTATTCTTTTTGGCAGCTTTCCCTTTCTTCTTTTTCTTTTTACCCTTGCCATTTACTGTCCACTGTAAATTCAAAAGCCATTTACAATAAATTCTAACAAATCTGAACTGAGTTCTTTATTTTTCAATTTACTTTAATTTTTTTCTTTTTCATATGTATTCAAAATAGAAGCATATCCTAAAAACACAAAAATAATATCTACAGAAACTAAAAACAATTGGACACTTAATATAATCAACTACTGAGAGAGCTAGTAAATATCAATTTCAAACCATTAAATCATTTTATCGGTACCACCAAAGCATTGTCACAGAAAAGAAGGGAAATATCCTATAACATTCATGACACAAAACAATATATGTACAGCAAAAAACACAAAAAGTAAAGGAGAAGCACTTTTATTTTTATTCCTGATCTAAAAGTCACAGTGAGGCCTTCAACAGGGAGCAAAAGAGCCCTGTTACCCTGTTTTACAATATAACATGATCTTGTCTTGACCAATACTTACATCATCATCACTTTCAGATGTTTCAGAGTCGGAATCACTCTGTGATGCTGCTGCTGAGTTTTGAGATTCAGAATTTGGTCGTTTCCTTTTGCTTTTAGCCAGTGCTTTCAGATCCTGAAAGAAAACCATTTGTCTAAAACATTGTTTTAAAAACATATATTCAACAGAAATTATTAACAATAATGCAACATAGGTATTTGAATGTAAACAAAATATGACAACTTAAAGTCATAAGAAACCAGTGCCCGGTGAAAAATAACGTTATCCAATTCTTGAACCAATGCATGCATACCATAAACTTTGTCTTCTGTGCACAATTTTATCATATTTTACGCAACCATATCGTGTAATTGTCATTTTTTTTCTCTTAGTGTCTGTTATGAAATGAAAATATGGCAGCTACTTGAATGTTGTGTTTAGAAGCCGAAGTTTATCGATTGACACCTTATAGTAAAACAATCAACAATTAAACATGGATATTGAGCACGTGTTTTAACATGTACAATCAGATAATAGTTTATTTTAAGGACAGATCAATGCGTATTCTATCACCGGATTTTTACGAGTGGGTCACACTGAGGTCACTTTGCATACAGAAAATATATCAGCAAATTGCAATTCAAATAAAGTAAACTTCTTCTAAATATGAACACATTAAAAAAAAATTCTTCAGAAAAAAGTATATGTACATAAGTTTTATAATGAAAACTATCCATTTAGTTATAAAAAATATATGCATTATTTTTTTTTAATTTGAGGTTTCATATGACTTTAAGCATGTTTAGCATATCATTTTCCTGGATTTGTCAGTGGGTTGGTTCTTTTTGATATATGAACTTTTAAATCTTTTAATCTTGTGTTTCTTTCACTATATAAAGGAGTAGGTGGAATAAAATGAATGAGATTTATTCAAAATCATCCAGAATTTGAAGATAGGTCACTATAAATCATTGCATTGATTGACTTGCAATTTTTACCAATCTTATTTTACAAGCAAATCATCAGGCAGTAGTGTAAATCTGTCTGAATTGTTAATATGACAGGATATTGGTAACACATTCGTAACTTCAAATTTGAATTTAAAGAAGATTGATAAGCTTTTGAGTTAATAGGTTTTTCAAATATGATTTGTTTTTGCACTACATGTCTATATGTGTTCTTAATTGATAAGTTATTTAATTAAATAAGGTATTTTAAGGGCTGGCTTTGTATAGAGGTAAATTGTATATGGAAATTAAAAAAAGATAAGTTAAACATTTTGTTGCAGTTCAATATCAGATTAGCTAAACCATATATCATTACTTTTTATTTTTAAGTTGTATATATTTTTTATTACAGTTCAGCTTATTGCACCATTTCCATATACAAGGCCTAATCTGATATATATGTGTTAAATGACAAAAAAAAAAAAAAAAACTTTAAACAAACAGAATTGAACTCTTTTATCAGTAGATTTTTTTATTTATTTTTTTTTAGATTTTTTAACTTAAGTTGTTGACTTTTTTTATCTGCATCAAGTCAATTTTTTCTATAGTTTTAAGAGAAGAGAAAGAAACAGACAAAATTAAAAGCATACCTAAATTTTAAATAACAAATCATATAATTTTTGTTGATAAAATCATTTCAACTAAGCAAACTTTCTTTTTAACCTAACATGCCAAATTATGAATTGATCGTGATGTATACTTAGATTCTAGTTGTCCCTTAAACATCTAAACTTCTTAAATTTTTACAATTGAAAATTTTTTGTTTTTTTATTTTATTTATCTAAAAATGTCAAAAATTACCACCAACCAGGCACAAAATTGGATTTACTAGATAAGAAGATTTCCCTTACCAAAGGGTTCTGACAGAAAATAAATAATTTCTACTTTATGCAAAAAGCTGCCTTCAATTTCTGACTACAAGAAAGGCTAATATATATATATGTGGCTAAAAAGTCTATCATTTAAAAATGTGATAAAATTGTAACTAGAATTATCTTTCCATCCAATTGAAAAATATATTCCCATTTGGAAAGCTTTAGCTATATTTGATCATATTCATTGGAAATTTCCTAAATTAAATAAAGGCAGTAAAATTCACTTAGATTAAACCATTCTAAGCTTTCACTTTATTTTCCTTTCTAATTTCTAATCTAGATTTTAACTCAGGACACATTTAATATAAAGGACAGTTAGGCAGCAACCATTTGATTTTCTGGGGGGGGCTATGGTTTTTTTTTCTGTGCAAACTTTTTTTTTCGCCTTCGGCGAAGAACAATCTATTTTTTTAGCGACAAACCGAAGACAATTTTTTTCTTTCAATTTTAGCATTACATATAGTGGCAGCTGAGGGTGAAACAAACAATTTTTTTTACTCAGGGTCCAAAACAAATTATTTTTTTCACCAAAACCTGGAAACAAACTTTTTTTTCCAAAAAAAACCATAGCCCCCCCCAGAAAATCAAATGGTTGATGCCTTATGTATTGAGTTAATGTTGTTGTGGAAGAACCAGGTTGCAACTTTAATTCAGACTTTACAAGTAGAATGGAACATTTTTTGCTCATTCAGTATTAAGTGTCAACATTTATACAACACACACACACACTCACATTTCCTCTTATTCTTTGAGGTTTTTCTAAGTGTTTTAATGCCGAGAGTGGTGAAATGCATGTTTTTTTGTATATATGTTAAAATCCTAGATAAAAGATGTTGTGTTAAAATCCAATATCATGATAGAGAAAATTAGATGTTTGCATATATACATGAATTTATAAGGGAAGATAAAGGATGGTGGGAGAGAGGTCTTAAATTTTGTTTGGCTTCACTTTGTGTGAAACTTGATAAATCCATTAGAATTCTCTGTAAAACGTATATATCCACTGAATTTCAGAACAATCTAAACTGTCATACTTCATCAATGTTTGATCCACTGTCACTTTCTTCACTATCTGAATCGATTAGAGCTGCGCTCTTTTTTCTTTTCGACATTTTTGTCACAGAAATTATGAAAGTCTATTATAAAAATAAAATGGAGCGCTAATGTCTTTCCCACAATGCAATTTTGGGAATAAACCGTCAGCAAAATGTTTTTATTTTTAGTTTTTCCATTCGAATATTGTTACTTAGAAGGTAAAATCCTATGAAAACTCTAGAGAAACATAAATTGTCAAACGTCTCATACACTTCGAAGAGAAAAAATGATTCACATTTTCATGATAAACAATAACGAAATTTAAGTCAACAATACAAACGATCGAGATGATTTCACACAATGACAAGCGTCAAAAAGTTTAGAACAAGGACTTCAAAACGTTTTTGTGCAGAGAAATTGTGTTGCAGATCAGAATCAACTGTTGCTACTTTTCATTGTGAGGACTGTGGCTCAGACCAGTGTGAAGACTGTTGTGAAACAATACATCTAACCAATGTCAGTTTTGAATTACATGATAGAAATGTGATTAAAGGTCCTCATCATTCAGAACTATGTCAGATTTCTAAAATACTTCCATCTAAAATATGTATAGATGAAAATTTTGCTGATTTATGGTGCGAAGTGTGTTGCATAAGCTTCTGTAATTATTGTTTTGAGGTTTTTCACAAGCTGTCATCTCGAAAAACACATAGAAAAATATCATTTAAAGAGCATAAACTTCGGGAACAACAGAAGGCCGAAGAAACACTACACATGAACATCCAGTCAATGCCCCTGCCTATGAACATTCAGCCATTGGCATTGTCCCCAGTGTCAGACGACGATTCATTGACCTACATTTCTTTTCCCCAAGAAGAGTCAAACATAGCAATGATTAACACAACACAGGTGCAGTCTGTTAATATTATACCAGATTTATGTGTCAATACAAATGATGACGATATCATTAATACTTTGGCAGAGAGCATGATTGAAAGTGAATACGATGAAATAGCAAGCTTCATGTTGCTTGATGACCAAGAACAGTTGAAGGTAAAAGAGTATTCAAAATAATGGAAACATAATCACATATAGCAAAGGGGGCTCACATAACAAATTCATTTGTCATAAAGTTGCAAACAAAGAAGAAAGATTACTTTTAAAACCACATTTTTTAGGAAAAGGGGATGGCAATGAAACAGTAACCCAGCACTAAAACATGTCGCCTAGAGGCCTTAATACAGTCTTAAGGTCTTGTGTTTCATTGTATACATGTATATCAAGCTCTTAATCACCCTATGATTTGGGTATCCATCACAAACATGTGACCTACAGGTTACAAACAAACAAACACATTAAATTGAAATGATTGAAGGTTTCTTTCTTGGCTTTAGACATTTACTACAATTTAAGAAAGATAATTTAAACAACAACAAACTCTGGTTTTATAGTTACATGTACATTTGTACCTGTATGATAACTTGCCAATTTAACTTAGTAGATTTAAACTATTATAATAATGATAATCAATGCTAATTTGTAAAATAAATGATTTAAATTTAACTTAAATCAAAAGCATTATTTAATTTAATTTATAGGTATCAAATGAAGAAGACTTTTTGAACAAGCTTGAGTGTGACAGTAATGATTTAGTAAAAGTTGTGTCAATATTTGGAAACACAGGTGATGGAAAGTCATTTACCCTTAATCATACATTCTTCGGAGGGAAGGAGGTGTTTGAGACATCTGCTCAACAGAAATCATGCACTATTGGTGTGTGGGCAGCATATGACTCGAAGAGTAAAACAATCGTCATAGATACAGAAGGAATGTTAGGATTGACATCCAATCAGAATCAACGATCTAGACTTTTACTCAAAGTTTTGGCGGTATCAGATATTATTATATATCGTACACGAGCAGAACGACTACATACAGACATGTTTCAGTTTCTTTGTGATGCTTCAGCGACATATTATAAATACTTCTCTACTGAACTCCAGGAAATGGCTAAAAGAATTGGCAAGACTCTGGCTGACTTGACACCAGCAGTTATTGTCTTTCATGAAACTGTCAACACACAAATTTTATCAGGTATATACATTTGTATAAAGCTTAACATATGCTTGAAATTTAATTTTACTTTGAAAAATTGCACAAATGAAATCTTTTAAAAAACCCAGTAATATTTCTTTAATGCTTCACTTACATATATCATCTCCCTTGAAACCATAATTACACTTGTTAAGTAGAATAACATGTAGCTATAACTGTATTCTAAAAAGATGTCACTATTCAATATGAAAAAAACAAAATAATATACATGTAAGGTAAATTATAGCTAGAAATGTGAGAAAGTAATTTAATAACACATGAGTACAGGTTTCTTTAAAAATAAATAAACGTCATGTAGATATCATGATGTCTTTTTGGTTTTATTGATAAGATGCCTTATTTAGATAAATTCAGATAAATTCAGCATATCTTTTTAAAGATATCTGGAGGTCATCATAAGCCCACATGTTTATAATTATATCAAAATCTGAATCACCCCTCATCTTAAAAACTTGAAAATAGATTTATTAATGAATACAATTTTTGAAATCAATACACAGTCCTCGATTATAAATAGACAAACCATGAAGAGATAGAGAAAACTAATTTGGGTTTTTCCATAAGAAGTCTTATTTTTGGACATGGGCCGGGTTGTTTGTCATTTATCCGGTTTATATAGTTGAATGTCCATACAGATGTACATGCATGCAAAATTACTGTTAGAAAAGATTATGTAGGGATTTTGCAGTTCTGCCTTAATTGTCGCAAATTATCATGATTATAAACTGTTAATTTCTTTAACTTCTGATGTCTTATTTAAAATATGTCAAAGGTATTCAAAGAAATGTAGTGATTTAAGGGACGTAAAAACAGTACACAGATAACAATGCAGACAACCTGATGTATTTCTGCCTTAATTGAAGCCAAACAGTTTTTCTCTTCTTCTGATATCTAATTTAAAAACTGCTATGATTTAGTATTCAAATTGATGTAGCGATGTTTAGTAATACAATGTAATAGAAAACTACCTAGAAAGCAAAGCGAATTCATGTTATTACAGGAAAACAGTCAGCAGACAGTCAGCTTTGGGATCGATTTAGTCAGCTGGATTGTAAATTTCATTTCAAAGATTTACATTATGTTGGTGTTCAGACAAAAAGACCACCAACTGACTTCACACCATTGAAGACGGTCTTAGAAACTTTGCTGGGAGATAAAACCAACAGAGCTTCTAAACAACCAAATGTTATCTACTGTACACTTAAGGTAAAATTTTATCTACTAAACTTAGTGACTGGTAAAATTGCAGAGTTTCTAGAAAGCCATATTCGTTTTATTGAGACTTGTAGGAAAGATTGTTAAAAATCAAGAATAGAAATATTTAACTTATTTAAAAGGAGCTATGTCATAGTACTTTGATTACAATCCAGATAGTTTTATGTTTCGAAATATATTTTATGTGAAATTTACACAAACATTTTGTCAATTTTGATTTTTCTTTTCTCTCTCATTTTTAAACCCATTTATAAACCAGAATGTACACACATATATTCATGAAGCTTAAAGTTCACATACATGTATTGATATAAATTTTATTCATATTTCAAAGAAAATGAAATGTTTTTTCATTGCAGAATTTAAATGATAGATTTAGTGGACACTTAGACAGACCTGAGATAGGAACTTTTCCTGATCAGATATTTTCCTGTCCTGTAAGGTGCTTGTCTTGCCAGTAAGTATTTAAGAGAGAGAAAGATTAATAAAGGCCATTGGTGTGTAACTTACTTTGTTAAGAGATGTTATTTCTAATGCAATGCGCCCAAAGACTTGTTGTCTTTGATTGTGACAAGTCCAAATTTCAGAAGAAAAAGAGATTCATTGCTTTAAAACATCATTTATTTTTGTGAATATTTTATTTTTGTGAATATTTTATTTTTAAGGTTTTAAAAAAGTATGTTTATAAGCCAGAAAGTTTGTTGATCATTTTTTTGTGTTAAAGTATGGACACTGAAAGCTCTAAATCAATTGAGGATAGCAAAAAAACAAATATTATACTTTTTCAGAGAGAGCTGTATTAAATGTATGAACCATTGTACTGAGAGTGATGGCCATGAAACAGAAAAGAGATGTACATACCAACACCAGTATCAGAACAAAGTGTTTTTATGCAAGGTAAAGACATACTTTTATGTACTATTTGTACATTGAAAGTTAAACATTAACTTTTTATTGCAATGCTTATGCTTGACGAGCAGGAGCTACTTATCTTTCCAGATCAACTAAGAACTGCTCAGTTTTTAGTTTCTTGTGTTGCGGCTTTTAAGGTGGTTCCCAACACTTTCACTAAAATTAATTTGGTTCGTTTAATTTTCATAAAATATGGACAAAGTATTTACTTTGACCCTTTGACAAAAATATAAAAATTTCAAAAACTTTGAACCAACCATTTTATCAGAAAAATTACACTGGTTATATAGCAGTTTGACAAACACTTATTTTGATCAATGAGAAGTTTAATATTCCCTTAACAACACAACTTAATCAAAACGTTTAGCTGATTTTACAGAGTTATCTCCCTGTAGTGTTAGGTACCACCTTAAACTGATGTGTTTTTTTTTTATTTTCATTTATTATAATTAGAACTTTAATTTGCTATCCTCTGCCTCTAAACTACATTTTAAAATTATGGTTAGTGTGTTAAGTTTAACTGAGCATTTACAAGAATGTACATGTATGTTAAACACATTTACACATCTATGGTTTATGTTGTAAAACAAGAATATCAAAACTATAATATTGTTTACGACACATCCTGATCATTAAGTACTTTTTTAGGTGCATTTACTCAACTTATATGTGATGTGATCAATGTCCCTAGATACTCAATTTAGGGTTTATTGTTGCTTTTCTTGTTTCTGCAAAAAAATTAAAAGCAAACCACATGACTTTTGACTGTGACCTTGCTACTTTTTATTTTTAAGACCTGTTTATTGGCTGGTAAACATAATGTTGTAGTACCTAAGACATCAGAATCAACAGATAATGTCTGGATGGGACTGGCTAAATATGTATGGACTGGGTGAGTAAATGATGAAATACATATAACGATATATATTTGTAAAAAGAATAATTTCAAATGTGAATGGTTTTAAAAAAAAGACTTTCTAATGTTTGACCTCAAAACCAACTTTTATACGATAGTAAACAAAATAAAAAAGATGGTGACAGTGTCTGCATAGTTGCATTAATTAATATTATTATAAGGAAAATAATGGATAAAACTTAATTGAATGACATGTGCTTTTGTTTTTAGAGAAGTTTTAGAGTGCCCCAAGTGTGGAGTTATATACAGGAGTAGAGAACGTTGGTATGGTAACAAGAATATGGAGGACATTGTTTCTGTAGAAGTCAGACATGTCTGGCCTGATGTGAGTATCTTGTATAAAGTGGGAAAATTTTGTAAGGCGTTTATGTTCCTGAATATTTTCAAAAAGCAAAATCTCTCTTCGCATAAACTTGATATTGGTGACAAAAATTGTCAGAAAAAATCAAACCTGTAAAAAAATTGCTTTACATCAAATAGAAGCTTTTGGAAGCTGTTTCTTTTTCAATTTCTTTTGCAATATTTAGGAAAATTAAAAATGAAAAGAAAATTGATCAGAATACTTTGTAATTTATATTTCAACATTGCATCCTCCATTAACATTTAGTTGGATGCGAAAACAACCTCTCACTGCAAAATTATAAAAACAGAAGAGAATTAAACTATCAATGACAACATTTTACAAAAACAAAACTCAGTTATACTATTTCTTATATTCCAGGGTTATAAAAATCTACAGGGAACCAGTAATGCTGCCAGAAAAGTTATTGATAGCATGCAGTACATTGCTGATTCAGTTACCAGTGTGAGTCAGAAACCAACTAAAATGATTTCTGATTGGATGACAGACCAGATAGCTCCTGACTACTGGGTTCCTAATTCACAGATAACAGTAAGTACTGACATGTTACTATTGAGTTTGGTCAACTGTGTTGTGTTGTCAGTACAATATTTCATTTAAATTTCAACAAGTTTACTTTTTGTCTGACAATAATTTTACATCTTTTCTTTTTAAGGTTCACCCAAGGTTCACAATAGCAACACTGTGATAGACTTTCTCTAATTTTATCTGAAAACCTTTTTTGTGCATGTAGACCAATGTTGAGTCATTTATTTTTAATTTCACTAACATCAAGCAAATCAAAGTGGGTCTCATTGGGGTCTAAGCGTGACGCGGGATTGCTGATTTTTTGTAAGCGTGTCGTGAAAACGGGAAATGAGGTCTAGCGGGACCCGGGAAATGACAAAAATATGAGAATTGCTTACGTACATAGTGTAAGCGGGATACAGGAATCTGACAAAACAGTAAGCGGGATCTGGGATCGGAACCCCCCAATGAGACCCCCCATCAAACTTTCATTGAATATAATTCTTAGACTGATTCTAACTACCGGGTAATATGGATTGTTAATGACAAAGAAAATTCTTTTAATTTGTAGAATTGTAAAAAATGTCAGAAAGAACTTGATAATGAACAGAAGCATCACTGTCGTGCATGTGGTGAAGGATTTTGTGATGACTGTTCATCAAAGAAAAGACTAATACCAGAGAGAGGCTGGAATTTCCTTGTTCGTGTTTGTGATGATTGTTATAGTTTAGAAAACTCAACAGGTAAGTTCAATAATCTTCCTTTTCACATTTACAGAACTTTTATTTCTCCACTGAAATTATCCATTTTGCAGGGTACCGAGGATTCATTACTTTCTATGGAATACCATTTTTCTGGACTTTGAAGGTAAACTATAGGACTGTATATCAATCCATGAAAATATAACTTTCCTCAATATGAGAAAAGTGGTAAATGTATCCACTAAACATAAATGAACCCAAAATAGCACAAACTGAAAATAGATTATAAGTTTTGACAAATTGGGAACAGATACTGGTATCACGTCGTCGTTGTGTGAAGACGTTTGGTTTTCGCACAATAACTCTAGTATAAGTAATAGAAACCTATTAAATTTAAACATAAAATTTATGACCACAAAAGGAAGGTTGGGATTGATTTTTATGAGTTTTGGTCCCAACAGTTTAGGAATTAGGGGCCAAAAGGGTCCAAAATTAAACTGTTGATTTCATCAAAAATTGAATTATTGAAGATCTTTGATATGCCAAATCTAACTGTGTATTTAGATTCTTAATTATTGTTCCTGTTTTCAAATTGGTCTACATTAAGGTCCAAAGGGTCCAAGATTAAACTAAAATCGAATTCTTGGGGTTCTTTGATATGCTGAATCTGAACGTGTACTTAGATTTTTTATTATGGGCCCAGTTTTCAAGTTGGTTCCAAAATTAAACTTTTTTTGAATTCAACAAAAATTTAATATATGAGGTTCTTTGATATGCTGAATCTAACCATGTATTGTGATTATTTTTATATTTAGGCCCTGTTATCAAATTAGCCCACATTGAGGTCTAAAGGGTCCAAAATTGAACTTTATTTGATTTCAACAAAAATTGAATTCTTAAGGTTCATTGATATGCTGAATCAAACCATGTATTTAGATTCTGGACCTTAAAAGGTAAATGTCCAGTTCAAAATTTTCAAGTTCTAAGACCACATTCATTCTGTTTCAGAAACCTATGCTGTGTCAACTATTTAATCACAATCCAAATTCAGAGCTGTTTCAAGCTTGAATGCTGTGTCCATACTTGCATTTTATTCATGGATTATTGGGGTTTACTAATTTAAATGTTCAAAGAAGAACAAATGTTTTATAGGATTGTATGCAAACCTTGGCAAAACCACGTATTTCGATATCCATGAAAATATATCTTTCCTCAATAAAAGAAAATTGGTACCCCCTAAATGTAAATGAATCTACATTAGCACAAACTGAAACCGATATTAAATTTTTGAAACATTAGAATGTGATTCGGTGTTTGAATATATGTATGTAGGACTCTAAAGTGCGATGGGGACGCTAAAGTACGATGGTTACGCTAAAGTGCGATGGTCTACGCAAAAGTGTGATGGTCCGTGAAAGTATAGACGTAATAAACGTACTATCATGGATTATGACATGAACAGTCTTTTATACAAACAAAAAATGAACATGCCGAAAAAAAAAATGTAGAATATTTGATTAACCACTTTAAACCAATTGCTAAAAATGGTGAAAGCTCGGAGAACATTGCATTTCTCTCTTTTTTAAATTAAGAATGTTTTAAACAAATAAATGTTACACAATGAAGGATTTGTATTTGTAATTTACAATGACAACTTCAAGGGGAGATTTGACATTAGTGATAGACTGTGTGAACGGCAAGTTACTCCAATTATCCAAATATTGATACGCCCGAATTAATTTTTTGTTTTATCATATACAGGATATATAGATTTTTGTCACACCTAAACTACCATTTTAGCAATTATTATGTGGTCGTTCTTCTTAATTTAGAAACAATTAGTTATGCCTACCGGTAATTATAAAGCCTATCACGTATGTTAGAAAACCTTATCATACTAGCTTTTGCAAAAAGGCTATTTATCATTACATCCGTGTTCTTTAAAGCTTTTAGCCCTTTAACATTACCCTTTTGGTCCATCACACTTTTAAAATAGCGTAATAAACAATCGTACTTTAGCGAACAAACAGCCGTCGCACTTTAGCGTGATACACCATCGTACTTTATCGTAGACCATCGCATTTTAGCGTGACCATCGCACTTTAGAGTACCATTGCACTTTAGAGTCTATAAGTGGCGTAGACCATCGCACTTTAGCGTGACCATCACACTTTAGAGTACCATCCCACTTTAGAGTCCTATATGTATATTTTTAAATGCAGAAAGGAATTAATTTTAATAAAATCTTTTTCTAGAAATTCCTGATGGAAGGGAGCCACAAGTAACTGCCAGGAAAGTTGGTGAGGTGCTGTCGTCTGCTATCAGTGTTGTTGGTTCTACTGTAATCTATCCAGTGGGTAAGATTATTGTTATCTGATCTGGAGAAAAATGTATTATAGGGTTTCCTTACATTTGTTTCTGGAATAACCTTAAAGTTCTTAATACTATATTTGGGAAGCCAAAAATCTACAACATCTGAGTGCATTAATTCAGAAACTATTCATCATTGGACATAATATTAAAATTCAAGTTTTGATTTTTGAGACCCCTATCTTCGTCTTGTCTCAAATTTGTTGTAGATCACCAAAACATTCTTGTCCTTAATATGAATTTAAAGTTGGACATTTAACAGCCGTCTGTCCATGCTTTTATTTACACATGAGATGATGAAGAATATGTTTTTCATTGTAGGTATGTTAAAGGATTCAGCTAGACCAACATACTGGACTCCAGATGAACATATCACTAAATGCTGTGTTTGTGAAACACCATTTGGACCAAAATTGAAAATACACCATTGTCGAGCTTGTGGAGAGGGTGTGTGCCATGATTGCTCCCCAGACAAACGTCCTGTTCCACTGAGAGGATGGGATTATCCTGTCAGAGTTTGTCAGAAATGCTTTCAGAAGAAAGATAAAGTGTAACCATGTGATAACTTGATGGCCATGTGACATCTTCACCAGGGATGGGCACGATTACTGATAAATGTAATCGATTAATAATCGATTACATGAAGGATTTTTGTGCAATCGATTAATAATCGATTACTCAAATTTTAGTATGTAATCGATTACAATCGATTACTTTATCAAAAGTAATTACATTGGGTCACACTGAGGTCACTTTGCATACAGAAAATATATCAGCAAATTGCAATTCAAATAAAGTAAACTTCTTCTAAATATGAACACATTAAAAAAAAATTCTTCAGAAAAAAGTATATGTACATAAGTTTTATAATGAAAACTATCCATTTAGTTATAAAAAATATATGCATTATTTTTTTTTAATTTGAGGTTTCATATGACTTTAAGCATGTTTAGCATATCATTTTCCTGGATTTGTCAGTGGGTTGGTTCTTTTTGATATATGAACTTTTAAATCTTTTAATCTTGTGTTTCTTTCACTATATAAAGGAGTAGGTGGAATAAAATGAATGAGATTTATTCAAAATCATCCAGAATTTGAAGATAGGTCACTATAAATCATTGCATTGATTGACTTGCAATTTTTACCAATCTTATTTTACAAGCAAATCATCAGGCAGTAGTGTAAATCTGTCTGAATTGTTAATATGACAGGATATTGGTAACACATTCGTAACTTCAAATTTGAATTTAAAGAAGATTGATAAGCTTTTGAGTTAATAGGTTTTTCAAATATGATTTGTTTTTGCACTACATGTCTATATGTGTTCTTAATTGATAAGTTATTTAATTAAATAAGGTATTTTAAGGGCTGGCTTTGTATAGAGGTAAATTGTATATGGAAATTAAAAAAAGATAAGTTAAACATTTTGTTGCAGTTCAATATCAGATTAGCTAAACCATATATCATTACTTTTTATTTTTAAGTTGTATATATTTTTATTACAGTTCAGCTTATTGCACCATTTCCATATACAAGGCCTAATCTGATATATATGTGTTAAATGACAAAAAAAAAAAAAAAAACTTTAAACAAACAGAATTGAACTCTTTTATCAGTAGATTTTTTTATTTATTTTTTTTAGATTTTTTAACTTAAGTTGTTGACTTTTTTTATCTGCATCAAGTCAATTTTTTCTATAGTTTTAAGAGAAGAGAAAGAAACAGACAAAATTAAAAGCATACCTAAATTTTAAATAACAAATCATATAATTTTTGTTGATAAAATCATTTCAACTAAGCAAACTTTCTTTTTAACCTAACATGCCAAATTATGAATTGATCGTGATGTATACTTAGATTCTAGTTGTCCCTTAAACATCTAAACTTCTTAAATTTTTACAATTGAAAATTTTTTGTTTTTTTATTTTATTTATCTAAAAATGTCAAAAATTACCACCAACCAGGCACAAAATTGGATTTACTAGATAAGAAGATTTCCCTTACCAAAGGGTTCTGACAGAAAATAAATAATTTCTACTTTATGCAAAAAGCTGCCTTCAATTTCTGACTACAAGAAAGGCTAATATATATATATGTGGCTAAAAAGTCTATCATTTAAAAATGTGATAAAATTGTAACTAGAATTATCTTTCCATCCAATTGAAAAATATATTCCCATTTGGAAAGCTTTAGCTATATTTGATCATATTCATTGGAAATTTCCTAAATTAAATAAAGGCAGTAAAATTCACTTAGATTAAACCATTCTAAGCTTTCACTTTATTTTCCTTTCTAATTTCTAATCTAGATTTTAACTCAGGACACATTTAATATAAAGGACAGTTAGGCAGCAACCATTTGATTTTCTGGGGGGGGCTATGGTTTTTTTTTCTGTGCAAACTTTTTTTTTCGCCTTCGGCGAAGAACAATCTATTTTTTTAGCGACAAACCGAAGACAATTTTTTTCTTTCAATTTTAGCATTACATATAGTGGCAGCTGAGGGTGAAACAAACAATTTTTTTTACTCAGGGTCCAAAACAAATTATTTTTTTCACCAAAACCTGGAAACAAACTTTTTTTTCCAAAAAAAACCATAGCCCCCCCCAGAAAATCAAATGGTTGATGCCTTATGTATTGAGTTAATGTTGTTGTGGAAGAACCAGGTTGCAACTTTAATTCAGACTTTACAAGTAGAATGGAACATTTTTTGCTCATTCAGTATTAAGTGTCAACATTTATACAACACACACACACACTCACATTTCCTCTTATTCTTTGAGGTTTTTCTAAGTGTTTTAATGCCGAGAGTGGTGAAATGCATGTTTTTTTGTATATATGTTAAAATCCTAGATAAAAGATGTTGTGTTAAAATCCAATATCATGATAGAGAAAATTAGATGTTTGCATATATACATGAATTTATAAGGGAAGATAAAGGATGGTGGGAGAGAGGTCTTAAATTTTGTTTGGCTTCACTTTGTGTGAAACTTGATAAATCCATTAGAATTCTCTGTAAAACGTATATATCCACTGAATTTCAGAACAATCTAAACTGTCATACTTCATCAATGTTTGATCCACTGTCACTTTCTTCACTATCTGAATCGATTAGAGCTGCGCTCTTTTTTCTTTTCGACATTTTTGTCACAGAAATTATGAAAGTCTATTATAAAAATAAAATGGAGCGCTAATGTCTTTCCCACAATGCAATTTTGGGAATAAACCGTCAGCAAAATGTTTTTATTTTTAGTTTTTCCATTCGAATATTGTTACTTAGAAGGTAAAATCCTATGAAAACTCTAGAGAAACATAAATTGTCAAACGTCTCATACACTTCGAAGAGAAAAAATGATTCACATTTTCATGATAAACAATAACGAAATTTAAGTCAACAATACAAACGATCGAGATGATTTCACACAATGACAAGCGTCAAAAAGTTTAGAACAAGGACTTCAAAACGTTTTTGTGCAGAGAAATTGTGTTGCAGATCAGAATCAACTGTTGCTACTTTTCATTGTGAGGACTGTGGCTCAGACCAGTGTGAAGACTGTTGTGAAACAATACATCTAACCAATGTCAGTTTTGAATTACATGATAGAAATGTGATTAAAGGTCCTCATCATTCAGAACTATGTCAGATTTCTAAAATACTTCCATCTAAAATATGTATAGATGAAAATTTTGCTGATTTATGGTGCGAAGTGTGTTGCATAAGCTTCTGTAATTATTGTTTTGAGGTTTTTCACAAGCTGTCATCTCGAAAAACACATAGAAAAATATCATTTAAAGAGCATAAACTTCGGGAACAACAGAAGGCCGAAGAAACACTACACATGAACATCCAGTCAATGCCCCTGCCTATGAACATTCAGCCATTGGCATTGTCCCCAGTGTCAGACGACGATTCATTGACCTACATTTCTTTTCCCCAAGAAGAGTCAAACATAGCAATGATTAACACAACACAGGTGCAGTCTGTTAATATTATACCAGATTTATGTGTCAATACAAATGATGACGATATCATTAATACTTTGGCAGAGAGCATGATTGAAAGTGAATACGATGAAATAGCAAGCTTCATGTTGCTTGATGACCAAGAACAGTTGAAGGTAAAAGAGTATTCAAAATAATGGAAACATAATCACATATAGCAAAGGGGGCTCACATAACAAATTCATTTGTCATAAAGTTGCAAACAAAGAAGAAAGATTACTTTTAAAACCACATTTTTTAGGAAAAGGGGATGGCAATGAAACAGTAACCCAGCACTAAAACATGTCGCCTAGAGGCCTTAATACAGTCTTAAGGTCTTGTGTTTCATTGTATACATGTATATCAAGCTCTTAATCACCCTATGATTTGGGTATCCATCACAAACATGTGACCTACAGGTTACAAACAAACAAACACATTAAATTGAAATGATTGAAGGTTTCTTTCTTGGCTTTAGACATTTACTACAATTTAAGAAAGATAATTTAAACAACAACAAACTCTGGTTTTATAGTTACATGTACATTTGTACCTGTATGATAACTTGCCAATTTAACTTAGTAGATTTAAACTATTATAATAATGATAATCAATGCTAATTTGTAAAATAAATGATTTAAATTTAACTTAAATCAAAAGCATTATTTAATTTAATTTATAGGTATCAAATGAAGAAGACTTTTTGAACAAGCTTGAGTGTGACAGTAATGATTTAGTAAAAGTTGTGTCAATATTTGGAAACACAGGTGATGGAAAGTCATTTACCCTTAATCATACATTCTTCGGAGGGAAGGAGGTGTTTGAGACATCTGCTCAACAGAAATCATGCACTATTGGTGTGTGGGCAGCATATGACTCGAAGAGTAAAACAATCGTCATAGATACAGAAGGAATGTTAGGATTGACATCCAATCAGAATCAACGATCTAGACTTTTACTCAAAGTTTTGGCGGTATCAGATATTATTATATATCGTACACGAGCAGAACGACTACATACAGACATGTTTCAGTTTCTTTGTGATGCTTCAGCGACATATTATAAATACTTCTCTACTGAACTCCAGGAAATGGCTAAAAGAATTGGCAAGACTCTGGCTGACTTGACACCAGCAGTTATTGTCTTTCATGAAACTGTCAACACACAAATTTTATCAGGTATATACATTTGTATAAAGCTTAACATATGCTTGAAATTTAATTTTACTTTGAAAAATTGCACAAATGAAATCTTTTAAAAAACCCAGTAATATTTCTTTAATGCTTCACTTACATATATCATCTCCCTTGAAACCATAATTACACTTGTTAAGTAGAATAACATGTAGCTATAACTGTATTCTAAAAAGATGTCACTATTCAATATGAAAAAAACAAAATAATATACATGTAAGGTAAATTATAGCTAGAAATGTGAGAAAGTAATTTAATAACACATGAGTACAGGTTTCTTTAAAAATAAATAAACGTCATGTAGATATCATGATGTCTTTTTGGTTTTATTGATAAGATGCCTTATTTAGATAAATTCAGATAAATTCAGCATATCTTTTTAAAGATATCTGGAGGTCATCATAAGCCCACATGTTTATAATTATATCAAAATCTGAATCACCCCTCATCTTAAAAACTTGAAAATAGATTTATTAATGAATACAATTTTTGAAATCAATACACAGTCCTCGATTATAAATAGACAAACCATGAAGAGATAGAGAAAACTAATTTGGGTTTTTCCATAAGAAGTCTTATTTTTGGACATGGGCCGGGTTGTTTGTCATTTATCCGGTTTATATAGTTGAATGTCCATACAGATGTACATGCATGCAAAATTACTGTTAGAAAAGATTATGTAGGGATTTTGCAGTTCTGCCTTAATTGTCGCAAATTATCATGATTATAAACTGTTAATTTCTTTAACTTCTGATGTCTTATTTAAAATATGTCAAAGGTATTCAAAGAAATGTAGTGATTTAAGGGACGTAAAAACAGTACACAGATAACAATGCAGACAACCTGATGTATTTCTGCCTTAATTGAAGCCAAACAGTTTTTCTCTTCTTCTGATATCTAATTTAAAAACTGCTATGATTTAGTATTCAAATTGATGTAGCGATGTTTAGTAATACAATGTAATAGAAAACTACCTAGAAAGCAAAGCGAATTCATGTTATTACAGGAAAACAGTCAGCAGACAGTCAGCTTTGGGATCGATTTAGTCAGCTGGATTGTAAATTTCATTTCAAAGATTTACATTATGTTGGTGTTCAGACAAAAAGACCACCAACTGACTTCACACCATTGAAGACGGTCTTAGAAACTTTGCTGGGAGATAAAACCAACAGAGCTTCTAAACAACCAAATGTTATCTACTGTACACTTAAGGTAAAATTTTATCTACTAAACTTAGTGACTGGTAAAATTGCAGAGTTTCTAGAAAGCCATATTCGTTTTATTGAGACTTGTAGGAAAGATTGTTAAAAATCAAGAATAGAAATATTTAACTTATTTAAAAGGAGCTATGTCATAGTACTTTGATTACAATCCAGATAGTTTTATGTTTCGAAATATATTTTATGTGAAATTTACACAAACATTTTGTCAATTTTGATTTTTCTTTTCTCTCTCATTTTTTAAACCCATTTATAAACCAGAATGTACACACATATATTCATGAAGCTTAAAGTTCACATACATGTATTGATATAAATTTTATTCATATTTCAAAGAAAATGAAATGTTTTTTCATTGCAGAATTTAAATGATAGATTTAGTGGACACTTAGACAGACCTGAGATAGGAACTTTTCCTGATCAGATATTTTCCTGTCCTGTAAGGTGCTTGTCTTGCCAGTAAGTATTTAAGAGAGAGAAAGATTAATAAAGGCCATTGGTGTGTAACTTACTTTGTTAAGAGATGTTATTTCTAATGCAATGCGCCCAAAGACTTGTTGTCTTTGATTGTGACAAGTCCAAATTTCAGAAGAAAAAGAGATTCATTGCTTTAAAACATCATTTATTTTTGTGAATATTTTATTTTTGTGAATATTTTATTTTTAAGGTTTTAAAAAAGTATGTTTATAAGCCAGAAAGTTTGTTGATCATTTTTTTGTGTTAAAGTATGGACACTGAAAGCTCTAAATCAATTGAGGATAGCAAAAAAACAAATATTATACTTTTTCAGAGAGAGCTGTATTAAATGTATGAACCATTGTACTGAGAGTGATGGCCATGAAACAGAAAAGAGATGTACATACCAACACCAGTATCAGAACAAAGTGTTTTTATGCAAGGTAAAGACATACTTTTATGTACTATTTGTACATTGAAAGTTAAACATTAACTTTTTATTGCAATGCTTATGCTTGACGAGCAGGAGCTACTTATCTTTCCAGATCAACTAAGAACTGCTCAGTTTTTAGTTTCTTGTGTTGCGGCTTTTAAGGTGGTTCCCAACACTTTCACTAAAATTAATTTGGTTCGTTTAATTTTCATAAAATATGGACAAAGTATTTACTTTGACCCTTTGACAAAAATATAAAAATTTCAAAAACTTTGAACCAACCATTTTATCAGAAAAATTACACTGGTTATATAGCAGTTTGACAAACACTTATTTTGATCAATGAGAAGTTTAATATTCCCTTAACAACACAACTTAATCAAAACGTTTAGCTGATTTTACAGAGTTATCTCCCTGTAGTGTTAGGTACCACCTTAAACTGATGTGTTTTTTTTTATTTTCATTTATTATAATTAGAACTTTAATTTGCTATCCTCTGCCTCTAAACTACATTTTAAAATTATGGTTAGTGTGTTAAGTTTAACTGAGCATTTACAAGAATGTACATGTATGTTAAACACATTTACACATCTATGGTTTATGTTGTAAAACAAGAATATCAAAACTATAATATTGTTTACGACACATCCTGATCATTAAGTACTTTTTTAGGTGCATTTACTCAACTTATATGTGATGTGATCAATGTCCCTAGATACTCAATTTAGGGTTTATTGTTGCTTTTCTTGTTTCTGCAAAAAAATTAAAAGCAAACCACATGACTTTTGACTGTGACCTTGCTACTTTTTATTTTTAAGACCTGTTTATTGGCTGGTAAACATAATGTTGTAGTACCTAAGACATCAGAATCAACAGATAATGTCTGGATGGGACTGGCTAAATATGTATGGACTGGGTGAGTAAATGATGAAATACATATAACGATATATATTTGTAAAAAGAATAATTTCAAATGTGAATGGTTTTAAAAAAAAGACTTTCTAATGTTTGACCTCAAAACCAACTTTTATACGATAGTAAACAAAATAAAAAAGATGGTGACAGTGTCTGCATAGTTGCATTAATTAATATTATTATAAGGAAAATAATGGATAAAACTTAATTGAATGACATGTGCTTTTGTTTTTAGAGAAGTTTTAGAGTGCCCCAAGTGTGGAGTTATATACAGGAGTAGAGAACGTTGGTATGGTAACAAGAATATGGAGGACATTGTTTCTGTAGAAGTCAGACATGTCTGGCCTGATGTGAGTATCTTGTATAAAGTGGGAAAATTTTGTAAGGCGTTTATGTTCCTGAATATTTTCAAAAAGCAAAATCTCTCTTCGCATAAACTTGATATTGGTGACAAAAATTGTCAGAAAAAATCAAACCTGTAAAAAAATTGCTTTACATCAAATAGAAGCTTTTGGAAGCTGTTTCTTTTTCAATTTCTTTTGCAATATTTAGGAAAATTAAAAATGAAAAGAAAATTGATCAGAATACTTTGTAATTTATATTTCAACATTGCATCCTCCATTAACATTTAGTTGGATGCGAAAACAACCTCTCACTGCAAAATTATAAAAACAGAAGAGAATTAAACTATCAATGACAACATTTTACAAAAACAAAACTCAGTTATACTATTTCTTATATTCCAGGGTTATAAAAATCTACAGGGAACCAGTAATGCTGCCAGAAAAGTTATTGATAGCATGCAGTACATTGCTGATTCAGTTACCAGTGTGAGTCAGAAACCAACTAAAATGATTTCTGATTGGATGACAGACCAGATAGCTCCTGACTACTGGGTTCCTAATTCACAGATAACAGTAAGTACTGACATGTTACTATTGAGTTTGGTCAACTGTGTTGTGTTGTCAGTACAATATTTCATTTAAATTTCAACAAGTTTACTTTTTGTCTGACAATAATTTTACATCTTTTCTTTTTAAGGTTCACCCAAGGTTCACAATAGCAACACTGTGATAGACTTTCTCTAATTTTATCTGAAAACCTTTTTTGTGCATGTAGACCAATGTTGAGTCATTTATTTTTAATTTCACTAACATCAAGCAAATCAAAGTGGGTCTCATTGGGGTCTAAGCGTGACGCGGGATTGCTGATTTTTTGTAAGCGTGTCGTGAAAACGGGAAATGAGGTCTAGCGGGACCCGGGAAATGACAAAAATATGAGAATTGCTTACGTACATAGTGTAAGCGGGATACAGGAATCTGACAAAACAGTAAGCGGGATCTGGGATCGGAACCCCCCAATGAGACCCCCCATCAAACTTTCATTGAATATAATTCTTAGACTGATTCTAACTACCGGGTAATATGGATTGTTAATGACAAAGAAAATTCTTTTAATTTGTAGAATTGTAAAAAATGTCAGAAAGAACTTGATAATGAACAGAAGCATCACTGTCGTGCATGTGGTGAAGGATTTTGTGATGACTGTTCATCAAAGAAAAGACTAATACCAGAGAGAGGCTGGAATTTCCTTGTTCGTGTTTGTGATGATTGTTATAGTTTAGAAAACTCAACAGGTAAGTTCAATAATCTTCCTTTTCACATTTACAGAACTTTTATTTCTCCACTGAAATTATCCATTTTGCAGGGTACCGAGGATTCATTACTTTCTATGGAATACCATTTTTCTGGACTTTGAAGGTAAACTATAGGACTGTATATCAATCCATGAAAATATAACTTTCCTCAATATGAGAAAAGTGGTAAATGTATCCACTAAACATAAATGAACCCAAAATAGCACAAACTGAAAATAGATTATAAGTTTTGACAAATTGGGAACAGATACTGGTATCACGTCGTCGTTGTGTGAAGACGTTTGGTTTTCGCACAATAACTCTAGTATAAGTAATAGAAACCTATTAAATTTAAACATAAAATTTATGACCACAAAAGGAAGGTTGGGATTGATTTTTATGAGTTTTGGTCCCAACAGTTTAGGAATTAGGGGCCAAAAGGGTCCAAAATTAAACTGTTGATTTCATCAAAAATTGAATTATTGAAGATCTTTGATATGCCAAATCTAACTGTGTATTTAGATTCTTAATTATTGTTCCTGTTTTCAAATTGGTCTACATTAAGGTCCAAAGGGTCCAAGATTAAACTAAAATCGAATTCTTGGGGTTCTTTGATATGCTGAATCTGAACGTGTACTTAGATTTTTTTATTATGGGCCCAGTTTTCAAGTTGGTTCCAAAATTAAACTTTTTTTGAATTCAACAAAAATTTAATATATGAGGTTCTTTGATATGCTGAATCTAACCATGTATTGTGATTATTTTTATATTTAGGCCCTGTTATCAAATTAGCCCACATTGAGGTCTAAAGGGTCCAAAATTGAACTTTATTTGATTTCAACAAAAATTGAATTCTTAAGGTTCATTGATATGCTGAATCAAACCATGTATTTAGATTCTGGACCTTAAAAGGTAAATGTCCAGTTCAAAATTTTCAAGTTCTAAGACCACATTCATTCTGTTTCAGAAACCTATGCTGTGTCAACTATTTAATCACAATCCAAATTCAGAGCTGTTTCAAGCTTGAATGCTGTGTCCATACTTGCATTTTATTCATGGATTATTGGGGTTTACTAATTTAAATGTTCAAAGAAGAACAAATGTTTTATAGGATTGTATGCAAACCTTGGCAAAACCACGTATTTCGATATCCATGAAAATATATCTTTCCTCAATAAAAGAAAATTGGTACCCCCTAAATGTAAATGAATCTACATTAGCACAAACTGAAACCGATATTAAATTTTTGAAACATTAGAATGTGATTCGGTGTTTGAATATATGTATGTAGGACTCTAAAGTGCGATGGGGACGCTAAAGTACGATGGTTACGCTAAAGTGCGATGGTCTACGCAAAAGTGTGATGGTCCGTGAAAGTATAGACGTAATAAACGTACTATCATGGATTATGACATGAACAGTCTTTTATACAAACAAAAAATGAACATGCCGAAAAAAAAAATGTAGAATATTTGATTAACCACTTTAAACCAATTGCTAAAAATGGTGAAAGCTCGGAGAACATTGCATTTCTCTCTTTTTTAAATTAAGAATGTTTTAAACAAATAAATGTTACACAATGAAGGATTTGTATTTGTAATTTACAATGACAACTTCAAGGGGAGATTTGACATTAGTGATAGACTGTGTGAACGGCAAGTTACTCCAATTATCCAAATATTGATACGCCCGAATTAATTTTTTGTTTTATCATATACAGGATATATAGATTTTTGTCACACCTAAACTACCATTTTAGCAATTATTATGTGGTCGTTCTTCTTAATTTAGAAACAATTAGTTATGCCTACCGGTAATTATAAAGCCTATCACGTATGTTAGAAAACCTTATCATACTAGCTTTTGCAAAAAGGCTATTTATCATTACATCCGTGTTCTTTAAAGCTTTTAGCCCTTTAACATTACCCTTTTGGTCCATCACACTTTTAAAATAGCGTAATAAACAATCGTACTTTAGCGAACAAACAGCCGTCGCACTTTAGCGTGATACACCATCGTACTTTATCGTAGACCATCGCATTTTAGCGTGACCATCGCACTTTAGAGTACCATTGCACTTTAGAGTCTATAAGTGGCGTAGACCATCGCACTTTAGCGTGACCATCACACTTTAGAGTACCATCCCACTTTAGAGTCCTATATGTATATTTTTAAATGCAGAAAGGAATTAATTTTAATAAAATCTTTTTCTAGAAATTCCTGATGGAAGGGAGCCACAAGTAACTGCCAGGAAAGTTGGTGAGGTGCTGTCGTCTGCTATCAGTGTTGTTGGTTCTACTGTAATCTATCCAGTGGGTAAGATTATTGTTATCTGATCTGGAGAAAAATGTATTATAGGGTTTCCTTACATTTGTTTCTGGAATAACCTTAAAGTTCTTAATACTATATTTGGGAAGCCAAAAATCTACAACATCTGAGTGCATTAATTCAGAAACTATTCATCATTGGACATAATATTAAAATTCAAGTTTTGATTTTTGAGACCCCTATCTTCGTCTTGTCTCAAATTTGTTGTAGATCACCAAAACATTCTTGTCCTTAATATGAATTTAAAGTTGGACATTTAACAGCCGTCTGTCCATGCTTTTATTTACACATGAGATGATGAAGAATATGTTTTTCATTGTAGGTATGTTAAAGGATTCAGCTAGACCAACATACTGGACTCCAGATGAACATATCACTAAATGCTGTGTTTGTGAAACACCATTTGGACCAAAATTGAAAATACACCATTGTCGAGCTTGTGGAGAGGGTGTGTGCCATGATTGCTCCCCAGACAAACGTCCTGTTCCACTGAGAGGATGGGATTATCCTGTCAGAGTTTGTCAGAAATGCTTTCAGAAGAAAGATAAAGTGTAACCATGTGATAACTTGATGGCCATGTGACATCTTCACCAGGGATGGGCACGATTACTGATAAATGTAATCGATTAATAATCGATTACATGAAGGATTTTTGTGCAATCGATTAATAATCGATTACTCAAATTTTAGTATGTAATCGATTACAATCGATTACTTTATCAAAAGTAATTACATTACTTTTCGATTACTGTCAATTACATGCTTCAACATTTCAACTAAAAAATAACATGCCTGAGTAAAACATAATTATATTGCTCAACATTTGTATAGTGGAAATTAAGAATTTACCAAATGCATCATTTAAAGCATTGTCTCTAAATTATAAGTTAATAGCTGTTTTTTAGATCAAATCTCTTAACATGCTTAATGAAGATTAGAAGTATTTAAAAAATCTTGAAATTTTGACTGTCAACATAAATGTAAGATGTCATCGCATTGCAACAATCACTTATTCATAACTAATTGTTTTTAAAAAATTTTGCTTTCTTACTGACTTACTTTATGTTTTTTTGTTTTTACTCTTAAAAAAAAAAAGGAGTAGGTTCAGTAAGACCCCTTTTTGGCCCCAAAAGTAAGCAGTTTTGCAAAATTGTGAAAATGTAATCTTTTAGCTATTTTTTAGAAAGTAGAATGCTTCTGCTACATAAATATGTGCTGTTTTTGACAATACAATGCACATATATCGTGTACTAGCATCATAAAGTCATGCTAAATTACTAAAATCTTCACAATTATAGCATTTTAGTTAAATTTTAGACGGTTTCCGTCTTAAATGAAAGTGGCCGCATTCGTGTTCATTCATAATATTGAAATGTAAGTTGTATTTGATGATAATACATAACATATATAAAGGTTGAGGATGAACACGGATGCGGCCACTTTCATTTTTGACGAAAACCATCTGAAAAGTGACGTTTTTTTTGCATATTTGATAGATTTTTCATATATAAGCTTCAATCGGAGCGTTTTTAATGACTGAATCAGTTAAAATCTTTAACATAAACTAATCGAATCAATTGAAATAGACATTTAAGTGTTTAAAAAGTGTCCTGAATATCTCGTTAGATGAAACTGAAATTTGGGGCCAAAATCGGCCCTTACCGGACCTACTCCTTTATGCATAGTTAATTATAATGTTTAAGGAAATATAAAAAAAAAAGTAGAATAATTAATCTATTCAGCTAATTTTTAAGATCAAAATTATTAAAATTATAATGAAATGCATGATTTAAACCTTTTGTTTGGATAACCATCCTAATTACAGATTATTAAACTGCCACTGGAGTACAATTTATAACCTGAGGCTAAATATTGTAAATTTCCTTCTTAATTAGACATAAGATAATTGAAATAAAAACAAAGTATGTTTGTTATTGACAAGAAGACTTTGATCATCTTATTAGTAAAGGCAAGAATGTTGTTAAGATTTGTTAACTTCTCCAATCAAATTATATACAAAATATATCTATAGTGTCAAAGGGATACATGTATCTATTTCTAAAAAGAATTGCAATGCATTGCCATTGGTTCATTGTTAAAAGGATTTTGTGTTCTTTTTTAATTTAACTTATATACATGTATATCATAACATTTAAGAAATCAACTGTCTATCTATTCTAAGCTTTAATTTCAACTCTGATTGAAAATGATGTTTTCAGGAAATTTAATACAAATAAGCTTACTACTTTTAAAAATGTACTACAGAACTTAACGAAAGACGGACACATTTCTTATTTTAGATCTATTTTATTATTTCAAATCTATTTTCTTATTTTAATATTAAAGCTCTTGAATTATTGACAAGCACATACATCCATTTGTTTCAAAAGCTAGATATAAAGTAAATTTAGGTAGGGGATCTGGTTGCTCATAATGCAGCTTGAGACAATAGATAGAAATAAGGCAGTTGCTTAACTCGCAAGTATTGTTGATGCATAATATTTTATCTGTACTACAAAGAGATAATATACATATTTTCCTCTGAAATAGGTTACTTTTCATCAAACTATTTTACTAAAGTAATCGAAATGTAATCGAAAAGTAATCGATGATTACATCCAAATTTTTGCTGTAATCGATTAAATTACGATTACATGTAATCGAAAATGTCTTCGATTACAGATTACTGTTGATTACTTGAAAAAATGTAATCAATTACAATCGATTACGATTACAGATTACGATTACCCCATCCCTGATCTTCACAGTCATGTGACTTCATCATTTCTTATGGAATTTGTCTCTTTAGTGAGACCATCTTTGTAAATAGGCCAGTTTCGGAAAATAATTATGTTATTGAAAGCATTTAATGTTGTACAGGCTTATACATCTAAGGTTTTCCATGCTATATTTTAAGTTGATTTCTTTTAAATTGAATGCCAAAAGTACCTATGATTTATTTTTATAAAACAGGTGACCACTATCACAGATTAACCTTTTCCTCCATTGATTTTTTTTTTTTTTGCATACTTGATTCGCATAAGGATTTTTCAATAAAAAGCAAAAAATATGCTTTAAAGTATTAATGCATTGTGAAAAACAAATAATTCATCAAATAAATTAAAGTCAGATATTCCTACGATATTCCTTTTCATATTGGATACAAATTTTATTAAGTCTACTGCAGACACTTTGTAGTTAAAGCGTTTCAACTGAGGTACTACACAGGCTTAAAAAGGCGTCATTATGGCATAAAGAGGGTGGCGTCAAAAGGCGTCACTATGGAGGAAAGGGTTAAATTGAAAAAAATTTAGTTCATTGTTTCAAGAATTTGGTTTTGCTGAATTTGCTAGATTTAATCAAATGTGGAAAGAAGTTTTAAAAGAGTTAGTAAATAGGTAGGAATTGGTAAAACCATTTTTAAGGCTTTCATTAGAATATGTTGGGTTAATTATTTGTTTGTTAGATATTTTTATTTATATGTATATTTCATGTTGCTGTCTGATTAATGTACAGATACTGTGTCCAACCTTGGATTATGGAATCTGAAAACATTTTCAGGTATAATTTTGAATAATGTTCAAACTAGCATATTTAATCAATTCTTTTTTTTTATTCTTAAAATCAGTTGCAGTTGATTTATGCAATTTTTATCGTCATATTAAGATTGAAACTTTTTTCTATTTTATAAAACCCCTGTCTATGACATCCATTAAAATCCTTTTATTATAATATGTCTTTGCATATATTTTAAGGTACACAAATGAACAGTATAAATACTACTGAGATTAGAAAAATTTGATACAGAAATGGTTTTTTTCAGTGATTTTTTTTTCATATAGATGTAAACAATTAATATTTTATTATATAATGTTTAAACCTTTTCACAAATACAAATACTTTTTAGTTTTATTCAATTAATTACACAAAATTTTAAGAGAAGATAATTTAATACTGAAAAGGATTGTATACAGTGTAAATGTAATTACTTTGATAAAAAGTGAAAGAATGAATATCCGGTTAGCCCTTTTTGCATTTTCTAAGAGAATATAATACAGATTGTTTTCTTGTATTTTCTTGTAATATTCTTATTTATATTCTTCCTAGTCACACAAATTTTAATCTTAATGAACAAAGCAAACCATGTGTGCACAGCTTGTAGTTTGGAGAAAAGGACATTGACATATATGTGCTTTATTATTGTTTTTAGAAATGGAATATTTATATACAATATGTGTACAAAAATATTCTATAATAATTGATTTATTGTAGAAAATAAATACTTGTATATGGCAGGTAGCCAGAAAAAAACGTGGCAGGTTGTTAAATACAAAAGCTGCTATTTATATTTTGTTAATTTCAAATCAGGTAAAGGCAATTCATTTTAGCGCAGTTAAAAGATCACATATTGTGAAATGCCAAATTTGGGTTGATATAATTTACATATTTATATTCCAATTTGGGATGTCTTCAGAATGGTGATAGGAGGTATTATATAATGTTAAAGTCCAGTTAAAAACTAAGTTTAATCAAAACTTAGAAATGTAGATACAATCATGTAATTTATGCTTAGAATTTGCCCTTTTAATCAGAACATAGGGTGATAAGTTTGTTGGGTTTTTTTATACGACTGCAAAAATTGAAAATTTTTTGGTCGTATATTGGTATCACGTTGGCGTCGTCGTCTGCGTCGTCTTCCGAATACTTTTAGTCTTCGCACTCTTACTTTAGTAAAAGGGAATAGAAATCTATGAAATTTTAACACAAGGTTTACGACCACAAAAGGAAGGTTGGGATTGATTTTGGGAGTTTTGGTTTCAACAGTTTAGGAATTAGGGGCCAAAAAGGGGCCCAAATAAGCATTATTTATGGTTTTCGCACAATAACTTTAGTTTAAGTAAATAGAAATTAATGAAATTTAAACACAAGGTTTATGACCACAAAAGGAAGGTTGGTATTGATTTTGGGAGTTGAGGTATGAACAGTTTAGGAATTAGGGGCCAAAAAGGGGCCCAAATAAGCATTTTTCTTGGTTTTCGCACCATAACTTTAGTATAAGTATATAGAAATCTATGAAATTTAAACACAAGGTTTATGACCATAAAAGGAAGGTTGGGATTGAGTTTTGGTCCCAACAGTTTAGGAATAAGGGACCCAAAGGGTCCAAAATTAAACTTTGTTCGATGAATAATTGGGGTTCTTTGATATGCTGAATCTAACTGTGTATGTAGATTCTTAATTTTTGGTCCCGTTTTCCAATTGGTCTACATTAAGGTCCAAAAGGTCCAAAATTAAAATTAGTTTGATTTTAACAAAAATTGAATCCTTAGGGTTCTTTGATATGCTGAATCTAAAAATGTACTTAGATTTTTGATTATTGGCCCAGTTTTCAAGTTGGTCCAAATCAGGGTCCAAAATTAAACTTTGTTTGATTTCATCAAAATTGAATAATTGGGGTTCTTTGATATGCCAAATCTAACTGTGTATGTAGATTCTTAAATTTTGGTCCCGTTTTCAAATTGGTCTACATTAAAGTCCAAAGGGTCCAAAATGAAACTTAGTTTGATTTTAACAAAAATTGAATTCTTGGGCTTCTTTGATATGCCGAATCTTAACATGTACTTAGATTTTGCTGAATCTAAATATGTACTTAGATTTTTTATTATGGGCCCAGTTTTCAAGTTGGTCCAAATCAGGATCCAAAATTATTGTATTAAGTATTGTGCAATAGCAAGAAATTTTCAATTGCACAGTTCTCAGCAATAGCAAGAAATCTTCAATTGCACAGTATTGTGCAATAGCAAGAAATCTTCAATTGCACAATATTGCGCAATAGCAAGAAATCTTCAATTGCACAGTATTGCGCAATAGCAAAATTTTTCTCATTTCAGATTTCATAAATAAAAAGAAAATTTCTTCAAACATTTTTTTGAGAGGATTAATATTCAACAGCTTAGTGAATTGCTCAAAGGCAAAACAAAAATTTTAAGTTCATTAGACCACATTCATTCTGTGTCAGAAACCTATGCTGTGTCAACTATTTAATCACAATCCAAATTTAGAGCTGAATCCAGCTTGAATGTTGTGTTCATACTTGCCCCAACCATTCAGGGTTCAACCTCTGCGGTCGTATAAAGCTGCACCCTGCGGAGCACTGGTTTCTTTTCAAGTAAAGTGCAAGGAATTGTAATTATTTTAACTTGGTTTTAGTCTTTCATGTGTGAATCAGTCTCTGAAATGTCTTATTTACTAGGATGTGTATGGGGGTCTGGATGTGGTTTACAGAATAGAGAATTATAGACTAACAGTACAGAAAAACTAAGAAATGAGATAAATTTGGTGCTCAAATTTAAGGCAAGAGAATAATGAAAAAAATTAGTAAAGAGAAAAGTGGCGTGAAAAATAAAACAATATAGAAATAAAAGAAATCTCATTTAGATCCTCCTTCGGCTGTGATAATTTTTTAGGCAAAGAAATCTTATTCAGTAATTTTTCATTAGTATAAGTTTTAAGATATTAAACCAGTAAATTGTATAAGGGGTAGACCTAGGCTTGTGTTAACCATTTTTATATATACATGTTTTACGTATCGAAGTACAATAGATTATTTCAATTCTACTTCACATAAATGCTTAAAAAGCATCTTTGAAATTGCCTATTACAAACACATTGCTGATTTCTACAGAGTTATCTCCCTTATCCAAGGTCTGTTCCCGTTATTATGTTCTTAGGTCAAACAACGTAAACCAATAGATTCACAGTTAATGTTTTATAGAATTTTAGATGAGACGGGAAGTTATAACTTTTAAGTTTAATTTTTTATACGACCGCAAATTTTGAAAAAATTTTCGTCGTATATTGCTATCACGTTGGCGTCTGCGTCGTCGTCGTCGTCGTAGTCGTCGTCCGGCGTCCGAATACTTTTAGTTTTCGCACTCTAACTTTAGTAAAAGTGAATAGAAATCTATGAAATTTTAACACAAGGTTTATGACCATAAAAGGAAGGTTGGTATTGATTTTGGGAGTTTTGGTCCCAACATTTTAGGAATAAGGGGCCAAAAAGGGCCCAAATAAGCATTTTCTTGGTTTTCGCACCATAACTTTAGTTTAAGTTAATAGAAATCTATGAAATTTTGACACAAGGTTTATGACCACAAAAGAAAGATTGGGATTGATTTTGGGAGTTTTGGTTTCAATAGTTTAGGAATAAGGGGCCAATAAAGGGCCCAAATAAGCATTTTTCTTGGTTTTTGCACAATAACCTTAGGTTAAGTAAATGGAAATCTATGAAATTTAAACACAATGTTTATGACCACAAAAGGAAGGTTGGTATTTATTTTGGGAGTTTAGGACCCAACAGATTAGGAATTAGGGGCCAAAAAGGGACCCAAATAAGCATTTTTCTTGGTTTTCGCACTATAATGTTAGTATAAGTAAATACAAATCTATGAAATTTAAACACAAGGCTTATGACCATAAAAGGAAGGTTGGTATTGATTTTGGGAGTTTTGGTCCCAACAGTTTAGGAAAAAGGGGCCCAAAGGGTCCAAAATTAAACTTTGTTTGATTTCATCAAAATTGAATAATTGGGGTTCTTTGATATGCCGAATCTAACTGTATATGTAGATTCTCAACTTTTGGTCCCGTTTTCAAATTGGTCTACATTAAGGTCCAAAGGGTCCAAAATTAAACTTAGTTTGATTTTGACAAAAAATGAATCGGTTGGGTTCTTTGATATGTTGAATCTAAAAATGTACTTAGATTCTTGATTATTGAAGTTTTTTTGGTCCAGTTTTCAAATTGGTCTACATTAAGGTCCAAAGGGTCCAAAATTAAACTTTGTTTGATTTCATCAAAAATTGAATCCTTGGGGTTCTTTGATATGCCAAATCTAACTGTGTATGTAGATTCTTCATTTTTGGTCCTGTTTTCAAATTTCAAATTCTACATTAAAGTCCAAAGGGTCCAAAATTAAACTAAGTTTGATTTTAACAAAAATTGAATTCTTGGGCCTCTTTGATATGCTGAATCTAAACATGTACTTAGATTTTTGATTATGGGCCCAGTTTTCAAGTTGGTCCAAATCAGGATCTAAAATTATTATATTAAGTATTGTGCAATAGCAAGTCTTTTCAATTGCACAGTATTGTGCAATGGCAAGAAATATCTAATTGCACAATATTGTGAAATAGCAAATTGTTTTTTACTTAGAGTTATCTTTCTTTGTCCAGAATAGTAAGCAAGAAATATCCTATTTGTGCAATAGCAAGAATTTTTTTTAATTGGAGTTATCTTTCTTTGTCCAGAATCAACTTAAATCTTTGTTATATACAATATACAATGTATATACACTTTTTACTACCAACTGATAAATTTAAATAATCTTTACCATTCAGTGATAACAAGCAGTTTTTTTACATCTTAATATTTTATGATGTATTTAAATGAGTAGTTATTGTTGCAAACTCCATTAGAAATTTGAGTTGATATCAGTTTTGAAAAAGGGAAACGGGGATGTGAAAAAAAGGGGGGGGGGGTTAAATTTTTCTCATTTCAGATTTCATAAATAAAAAGAAAATTTCTTCAAACATTTTTTTGAGAGGATTAATATTCAACAGCATAGTGATTTGCTCAAAGGCAAAAAAAACCTTTTAAGTTCATTAGACCACATTCATTCTGTGTCAGAAACCTATGCTGTGTCAACTATTTAATTTTAGATTTAAAAAGTTTGAAGAAGAAATCTTTAATTGATTTGTAAAATCTTGGCATTTGTTTTGTGTAAAAAAAAAACATGTAATGTCAAAAATTTGATCACAATCCAAATTCAGAGCTGTATCATGCTTGAATGTTTTGTCCATACTTGCCCCAACTGTTCAGGGTTCGACCTCTGCGGTCGTATAAAGCTGCGCCCTGCGGAGCACCTGGTTACATAAAAGTTATAACAAGCTAAATGCTTAATCGTAAAAAAACCACTGATTATTCAAATTAAAAGAGTATATAGAAACATATTGAGACAGGTCCAAGTTCTATTATTATTTTTTTTATGATTTTCTTGTGATTATCAGGTTTCTAAGCAAAATATTGAAATTGAGTGCAATATATGTACAGGATTATTTATTAATGATTCTTTAGAAATTATTGTTATAAACCTGAGTTCTTAAGGTTATTCTAAATAAAATCTCTGTGTTGGGATAAAGTGTTGAAAGGGATGTTTTTGTTTTTGCAAGACCCCAACCGTACAATTTAAATCCAAAACATATTACGAGAAATTGGTGTATGCTAAATTAAAAGATTATATAATAAGAGTGGAAACAAGAACTAAATAAGGACCCTTATGGGATTTTTTCATCGAAATATTATCATCCAGCTTTCAGTTGCTTTAGACTTAATCACCATTACAAATTCTATAAAATAGACAAACATGGTATCAATATTTGTTAATCACAAATATTAGACAAAACCTATCAAATTTGATCATTTATTAGCAAAAATGAAATTAGTTCTTTCTTTAAACTGAAAAGCTGCAGTAACTTAGTTACTATGCATTCTTGTACCGTTAAAGATGGTGATCCCTTTATATTTTATAATACCAAATACATCTTGTATTATTTAAAATTTAGGGCAAATAAGGCCCATTAGGCAGGTATCCTTAAGATAACCTAATCAGTATAAAACCTAATAACAATATTTTTAATGTGATACTAGCTTTTTGTTTCTTTTATTGTTGATTTATTTACATGAACTTTGAACTTTGTTGATTTTTAAAATTAAAACATTAAAAGATTTTGTTGCTTTTTTTATTTCAAATTCCTTATGTGATTTCAATCAACTCGCCTGTTATGATGAGGTTAGGAGAGATGCTCTTTGCAGTGTTAAAATTGAATTGCATAAAACTTCTTTTTACACATATAGATATAAGAAGATGTGGTATGAGTGCACATGTGACCACTTTCCATCAAGTCACAATTTGTAAAAGTAAACCATTATAGGTCAAAGTCTTCAACACATAGCCTTGGCTCACACTGAAAAGATATAAACAAGAATATGTCCCCAGTACACAGATGCCCCACTCGCACTATCATTTGCTATGTTTAGTGGACTGTGAAATTGGGGTCAAAACTCTTATTTGGCATTAAATTAGAAAGATCATATCATAAGGAACATGTGTACTAAGTTTCAAGTTGATTGGAATTCAACGTCATCAAAAACTACCTTGACCAAAAACTTTAACCTGAAGTGGGACAAACAGATGCACGGACGAATGAACAGACAGATGGACAAACAGACGTACAGACCAGAAAACATAATGCCCCTCTACTATCATAGGTGGGGCATAAAAAGAAGATGTGGTATGATTGCCAATGAGACAACTCTCCACAAGAGATCAAAATGACACAGAATTTTATAACAACTACATATATAACATGAGTATAACATGTATAACAAGAGTAAAATTCTCTTTTGTCACATGAACTATGTTTATGGTATGATCCAGGGATCTCCATGGCCTGTTTAACGATGGAGCCCCGCCATCGTTCAAATGACTTGCGCCATCGTCAAATGACTCGCGCCATCGTTAAATTGTCTTGCGCCATCGTTAAATTGTCTTCCGCCATCGTTCAAAACTTCATCGTTTTTTGTAGCCCGACGCCATTTTTTTATCAATTATAATCAAATGCATGTAATTGCATAACCCTTAGGCTTTTTATGTTATAATCCAATACAGTTCTAACGCCTGAGGGATATCCGGATTAAGATAGCTAATTACTTGTACCTGAGCTTGTACAGGTAGATCAACAAACCAGACAGGAGAATACTATCTGAGGATAGACGATCCATTTGTCGAAGTAATCAACTAAGTTTCAGCAAATGATTATGATCATTTAGATTAAATAAATAAATTAATAAATTAATCCAGTTACAAAGAAAACAGTTTAACAAGTCGAACACGTGCTTTATTTTGACTTATGCAATCAGCATCCCCCTTTTTTAAGAAGTACAAAATAAGACGCAAAACAGTAAATATTATTTCATCGCAAATAACTCGAGTACTGCTGTAACGATAATTTAGAATTACTTTAAAAGTTTAAAAGTAAAAACTTAAATATTTCCTGTAAAGAAATATCGTATCTAAATTCCGAATTCATTTCGTATATTACAATCAAATTGATACATCCGCGTTTCCGGTTTCTATTCAGACTCGAAAGATGCATGTTGCACAGCATCAATTTTTATACGACCGCAAATTTTGAAAAAATTTTCGTCGTATATTGCTATCACGTTGGCGTCGGCGTCGTCGTCGTCGTCGTCGTCGTCGTCGTCGTCGTCCGGCGTCCGAATACTTTTAGTTTTCGCACTCTAACTTTAGTAAAAGTGAATGGAAATCTATGAAATTTTAACACAAGGTTTATGACCACAAAAGGAAGGTTGGTATTGATTTTGGGAGTTTTGGTCCCAACATTTTAGGAATTAGGGGCCAAAAAGGGCCCAAATAAGCATTTTCTTGGTTTTCGCACTATAACTTTAGTTTAAGTTAATAGAAATCTATGAAATTTTGACACAAGGTTTATGACCACAAAAGGAAGGTTGGGATTGATTTTGGGAGTTTTGGTCTCAACAGTTTAGGAATTAGGGGCCAAAAAAGGGCCCAAATAAGCATTATTCTTGGTTTTCGCACAATAACATTAGTTTAAGTAAATAGAAATCAATGAAATTTAAACACAATGTTAATGACTACAAAAGGAAGGTTGGTATTGATTTTGGGAGTTTAGGTCCCAACAGTTTAGGAATTAGGGGCCAAAAAGGGACCCAAATAAGCATTTTTCTTGGTTTTCGCACCATAACGTTAGTATAAGTAAATAGAAATCTATGAAATTTAAGCACAAGGTTTATGACCATAAAAGAAAGGTTGGGTTTGATTTTGGGAGTTTTGGTCCCAACATAATAAGGGGCCCAAAGGGTCCAAAATTAAACTTTGTTTGATTTCATCAAAATTGAATAATTGGGGTTCTTTGATATGCTGAATCTAACTGTCATGACTGTGTATGTAGATTCTTAACTTTTGGTCCCGTTTTCAAATTGGTCTACATTAAGGTCCAAAGGGTCCAAAATTAAACTTAGTTTGATTTTGACAAAAAATGAATCAGTTAGGTTCTTTGATATGCTGAATCTAAAAATGTACTTAGATTCTTGATTATTGGCCCAGTTTTCAAGTTGGTCCAAATCGGGGTCCAAAATTAAACTTTGTTTGATTTCATCAAAAATTGAATAAATGGGGTTCTTTGATATACCAAATCTAACTGTGTATGTAGATTCTTCATTTTTGGTCCTGTTTTCAAATTGGTCTACACTAAAGTCCAAAGGGTCCAAAATTAAACTTAGTCTGATTTTAAACAAAAATTGAAATCTTGAAGTTCTTTGATATGCTGAATCCAAAAATGTACTTAGATTTTTTATTATGGGCCCAGTTTTCAAGTTGGTCCAAATCGGATCTAAAATTATTATATTAAGTATTGTGCAATAGCAAGTCTTTTCAATTGCACAGTATTGCGCAATGGCAAGAAATATCTAATTGCACAATATTGTGAAATATCAAATTTTTTTTTAATTAGAGTTATCTTTCTTTGTCCAGAATAGTAAGCAAGAAATATCTAATTGCAAAATATTGTGCAATAGCAAGATTTTTTTTTAATTGGAGTTATCTTTCTTTGTCCAGAATCAACTTAAATCTTTGTTATATACAATATACAATGTATATTCACTTTTTACTACCAACTGATAAATTAAAATAATCTTTACCATTCAGTGATAACAAGCAGTTTTTTTACATCTTAATATTTTATGATGTATTTAAATGAGTAGTTATTGTTGCAAACTCCATTAGAAATTTTAATTGAGATTAGTTTTGGAATAAGGGAAAGGGGGATGTGATTAAAAAAATTGGGTTCAATTTTTCTCATTTGAAATTTCATAAATAAAAAAGAAAATTTCTTCAAACATTTTTTTGAGAGGATTAATATTCAACAGCATAGTGAATTGCTCTAAGAGAAACAAAAATTTTAAGTTTATTAGAACACATTCATTCTGTGTCAGAAACCTATGCTGTGTCAACTATTTAATCACAATCCAAATTTAGAGCTGAATCCAGCTTGAATGTTGTGTCCATACTTGCCCTAACCGTTCAGGGTTCAACCTCTGCGGTCGTATAAAGCTACGCCCTGCGGAGCATCTGGTTCCAGATAAAGTCATTAAAAACCTTTTCATTTGTCAACGTTTGCTTTACAAATCTCTTTAACCTTTTACATAACCCGTACGAATTGTTTTGTTGTAGCTGCAAATCAGCCATACCGGTAATGGGCTCTGAATTTGACAGTGTCCACGAAAAATAAGCTCCACATCAGATGATTTTTAACCCCCATAACAATTACCAAAAATAAAAGAAATCTGCATGGGGACCTTCATGACAGCTTTTGGTCATTCTCGACTAAGGGGGGACCATGAAGACTTGGCATTTGAATGGTTAAAAACGGCAATAAATGAAAATACTGATACTTCTAATTCTATAATGAAAATTCAAATAAATATAATTTAAATAAGCAATGAATTAGCATGTTCACCATTCCTTGTATGGAGGGATAAAATACTTCCGATCGCGCTACACTGTACAGCGTAGACAAGGTTTGTAATGGTGAAAGTTCCTCCATGGTTCAATTTTCATCCATGGAGATCCCTGCGGTATCTAGAAGTCATGGAGATGGTCTCTGTTTTGTCAGTGGATACATTGAAGAACATTTGAAATTTTACCCTTTTATACAGATTGCATTTAGTCAACTACTAATTGGATATTTTTTAACATGGCTATAAAGGTCAACATGCAATTCAATACTTTGTAATGTTATTACAAGAGGGTGTGGGTTGATTCCAGGCCAGGTAGAATCAAAGACCTAAAAATTGTTAGTTGCTGCTTCTCTACCAAGTATCCAACATTTAGAAGTAAGATTCAAGTTTGGTCAGCTAGAGGTCAGAATAATTTAAGTGGAGGGTGATTTGTCTTCCTGCATACTTAAACTAGCACATTAGCAATGCAAAGCAGAGTGTCTAGTATAAACAGGGATCAAATTCATATTACTTTTAACATTTTCTTGTCCTGTATAAGCATTTAATTTGCTGCTGCACAATAAACAGCCACCCATCAGCATCTCAATTCTTCTGCAAATAACAGGATTATGCAATTAGTAGGCATCTAGGTAGGATTTTCTCTCTGTTGAAGACCTGGCCTTCAGCTGTTTTCTGATCTTTGGTCGGGATGTTTCTTTGACACATTCCCCATTTCCATTCTCAATTTTATCTGATTAAAAAATTAAAAAGCAGGATCAACAATGGATTGTTCTTGTCTTAACTCAATCCCTATATGTATGATAAGAAAGTTTTTATGTCAGATATGATGCAAAAGTTAAAATGTTCATCCAAGAATATCAAAAAAGCATAATTTTTCTAAGGATTTCCTTTTCAAAAGGCCTACCACAAATTAACCTGTCAACATTAAAAATAAAATACCAATGGCATGTATGCAGAAATCAAGCATCAGTGAAAAATTGATTTTTTTCCTCAATACACAAAATTTAATATAACAACAATATTTAAAAATATTTATTTGTTTCTTATAGATATGCTTAACACATTTCTTACTTTCATTCATCCAAAACATTAATAAGCTCACTAATACATGAAACAGAATTAAAAGCCTAATATGTCCTTACATTTTTATACACACCTGCGACTCATTTCACAAAAAATCCTACAACTAAAATTGATTGAAAGTTGTACTGAAGTGTGTATGACTTAGAGTAATTTTACTCTTAAGATTTTTTGTGACAAGAGCTGCTGGCTTTCATTTATTCAAGTTTGAGTGTTTCTGATGTAGTACATCCAGAGCATGCAAAATGTTATTTTCATTTAAAACAATAGACACATCATAACCTACTGAAGCTATTAAAATCAAAACACTAGAGAATGAAAATGAGGTCAGGGCCATATGAATTATTTGAGTTGGACAGGCTAATGACAACAAAAACAATTACTATATTTATATTGACTTGTCATACATAGTTATCTAGGAGCAGGTATGAGAAGAACTTAACAATGAAACAGACCTAAGTCTGAATTCACATGAAATGTGAATTCAATGCCATATGTAATTAAGTCATACTGACATATACTCCTTTACACAGAAGATTGAACTTAACCTGACCACTAAAGCAAGATAATAGAGGACAATGTTCAGCTGACCAACAGCATAAACAAAATTTGATAACTCAACCTAAATAAAGGATAAAGTACAAATGCATTTACAATTAAAAAAGAGATGGTTACTGTGGACCATGGTCTTGATTCAAGTAAGTGAAGAGAAAATATACTTGTATGCTTATAATAGAGATAAATACATGTAAATATGCATAAATGACAATACATTAAATTATTCATGGATTCTTGTAATCATATATTCATGGGACTTTCTTTCTCTCTCACTTACATCATTTTAGTCAGTCACTTACTCATTAAGAATTTTTTTCTCTCTCACTTTCATTATAAAAGTCAATTAATTATGCAATGGAACCTTCTTTCCTTCTCTCTCACTTACATTTTTACAAAGTCATACATTTATACATTGGGATTTTTCTCTCACTTTCATTATTACAGTCGGTCTTTTATACAATGGGATTTTCTTTCTCTTTATCTTCCATTCAGACATATATAAATATACATTGGATCAATTAAAATACCATCTTCGCTAGCTAAGGGTTACGATCCACTCCGGCTCTCTCAGCGAAGACGTCAAAATACATTCAAACAAACAAAATCTCATTTCTAGTAACACATTGTGAGTATACACATACTCACATACAGAAACTCAGTGGCGGATCCAAGGGGGGGGGGGGGTTTCTGGGGGTTGGAAGCCCCCTTTTTTATTGACGATCAATGCATTTGAATGGGAGCATATAGTTGGAACCCCCCCTTTACTCTGGGTTAGGAACCCCCCTTTAAAATGGCTGGATCCGCCACTGAAACTTAGTTAAAAATTGAAACAAAAATATGCATTACAGACCTGTAAATTCAGAAATTATTGTGATGTCTATTTTAATGCGAAAAATATAATAGTATCATTTTGAAATAATAAAATCTTGCATACAAAATTCTGTAGTGATATTTCTTAATAAAATTTCATAAAAAACAATAGCACTTAATAATAAGATATCACATTTTTGCTAGTGGTCAAGAGTTCAGAATAATAAATGCAAGAATTAATTTCTGAATATGCAGTTATCCAATCAGTTAAAAGAATATCACAGTATGATATTAAAAATCCCAGTTAAATATGTTTTTAGTACAATGTGGACCTGTTTTCTACTGGATATCCACTGGGAAGTTCATCATAAACATCAGCCTAGTTGTTAGGGTTCTGTGATCATGAATGTTTAGTAAAGAATTTCCAATATATAACTCCACCTAGTCCACACACTTCTAGAAGGATTATAACAATTAAAATCATCTTGTTGGTCATCACTCTGTAAATAGGAAAAAAGTCAAGATATTTTCTGTTTGTATGGTACATTGTACTGGTGGGTATCAATTTTTGTGGATTTGGAAAAAAATGTTTTTTTCTTGAAAGTTTAATTTTATGGTTTTGCAAAAAGTTTATATTACAAGCCTGAAAAAAAATATTTTGTTAAACTTTCAATTTCACCTACAAAATGAACGAAAAATTGGTATGCCATAAAAATGAAAACACAGTATATTAACTTTTCCTTACACTTTCAACAGCTAATCAGCATTTAAAAAAGACAATCTATAAACCTCTGGATGTATGTACACTTTATACTTTAATGTTGGTTTTTTTTTAACTTTTTCTTCTGACAATGGTGCAAACTTCCTTTCTTCAGCTTTTGATTGCAAGTTTTTTATCAATCTGTTGTGAAAGAGGAAATGAAAATTTATCACAATTCAGAAGTAAATCTGATAAATCTTTTGCTTTCTGTAAAGCGTTTTTTTTATAGACCAAAGTCTTGTCTAATTTTCATCAACTTATGACTGAAGATTTAGAGTTAGACTGTGACACTCAAAAATATTAACATTAGTACTCAAGTTTTCTCCACCAACAAGATCAAATATTATGAAATAATGCAAATAATTAGCAAACATAGAAAGTTCTATGAAATTAATTGTCTCCCTTTGGTTTCTCAGTGCTACACAAGATAACTCGCATGATTCCCTCAAACCAACAGCAAATGTACTTTTATATTGTTAAATCTTACCTTGTTGCCATGGTTTTAAGAATTTTTCTACTTTTAGTTAAATTCGAATCTGTATCATATAGCTGAAAAAGAAAAGGTATGTAATAAAAACATAAAATTAAAAGTAGTTCATAGAAAAATACAAAGACATATTCTTTAGGATTTTTTTTATCATTCAATGGACATAAAACTATAACCAGTGACCCATGTCTAAAATTAAAACCTCCCTTCCTTCCCTCCCACATTTGTTTTATGGAATGGAATAGCCTTAACGATGAACTCATGTTTTGGTAATGTCAGGGTTATTTTTGTTGACTTTATGTGTTAATGATGTTTGCTACTCAGTTTCAAAATAAATAACTTTCATAAAACTAGTATGTATTGATAGGAAATAAATTGAAGAATCAAAAAAGCAAAAAAAATATTGTTTTCGAGATATAAGCCATCGAAATTTTGTTGGGAAAATGTTCTTTCTTGATTTTTCATAGACCAGTTAAAGTTCTCAAATACTATTACAAATAAATAAAATTTTGTAAGACTTTTACAAAAGACTTATAATTATACATGTGAAAGATTAATAAAAAGAAAAATAGGGGTTCATGTGGATTTTTTTTAAGGCATTCAAATGGATAAAACCAGAGGATTCCGAAAATCGGACAAAAATTCCAAAACATGACAAGCAGACATCCTTACGGTAAACCACTAAACCAATGTTCCAGGATGTACAAATGTTCAATAGACTTGTATGCAGATTTTAGAAAACCACAGAATTAAATATCCTCTAAAATACATTTTTATCGATCCAGTAAAATTAATACCAACAGTATACATTTTTTGCACATACCCTATCTCTTGTTCTTCCTAAGGTTTCCCTCTGTCTTCCTAACTCATCGATAATTTCCACTCCTATTTCATCAGTTTCCGCTGCTATCTGATGTGTCCTAGCAATACTATCTGTGGCACGATTCAAAGACTGAGTTCCCTGATAAAGTTTGTTTCTCGAAGAAGCTGCCATTTGCTATTAAAATAAAAATGTAAATTTACTTATTAGAAAATATAGTTTAAAACATTCAATTTTTGAGTGCAGCTCTTTCAACCTTTAATGCTCTGATCCTATTCTGTTCTCAAACTTTGAACATTTCTGGACACCAACATTTCTAGAATTCATAACAAATGGTGAATTTGAAATTTTGAGCTAGTGATGATATCAATGAACATGTTTCATTAAGAAAATTATTTCTTCAAAAATGTCAAAAAAATTAAAATCACTGTAGACTACCTGAGTCAACCTCATATTGTTGTTGTGTTAGTTTGAATTCAGTTTTGGATTTTATAAATTGTGATGTTCCAGTTGATCAATTGTTTGTTTTCAGTGTAGAGTTTGTAGATTTTTGTTTGATTGTTTTCTCTTTTGGTCATGGTGTTGACTGTATTTCTTTAACATGTGACTTTCTTAATCCCTTACTGAAATTACACCAAATTTTCATTGGTTCTCCTGTTGTAAGAGCTTAAAAAAAAATCCATTGTTAAAGTTTACCTCATCTCTATCAAAACCAAAATTATCAGATCCTCTTCCTGTAGCTCCTTTACTTTTTTTCTGCAATAAAAGATTAATTAATTGGTTAATTTCAATTCAGATTTGTTTAATTTTCATTGAGCGAGTCATTGATATGTCTTAATTTTCTTGTAGTTATAACTTGTCAAACAAAATGCCTTTTTACAGTATTAAGTTTTTTTGGCATCCCTATCATTGAAAGGGGAGAAGATTTGGCCCCTGCACCTTTAATTTTCATTTCTTATTTACTTCTTTAAAATGAAATCAAGGTTATATGCAGTCAGTTATTGTTAGTTGATAAAAAGTAAAGACTATCCAAAATATGATAAAGTTTGCTATGAGATGCTCAGTTTGAGTTTCAGGGATTTTATGCATATGATATAATATTGTACGACATGTACATTGACTTTAGGGGAGGGTATTCTAGAGGGCCAAGACGATTTTTTCTGACAGAATTTTCATTTACAACTTTGTCATTATTTCATTTTTTTGCATGGCTATAAAACCACATGATATTTATTTTAATTTTTCTAAACCTGTTTGATTCTCTTTTTCCAGGCCACAAAATTCATCTTCAAAAATGTAATTTATAGCTTATTAAGTGACAATTTTGTGTCAAATTAAGTTTCTTTAACATTCTCAGGTACACCCCCACCATTATGTCTAACATCAAATTGAATTCTGTATCCTCACCAGGTATTATTTACTGTTATTCCCATCAATTGGAACTTACCAGATTCTTTGTTATATTATCTAAGTCATGTCTGTAGTTACGTATTCTGGATATTTGTTGAGATCTGTAAGAAATAGGAGCCATCTTTGCTTCACTTTCCATTTCCTGTAACTGAAATGTAATACCAAAAATATGGATTAAACTTTGGTTCTATCTTTTACTCTGATGATTTAATCCACACCCATCTGAAATTTTAGAATATTTGATTTTTAGAATTTTTTGTAATAATTTTAGAAAAAATACTTCAGTTTATAAAAAAAACCTATAACAGCCAGTTCCATTGAGTGTGTAGGCAAAGGTAATATCTTTGGTTAGCATGCTTGCTAGTTGAACTGTGAAGTCATTATTAGGTAAGGTATACTACACTCCTTTTGAAGTAGCCTAGTCCTACAGACAGATAGATTGTTAATCTTTCAGACTAGTCTAATTTTAAAGGAGGGTAGTTTACCTGACCAAATAATGACTTCACTGTTCAGCTGGCAAGCAAGCTAACCAAACATATTGACTTTGCCTACACACTCAATGGAATCGGCTGTAACTATGTTAATTATCCTTTTAAAATCATATACTATTTGGCTCATTGTTAAATGCTGTACGGTGACCTATAGTTTTTAATTTCTGTGTCATTTTGGTCTCTTGTGGAGAGTTGTCTCATTGGCAATCATACCACATCTTCTTTTTTATATATTTTTTTTTCTTGACAACAAACTACGGCAATATTTTCTGCTGTTTACATAAACTTTGCACAATTAATTCATGTATTATGTATTCATTTATTTTGGTCAACATTTGTGTTTTTCATTCATAAATATTTTGATGAAAAAAATATTTGTAGACTGTAAAGATCAACATATTACAAGTTGAACATTGAACTTTTGCTTTCTATATATTCAGTTTATTGATGGTGGCAGCAATATGGTAGATGAAGTATTCACTGTAAACAGGAACTTATTGGCAAGATATTTTAACCAGTTTACACTTACAATGAAGTTTGCTTCTTCAATATTTCTTTCTGCATGGCGAATGGCTGTTTTTTTCTCCTCTGTCAAAAAAATAAGAACATGAGAAAAATAAAAATAATTGTCAAAACTATATTTAATCAAATACAAAATATATATATGCTATTATGTACAGATCGATTGTTCCAAAACATAATATTTTCCCGATTCAAATGCCAAATGAAATTTTATAATGATGATAAAAGACCTTATTTTAATGAAATTGATTGTTTGCTTCTTGTTTCTACAGGTAAGATATTATAAATAGATTTAACAGTAACTTCATTATATTTACTGTAAATTGTAAGGTGCATTGTGGGACGAGATTGTTATACACCTTATCGCTATTTGTCCACCATTACTGAACATTACACAGGTTTCCGTAAAATTTTGATGTCATAAAATAAGTTATATGGTTTGTCGCACGCTAGACTTTTTCTGCTGCGTTTTGTAGAAAAATAAGCAATGAAACACATCAACATTAATAGATGATGTCACCATTAACAGTTGACGTGACGTCACGAACCCCCTATGAAATTTACTAACCCCCTACGGATCCATAGGCCTAAGGGGTCACCACATGACGGCATTAAACCAATCACAACGTGCTAATTTACCTGTGGTGCGATAATACAAAATATCTGATGTCACAATGGAGAAGTGATTGTTGTATGACTTCAACAGGTCAAGCGAGATAGATTCTCAGGTCAGTGGGGAATAGCACCTGTACATATGATTTTAAAAGAAAACACATTTTGGATGACACAACTTTAATTTTGACATATTCGTGTGATGAGTCAACTGACTCTTTACGGATTATCCATGTAGATGTAGCGATAAGGTGTATTGTCCCCATACATAGTCTTGCATAATTTTTTCAACATTACATTTATATTTATTTTTTCCCTAGAACAATGAGGTTGTGGAATTTCTTACTACACCAAGTAGCAAAGACTTAGAAGCATTTAAATTTGGTGCAAAATCACATATACATTGCCAGATCAAAATCATCTATAATATAAATAAAATATTTTAAAAAAAAAAAAAAAAATTTTTCTTTTTTTTATGTTTAAATATACTACTACCCCCTAGTATGTGCCTTTTTGTAATCTTCAACATATTGAAGTTAAGGGAGCTACCATTTGATTTTTATGGGGGGGGGGGGGGGGGCTAGGATGAAATTTGAAAAAAATAGGCAGGACAGGAGTTTTGAGTAAAAAAAAAAGGCAGGATGAGACACTTGCAAAAAAAAAAAGTCAGGATGACAATTTATGTAAAAAAATTCAGGATAAACTAAAAAAATAAAAAGTAGGACCGAATAGAGTGAAAAATAAAAATGCAGGACAGAGATTGCAACAACAAAAAAATGCAGGACAAAATTTTTCATCCTAGCCCCCCCATAAAAATCAAATGGTAGCTCCCTAAGAAGTATTATGTAGACCTTTGACAGTTTTGTGAACCCAACTCTGACTCTAACAAAACTATATCAAATATTGTCATTTATTACCCTTTGTATATTTCAATGATTGAATTGTGTATATACTAGTAATATATATTGTAAATTAATGTATGAATGTATGAATGTTAACTGTATGCATGTATTTTGTTTGAGGGCCTCAATGAAAATTAGACTATTTCTAATTGAGTTACCCTCTTTAAATAAAGAATTTATTATTATTATTATTATTACTCAGTCTCGGACTTTACAACATATCAGTGATGTCTACATGTGTTATAGTAGTCTCAGATAGATATTAGGAAATTGTAAAACAATAAGTAATATATATTTACAACCTCCCTCAAAATTTGGGATTTTCCCGTCGACTCTGTCTCTTATGCTATCCAAAACACTTGACAAATCATCCTCGAGTGACTCAAACTTTTCAGAAGACATTTTGACATGACAGTCATGTGATCATTCTAAATACTGAAAAAATTCGGGATGGATATAAATAAAATAACAAGTGTGGACACAGATCAGTGTGGATAGTATGTTTAGATGTTTAACAGTGTTTTCTGACAATAAGAGTGCTTTGTTTTTGCCATAAGATTCTTTATTAAACTATGTTGCATAATAACGGCCTACCTGTACCAGACACTAACCATTTAGCAGCGTTGTTTATTGGTTTTGGATAGCTAGGAGAGGAACACATTAGATACATTTCCACAAGAATTAAATTTTGTATAGTGAGATCCTTGATTTTCATAGGCATATCAAGGTGCCAGGGGGTGGGACGTTGGTGCTATTTTTCTCTGTTCTTTATTTTGTTTTATTCTCCAAACTTTGTATTTTAGTTCTCTACTGCATATTTTCTATTCTTTATTTTCTTTTTTCTGGTTTTTTTTTTTTTTTATTTAGATATAAAGATTTTTACCATCTTTTAGCGCCTTCAAAAGCAGAAATGATCATCAAGACAAGACTACAAAAAAATCTAAAGTTTTCAGTTGACTCGTTACTGGAGTAATTTCTTTTTATTATCGTATTTGCGTAAGTTTTAGTGTTTTTGCTTATTTTCTCAAAATCTCAATAAACAGATAGATAGACACTTTAATTAACAATACAACACATGTATGTGTCACGCCGGTCTCCATAAAATTACGAAAAAGACAATCTGATGAACAGCAACACTGCTAATTAATTCCAAATCGCCGTAGGGTGAACTACTTGATAGTGTCTCGAAATGTGCAAGCAGTAATGTAACTTTATAGAAATGCAAGTAGTTCCTATCAAACTAACCCCGCCGCATTTTTGCGCCTGTCCCAAGGCAGGAACCTCTGGCCTTTGTTAGTCTTTTATATTTTTTAATTTTATTTTTTTTGTACAATTTGGAGTTTAGTATGGCGTTCATTATCACTGAACTAGTATATATATTTGTTTAGGGGCCAGCTGAACTTGGACCGTGGCCTCCGGGTGCGGGAATTTCTCGCTGCATTGAAGACCTGTTGGTTACCTTTTGCTGTTGTCTGTTCTATGGTCGGGTTGTTGTCTCTTTGACACATTCCCCATTTCCATTCTCAATTTTAACATAAGCAGAAAACTTAACATTGGAAATTGCTAATTAATCCAGTCACTTGAACATGACCTATAGGGACAGCGCCTCAAAATAGTCGTCAAACTTCATACAAACTATCGATCTATCACATAGAGTTCGGAGACAGTTTGATAGGAAGTTCCATCAATGCAGGTAAAGCAACTTCTATGTCTAGCCTTCTGAGACTTTCGTCGCAGGCGAGACTAAAATGATTAAGCTCATTATAGAAAGACAAATCAACAGGGCTGAATGACGATTTAACCCATGGCCATTTTAAGTGATCTTTCTTTCATCGAGAAAACTATTAGGATAGATCTATAGACAAGTTTAATAAATAGCAAAGATTACCAGCATAAAGATTTTTGCCTAATTAATGAAATTTCAAAAAGATATATATAGAAACTTTACATAAAATTATCAACAAGACCAGATTTACAAACTAGTCAAATTTTACTGAAATCGTAGACTTTTTATAGGAGTGACCATGATTAAATGATGATTTTTCTTACTCTTTTTGTGAATTTGGCAATAAAATAGAAAAGATAGAGAAACTGTAAACAGAAAATAAATTATCAGCAATACATCAACATAAACGAAGATTTTTGTCATGTGTTCTTTTCCAGTCTACAATGTGCATTGTTGAGGATGCATATAGAGCTGTGTGAGCAACCATAGGCCCTTGGAGCCTCTTAAGTTGTCTTTTTGTCGAAAACCATCAGACATTGTCTTCTTCAATCTTGCACCCTACAAATCTTTGCTAAAAGGTTAGCAATCTGTCTTTGTGCTTAGACTAAGGAATATTGATTGATTGTTGTTTGCTTTACGTCCAGTGGCAAATATTTCATGATTTTCCAGCATTTAACAAATGAATAGATGCAACAGTTAGGTCATGCAATAGAGCTCTTGCAATAGATCGGGTAGGGAAATTTGAGACGTCACTGAAAAATGAAGCTGTATTTGATAGGGACAGAAATTTAGCCACAGGGTAGAAAAGTCAATGATTAAAATCATCATCTTTAAAATATATAATGGAAAATATAAACACTTTTTCCTTCTTTTTCTGGATTTGTTTGGGTGTAAAACATCTGAGGCAGTTGTGCCATGCTTTGACAACACAAACCCTTGAAAGTTAGAAGGCTTGCATATTTTTTACATTTTTTTCTAACAGAATCTCGTGCAGTTTTATGACAACCTCACAATCTGTTAATACTGTTATTTTCTACAAGTAATAAACAAAGTTTTGATGTTCTGTATTTATGGCATTTAATTGTTAACATATGGGGAAGGAGTAACGACAACCCTTCTCAGCTAGACCAATGACACAGGAATACAAATTGTGCCCATTTTAGGAATCATAGAATAATGGAACAACAATATGCATCTATAGGATACCATGCGTTTATATACTATCTCATCTCTATATTTAGTAATTCTGGAAATGTGGGTAAATATCATAATTTTGCATATATTCTATAAAAAAGTAACATCACAATAAACATGTGTACTGAATTTATGTTACCAAAACTTCAAGACAGACCAGAAAGAATAATATTATGTCCCTCTACTTTCATAGATGAGACCTAAAAAAAATCTAAGGATTAGTTGATGCAGGCTTGAGTTTTGAGCTAAGATGTTACAACTGTCTTAATCTAGACTTTACAAATATAAAGGAAATGTTTGTCTGTGTATTATTGGTGAGTGTTATGATACAAACCACCCTTAAATGTTTGTCTGTGTATTATTGGTGAGTGTTATGATACAAACCACCCTTAAATGTTTGTGTGTGTATTATTGGTGAGTGTTATGATACTAACCATCCTTAAATGTTTGTCTGTGTATTATTGGTGACTGTTATGATACTAACCACCCTTAAACGTTTGTCTGTGTATTATTGGTGAGTGTTATGATACAAACCACCCTTAAATGTTTGTGTGTGTATTATTGGTGAGTGTTATGATACAAACCACCCTTAAATGTTTGTCTGTGTATTATTGGTGAGTGTTATGATACAAACCACCCTTAAATGTTTGTCTGTGTATTATTGGTGAGTGTTATGATACAAACCACCCTTAAATGTTTGTCTGTGTATTATTGGTGAGTGTTATGATACAAACCACCCTTAAATGTTTGTGTGTGTATTATTGGTGAGTGTTATGATACTAACCATCCTTAAATGTTTGTCTGTGTATTATTGGTGAGTGTTATGATACAAACCACCCTTAAATGTTTGTCTGTGTATTATTGGTGAGTGTTATGATACAAACCACCCTTAAATGTTTGTCTGTGTATTATTGGTGAGTGTTATGATACAAACCACCCTTAAATGTTTGTGTGTGTATTATTGGTGAGTGTTATGATACTAACCATCCTTAAATGTTTGTCTGTGTATTATTGGTGACTGTTATGATACTAACCACCCTTAAACGTTTGTCTGTGTATTATTGGTGAGTGTTATGATACAAACCACCCTTAAATGTTTGTGTGTGTATTATTGGTGAGTGTTATGATACAAACCACCCTTAAATGTTTGTCTGTGTATTATTGGTGAGTGTTATGATACAAACCACCCTTAAATGTTTGTCTGTGTATTATTGGTGAGTGTTATGATACAAACCACCCTTAAATGTTTGTCTGTGTATTATTGGTGAGTGTTATGATACAAACCACCCTTAAATGTTTGTGTGTGTATTATTGGTGAGTGTTATGATACTAACCATCCTTAAATGTTTGTCTGTGTATTATTGGTGAGTGTTATGATACAAACCACCCTTAAATGTTTGTCTGTGTATTATTGGTGAGTGTTATGATACTAACCATCCTTAAATGTTTGTCTGTGTATTATTGGTGAGTGTTATGATACAAACCACCCTTAAATGTTTGTCTGTGTATTATTGGTGAGTGTTATGATACAAACCACCCTTAAATGTTTGTGTGTGTATTATTGGTGAGTGTTATGATACTAACCATCCTTAAATGTTTGCCTGTGTATTATTGGTGACTGTTATGATACTAACCACCCTTAAACGTGTGTGTGTTTAACTAGATTATCCTTTCCCTTCCCCTTTTAAAATTCCTATTAGATTTATATTTTTGGAATTTTGATACCAAAAGTGTGAAATATGGTTAAGAAAATCATATAATAGACCTAAGCTTTCTCATTGGCATTTAAATCCTTATTGACAGCCCTTCATTTTAATTAATTGTTGTTAGTGTTTATGCCACTTTCAACATATTTGGCTATTTTGTGGTAGTCAGGTTTTATTGAAGGAAGCCAGAGTGCAAGAATGGAATTAAACGCACCTGCCACCAGGTAGGGTGGCAACTCACAACCTCAATGTTGACAGGCCAGTGATAAAGTTGTTGATGTACTTAAACCACTAATGAACAGAAGCCACTCATTCACTTTGACATTTGAATGTGCAGCCATATCATCTTGAAAATGGGATGTTTACACTGGTGCCTCGCACATTACTGTGTCACCCTCACAACAGTTCTTTAATACTCACACTTCTCGTCATTCAAGTCAACAAAATTAAATAGATCTATCAAATGGATTCATTGATATTTTGATCTTGTCCTATATACACAAGACTTATTTAAACTGGAAAGTATCAGCAAATCACCAGCGTGTTGTATTAGCATTCTTGTATTCTTTTTATCTGCATTTAACATAAAATTCTTGAAATCTCCTGATAAACTTGCACCAGTTCTAAGTCAGAAACATGGAATCGATTTCACCTAAAAACTTACAACTAAGATTTGTCTTAGGTCATGAACAAATCAGTATACTTACGATCAATCTTAGTTGTAAGTTTTTTTGTGAAATCAACTCCAGATGTTCAGTGGCTGTCGTTTGTTGTGGTTCATAAGTGTTTCCTGTTTCTCCTTTTTTATATAGATTAGACTGTTGCTTTTCCTGTTTGAATGGTTTTACGCTGTCATTTTAGGGGCCCTTTACTGCTTTCTGTTTGGTTGAGACAAGGCTCGGTGTATAAGACCATAGTTTGACCTATAAATGTTTCTTTTAACAAGAGTGCACACGCTGAAATGTCTCGCCTTCTATACTAATCATTGATATTATGTTGATAGTCCTAAGTATAAAGCTAAGCTTTATTACAACTGTCACATAAACTTAACATTAACCAAGATAACTAAACAAAGACCAATGAACCTTGAAAAAGAGGTCCAGGTCAGATGAACCATGCCAGGCAGACCGGTACAGCTAACAATGCTTCTATACAACATATATAGTTGACACATTACTTATAGTTTAAGAAAAATAGACCAAAACACAAAAATTAACACTGTGCAATGAACCGTGAAAATGAGGTATCGGTTAAATAAAACCTGCTCGACTGACATAAAGATCATAAAATATTTCCATACACCAAATATAGTTGACCTATGGCATATAGCATTAGATAAAAAGACCAAAACTCAAAAACTTAACTATAACCACTGAACCATGAAAATGAGGTCAAGGTCAGATGACACCTGCCAGTTGGACATGTACACCTTACAGTCCTTCATTACACTGAATATACTAGCCCCATTGCTTATAGTATCTGATATATGGACTTGACCACCAAAACTTAACCTTGTTCTCTGATCCATGAAATGAGGTCGAGGTCAAGTGAAAACTGTCTGACAGACACGAGGACCTTGCAAGGTACGCACATATAAAATATAGTTATCCTATTACTTATAATAAGAGAGAATTCAACATTACAAAAAATTTGAACTTTTTTTTCAAGTGGTCACTGAACCATGAAAATGAGGTCAAGGACATTGGACATGTGACTGACGGAAACTTCGTAACATGAAGCATCTATATACAAAGTATGAAGCATCCAGGTCTTCCACCTTCTAAAATATAGCCGCCGGATCACTATCCCTATGTCGAGCTTTCTGCAACAAAAGTTGCAGGCTCGACAAAAATTATGACTTGGATGGAGTGTTGTTTCATTGGCAATCATACCAAATCTTCTTATTATTATGCAAAGAAATATCAAAACTAATTTTAAACTTCGTTTTTTTCTTATATATTATATACATTGTATATATGCAATGTATATATGCATACATACATCTTTTTTGTGTTTTTTTTTCTCTCCATTACAACAACATATAACCTTAAAGGCCTATATAATATGTAATATTAATATCATTTACTAGTTAAGCATGAGACATCCAATACATCGCAAAACTATACTTTTTCAAATTTCATTCTTTATTTCTTTTTCTGACGCCACAAATATTTAATTTGTTCTTGGAAATTTGATATTTTCTGTTTAAATCAAATGTTTCTCCCAGCAGTCTGATATGACTCTAGAGGTCAATCCCTGAACAGTAGGTTGGGCAAAGGTGGACACAATTTTCAAGCTTGAATTTGAATTTGTGATCAAAGATCATACAAATTTGAAGTTGGACATTTAATTTTTTAACTGTTATGGTCTGATATCTAAAAACTTACAACATGGTAAGATTCAGCACATAAAACAATTCCAAAAATTATATTTTGATTGAAATATATAAACTAATTTGAAAACAGGGCCCAAAATAAAAAATCTAAATGCACAATAAGACTCAGCATATCATAGAACCGCAATGATTCAGTTTTTGATGAAATATAACAAATTTTAATTTTGGACCCTTTTGACCTAAATGTAGACCAATTTTAAAATGGGGCCCCAATATCTAAAAAGGTAATTCAAGGTTACATAATGAATTAAAAGATCCCTCCCAAAAAAAAAATTGTTTGTCCCCCGTCCCCCACATTTTCTTTTTGAATTTGAAATTTTGAATATTCTTGAAGAAAAATGTATGAACCCCCTAAAAAAAATTAATCCTCCCTCCACAAAAAATTAAATGTCCACCAAAATGCAAGTGGCCCCTCTGCATTTGGGATGTTTCTATTGCTCTGGGAATTTGTAGGCATTTGTAGGCAAACACTTTTTAATAATATCATACCATTACAACTTCTGTGAATTCATTTATTTTTGTGGGAACCAATTTCACGGATGAAGGAAACTTGCATTTTTGTGGATATTTTATTTTGTGGTTTTGTTAAAGTCTGTTCATATTTTTATAGAAAATTATAATTTGTTGTACATTGGAATTCATGGTTCCTGGGTAACCTTAAAAATTTGTATACAAGGAATAATAATGAATTCATAGTTAGTACTTAGATTTGAAGTTATTTGTTCAGAGCAGGATTTACATAATGTCATTTCCTAAATTTACACAAATGGTTATTGCCCATTTCATAACTTTTGACCAAATGATCTCAATACAGGGGGAGATAATAATTATGTCAGGGGGGATAACTTTTGACCAAATGATCTCAATACAGGGGGAGATACTTAATTATGTCAGGGGGATAACTTTTGACCAAATGATATCAATACAGGAGGAGATAATTCATTATGTCAGGGGGATAACTTTTGACCAAATGATATCAATACAGGGGGAGATAATTAAAATTAATATTTCAGCTTAATAGACCGTCAAAATTTATGAAGTGTTATTTTTATATTTCTGCAAATGTTGCACCTTCTCATGTAATTAAACATATAAATATATATTTCTGGGCTGAATTTTTATTTTTTGCAAAAGTGGCCATCCAATGTAATTAAATATATAAAAGAGGGTCATATTTGCTTTTTTAAGTTAGTCATAAGACAGAAAGCACCTAAAATGATTACATATAAATTATGCATAAAAAATGTTGATGATTTTTAAGATTCAACCTTACCCTTTACTTTTGTTCTTGGTGAAAATATAAAGATTTTGTACTAAACTATTAAATTTGTATACAATTGGGAATAGATGTCAGATGTACAGCAATTAGTCAGCAACTAAACAAAACACAATACATGATTCATGTCAGATGTACAGCAATTAGTCAGCAACTAAACAAAACACGATACATGACCAAATTCATTTCTGACCTGCTCTTATCAAAGCAAAAATTATACAACATAAAAGCTATAATAATATGTCTAAACCAGTTCTTACATAAAGAAATTAACAAATTCTTATCTGCTGTAACTTTCTATACATGAAGACAAAAAATAAGAAAAAACAAAACTAGAGGCTCTAAAGAGCCTGTGTCGCTCACCTTGGTCTATGTGAATATTAAAGGAAGCAGATGGATTCATGACAAAATTGTATTTTGGTGATGGTGATGTGTTTGTACATCTTACTTTACTGAACATTCTTGCTGCTTAAAATTATCTCTATCTATAATGAACTTGGCCCATTAGTTTCAGTGGAAAATGTTAGTAAAAATTTACAAATTTTATGAAAATTGTTAAAAATTGACAATAAAGAACAATAACTCCTAAGGGGGTCAATTGACCATTTCGGTCATGTTGACTTATTTGTAAATCTAACTTTGCTGAACATTATTGCTGTTTATAGTTTATCTCTATCTATAATAATATTCAAGATAATAACCAAAAAGAGCAAAATTTCCTTAAAATTACTAATTCAGGGCCAGCAACCCAACAACGGGTTGTCCGATTCATCTGAAAATTTCAGGGCAGATAGATCTTGAACTGATAAACAATTCTACCCCATGGCAGATTTGCTCTAAATGCTTTGGGTTTTGAGTTATAAGCCAAAAACTGCATTTTACCCCATGTTCTATTTTTAGCCATGGCGGCCATCTTGGTTTGATGGCCGGGTCATCGGACACATTTTTCACACTACTAACCCAAAAGATGATTGTGGCCAAGTTTGGATTAATTTGGCCCAGTAGTTTCAGAGGAGAAGATTTTTGTAAAATATTACTAAGATTTACCAAAAATGGTTAAAAATTGACTATAAAGGGCAATAACTCCTAAAGGGGTCAACTGACCATTTCAGTCATGTTGACTTATTTGTAAATCTTACTTTGCTGAACATTATTGCTGCTTACTGTTTATCTCTATCTAAAATAATATTCAAGATAATAACCAAAAACAGCAAAATATCTTTAAAATTACTAATTCAGGGGCAGCAACCCAACAACGGGTTATCCGATTCATCTGAAAATTTCAGGGCAGATAGATCTCCACCTGTTTAACAATTCTACCCCACATCAGATTTGCTCTAAATGCTTTGGTTTTTGAGGTATAAGTTAAAAACTGCCTTTTACCCCTATGTTCTATTTTTAGCCATGGCGGCCATCTTGGATGGTTGGCCAGGTCACCGGACACATTTTTTAAACTAGATACCCCAATATTGATTGTGGCCAATTTTGGTTTAATTTGGCCCAGTAGTTTCAGAGGAGAAGATTTTTGTAAAAGTTAACGACGACGACGGACGACGGATGACGACGGACGACGGATGACGACGGACGCCAAGTGATGAGAAAAGCTCACTTGGCCTTTTAGGCCAGGTGAGCTAAAAATGATAACCAAGCATTGCACTCTACATTTGACAAACCCTATGATTAGGAAATACAATATGGGGGTCTGAATGGGGTTTACAGATTAAAGAATAAGTGGTCAAACCCACAGAAAAAAAGATTAGAGAACAATAGGCAAAAAACACTAAAATAGAGAAAAATGACAGACATAAAGAATAAAAACAATACGGAAAAGAAGACCCTCATCATTATTTATCCTTATTTTCCTAATATTAAATACAGACATGGTTTTTAATAGCAAATAGTGAAAAGCAGCAGAAATTACCGTCACTATAATGATTATGGGGGTTATTAACGACCTTGACTGTTCGGTGGGTAATCACTATAGAGAATTTGCTGAAGACAGATTTTGGTTTATAAAATTATAATTTCAGGGATTTATTCTGTTCCCTTGAAGGGATTAAATGTCATGGTTATATGAAGAGCATTGAGAAGTTAAGATTTTTCAGTGTTGAATTTTATGTTGGCATGGGAATTACCAATTTTGAACATTTTGACTTTGAATTATAGTCCTAAATATAAGACTGCAGTTAAGTAATACAAATGCATTGCAGTACCACAATATTCCAATGACTCAACTTGATTAATTTTGAAAGAGAATTCTTTTTGTCTCTTAAGGAATCAGTAGAAACCTGATTTGACTTATTCTGCAAAACATCTTTAAAATAAGAAAAAAAGAATACAATAGAAGAAAAAAAGATATGGGGTATCCCTCCATGACACAAAAGATATGGGGTATCCTTCCATGACACAAAAGATATGGGGTATCCCTACATGACACAAAAGATATGGGGTATCCCTACATGACACAAAAGATATGGGGTATCCCTCTGTGACACAAAAGATATGGGGTATCCCTACATGACACAAAAGCAGTACATGCACAGAAAAAAATCCACATAAAAAGCAAAGGAACAGTGCTTTTATTGCTGTTCTCCATCTCAAAGTCACAGTGAGGCCTTCAACATGAATGAAGTCTGAATTCTAATTATAAACAGAAAGAAGTAAGGTAAGAAATGTAAGAAAATCACATAAAATGCATCACAGCACATTTTGAAATTTAAATACATGCATTAATCTGGTAAAATAATTGTCTATAGAACATTATCATTCTAAAAGCTTCAACCTTGTCCGTGGTTTACTAACTAAGTGTAATCTAGGAGAAAATCTCAGGTTTTTCGATGAAACTGTCTGTTTTTCTATTTTCTTTGATGGTGTAGTCTGTAAAGTGTTCATTTTTGATGAATTATTTCTTTTTATTTTCATCGCAGCTCTTAAATTCTCTGCTTTTGTTACTTCTCTTCCAGAGGTCTGAAAGAAAAAAAAAGTTTATTGTTTTAATCTATTTATTCTAGAACAGTGAGAATATACATATATCCTAATAATGGAAAAGAAGGCAAGCACTTGGTGTCTTTCAAAGCTGTTATCCTAATTCAGGTAAGAGGTTTTGGTTTACTTGCTTGCTTTGTTTGTATAAATAATGCCCAGGTGCAAATATATCATGGAAATTTAGGATGAGAACTTATAAACACTTGATACAATAATCAATGATAGGTAAATGAAACAGAATTTGTTAGTCTTGTGCATTTTTAAATTAAAAACAAGAATATGTCTATAGTACATGAATGCCCCACTCGCACTATCATTTTACATGTTCAATGGACCGTGAAATTGGGGTCAATACTTTAATTTGGCATTAAAATTAGAAAGATCATATCATGGGGAACATGTGTACTAAGTTTCAAGTTGATTGGACTTCAAATTTATCAAAAAATACCTTGACCAAAAACTATAACCTGAAGCGGGATGAACGGACGCATGGACAAACGGATGCACAGACCAGAAAACATAATGCCCTCTACTATTGTAGTTTGGGCATAAAAATTGGTTTATAGTTTAGTGTGGCGCCCATGTCTCTGAACTAGCATACATTATTGTTAAGGGGCCTGCCTCCAGGTCCAGGGGTTTCTCTCTGAATTGAAATCCTATTGGTGACATTGGACTTTTTCTGCTCTTTGTTTGGGTTGTCTCTTTGACACATTCTGATTTCTATTCAATATTTCTATTTAATTACAAAAGGTATATAAATTGACTTAAAATTAAGGAAATGTAATTATCAATGGTAATGCATGTCTGAAAAAATGGAGGTGTCTTGACATATATCTTCTTTAACTAGCCTAAAAAATTAAATAATGGATATTTTCTTGTGACATTGAGAAATTCAATTGTAAGAAGACATTGTTATTTATATTCTGTATACAAACTAATATAAAATGTATATTGTTGGGTTCTTTAGGCCTAATAAAAATATATGTGTGGTTCCAGTTACCCTACCTACCCTACTTTTTAGTCTCTAAAATAGCCTACCCTAAAGTGTTTTTTTTTGCCATTTGGCATTAAGCACTGTTAAAGTCAAAATGTTGCTCACATAGAGTCAATGTAAAAATAAAACATAAAAAAAAAAAAAAATCCCTACCTACCTACCCTAAATTTTTTTAAGATGTAACTGGAACCACACATACTATTTTATTTGGCCTTAAGCATGTAAAAATGCATTCTTATGCAGTCTGGTTTGATTGGTTTGATTAAAACTGTACATACCTTAAGTATTGATGACAAGGTAGATTCTGTGTCCTTTAAACGATCTAAAACTTCCTCTGATGATAACACATTATCTGGTAAGGGTAAAGGCTCTGTTTTAGGGTTACATATAACTTTTAACTGGCCCTGAAATAAAAAGTCAAATTTACTAGCATAACACATTAATCATTGTTAATATTGATCCACTGTACCCATCAATGCACATATCTTATGTCAATATCAAATATCCATCAACAAAAAGATGAAGTCTGACCTTTGGTGAAAATAATAAAAATGGACAAATAAAATGTTCTTGTATCATTTACTGTAAATCAACTAATTTTCACCACTTTGGTGATTAGAAAATAACTCGAATATAAATCATCAGTGTATTTTAAAAACTTGGATCTCTTTATATAACTACATAATGCAAATCGAAAATCATGAAATTAAATTGCTGCATAGTAGTCTATAAAGGGCTAATTGTGAAATAAAGTATTCATGAGAATAAGTTGGTTTACAGTATGTGTGGTCAAGATTGAAATGTATCCAAAATCTACATTCAAATGAACTTACAAGTTTACATAACTGTTTTGCAGTAAGACGTGACAAACAGGACCTGTATCTTGACGGACAATGCTTCCTTTTTGTAGCTACTTCTGTGACTGTCTGATGGAGCTGATTGGTCAGTTCCCCATTGATATATTCTTTCTTCTCTACATCTACAGGCTCAAACTCTGTAATAATTAAATATGCATTATATTTGATCTGCTGTAGTGAAGTTAATTTCTCTACATATGATCAGCTTAAATGTTTAAATGAAGGAACCACTCAGTTCATCAAAGTTCAATAATACTATTATGCACAAAAAATATATTTGAGGTTAATCTTCTTTTTAAAGATTAATGTTGAACTTGAGCATTTAGTTATTGTGTTGGAGGTTAAACACCCCAACTAACTGAACAAGCGATTAGCCTGACCTAATGAGAAAACAAGAATGTGTGTCCCTAGTACATGGATGCCCCATACGCACTATCATTTTCTATGTTCAGTGGACCATGAAAATGGGGTAAAAACTCTAATTTGGCATTAAAATTAGAAATATAATATCATAGGGAACATGTGTACTAAGTTTCAAGATGATTGGACTTCATGATCAACTTCATCAAAAACAATCTTGACCAAAATCTTTAACCTGAAGCTGGACAGATGGACGAACAGATTGACGAACGAACAGACGCACAGACCAGAAAACATAATGCCCATAAATGGGGCATAAAAATAATAACTAGACAGATTATATACCAAGATGCAATCACCAGGAATTTATCAAAAACGTACGCCACAGTATAGTAACCCCAAGTCTCATATACTGTCAGTGTGACTTTGGTGGCAGGCGAGACAAAAATGAGTCTAAGATCGTTCAAAATTTACTTTTCAGAATTTTGTGAAAAAGCTATAGAGCAAACACTTTCATAACATAATTTGGGACTATAAAGCTAGGTCTGTGGATGAAGGAAACAGAATCTTTAATTTAGCACAAATTTTTCAAAAAAATATTCATCTGAGGCCTAAAAAAAAAAGATATGTGTTTCTGGTAACATCATTTTGAAAAATAGGGTCGGTAGGTCGGAATTTTTTTTTTTTTTTTTTTTTTTTTTTGACATCGTAAATGAAATCCGGAAAATTATCATGGTTTTTCCAAGTCTGGATCCGTAATTAGTTTCAAAAACCGGAAGTGTGCCATTTGCAATGTTTTTGAAGCACCTGCTGTGCAAATTTCTTGGATTTTAACCTATTTGGAATACCTTTTGACATTAATAAAATGTTTTACTGGCTTTCTATGCAAGTAGAAGCAAGAGAGAGAAAAAATATTATGTCATCTATCAGAAGCCTGTGTCAAAAACGGGGTCGGTTGATACAATTTTTTTTTTTTTTTTTTGAAGATCCAATAAAAAAGTTAGGGTCGGGGCTAAAAAACAGGGTCGGTCGGGTTACCGGAAACATCGATCTTTTTTTTCTCGGCCTGAATGAAAATTAATGTATCTTACGAATTCTTACCTGTGGTGTCGTTTCCATTACTTTCACTCCATGACTGTCCATCTATGGACACACATTCATGAAAAGCACCCTCATACACCTAAAAGTAACAAGAATATGAACACTTTTCATAAAAATAATGTAAAAGAAAATAGAAAATGAAATATATCTAAATGTAGCTGTTCAAATGGTTCTTAGGCATCAGAACACTGTTGCATTTCTTTACAAAACATGTAAATCAAAATAGTCACATTGCATTCTTTCAATAAGATTTTTAGTGTAGGATACCAGTTTAAAGAAAATTTGTATCAAAGTTATAGAAAATTCTTCCAGCTTTAACTGAAACTAGATATCATTGAGATGGGAGCCATCTCTGTGGGCCCCGCTGTGAATAATGTGCATTAAAAAATTGTATCTTTACCATAGGACATGGGTTTGTCAACTGAAATCAAAGTTTTTGACCTTGACCTTTGACCTAGGAAGTTGTAAATAAATTATGACACACCCTTTGGTGTTGGTTTATAAACATGTCAAGTATAAACTTTGAAATCATAACGGTTCTCAAGATATAGAGCGGACACGATCTTCACCACAGGACACAGGGTTGTCAACTGAAACCAAAGTTTTTGACCTTGAACTTTGCCCTACGCAGTCGTTCATAAATTATGACACACCCTCTGGTGTTGGTTCATATACATGTCAAGTATAAACTTTGAAATCATAACGGTTCTCAAGATATAAAGCGGACACGCTCTTCACCACAGGACATGGGGTTGTCAACTGAAACAAAGTTTTTGACCTTGAACTTTGCCCTAGGCAGTCGTTTATAAATTATGACACACCCTCTGGTGTTGGTTCATATACATGTCAAGTATAAACTTTGAAATCATAACGGTTCTCAAGATATAGAGCGGACACGATCTTCACCACAGGACACAGGGTTGTCAACTGAAACCAAAGTTTTTTTACCTTGACCTTTGACCTAGGAAGTTGTACATACATCATGACACGCCCTCTGGTGGTGGTTAATAAACATGTAAAGTATAAAGTATGAAATCATAATGGTTCTCTAGATATGGAGCGGACACACTTTTTCAATCTGCATACCATCCACCCGAGTATGGATTCATCACTTTCCGGATTTCATTGTGTGTGTTATTTAAATAATAAGATTCAAATATATTCATAAATAGTAATCAGTTCAAGTATCCTCGATCTCTGTTCTCGGTTAGATTTTGATATTTGTCTCTTTTCTTATTATTGGTACAACTGTTTTATAGAAGAGATAGAAGAAGAAAAAAAATGGAAAAAAATATATTTGAGTTGTCCATGGGGTTCTGCAGAGTTCTAAAAGTTGGGTGTTTTAGACTCTCCCTTTCTGTTTTCTGTAGATATTTGGACTCTTCATCTTCTGATTTGTTGAATTAATAGCTTAAATATTATATTAAGTAACATTTATAAAGATAACAAAACAAAATAATAATCTTTTGGGGTTTTCGGTGGTGTGCGTTGGTGAAAAGACCTACCGGTCCCCTTTGGTAAACGGACAGAAAGTCACAGGACAAAAAGTCACAGGACGTTAAAGTTACAAATTTGGTAGGACAAAAAGTCGTCACAGGACAAAAAGTCACAAATAATATGTTGACAATTGTTTGAATATGTACAGGAAATATCTTGAAATATATTCTTTTCAATACATATATTCATATTAAAGTTTAGGAAAAGTGTCATTATACTTGAAAAATAAAGATTTATTTAGTTTTAATCGTGCAAAAGAAAGATTTCTTGGCACCATGAATCCATTTAAGTGCCAAGCTGCTTTGACATTTTGTTTTTTTAAACAATTATTTAATCATCTTTGATATTTTTTTGATAAATGTTGTTAACAAAGTTGGTTAATATACAATAGTTCGAGAAAATACAAAAATATTTTTGTAGAAATAAGCGTTTTTATTCAAAATAATCAAAAAAAAATTAATTGTGACTTTTTGTCCTGTTGACTTAGCGTTTTGTCTGTGACCTTTTGTCCTGTTGACTTAGCGTTTTGTCTGTGACTTTTTGTCCTGTGACTTTCTGTCCTACATTCTCCCCTTTTACAGGTAATGCCGGTCTCATATTACATTGCTTGGTCGAACAGGCTCCATGCCATGAGTATAAATGACCAAACTTCTTCAAGTAATTTCATGTTTCTACATTTTGGCATAATTTTTGCAGTTTTCATTTTTGAAAAAAAATAGTTATATATCATCCGTCCTTTATTCACAGGGGCTTGTTACAATTGCCGGGTTTACTATCCATACGAACCCCTAAAAAAACACAAGGTTTTTTTAGGGGTTCGTATGGATAGTAAACCCGTCACAGATTGTAACAAGCCCCTGTGCTTTATTTACACTACAGATAATAAAGTGCAATGGGAAATACTGTGAATTGTTTATAAACATCTCCATGAGTCTAGTACCGAATCAGCAACAGGGTACACACCAGTATATACATGTAGATCAACACAACACTCTGACTCAACAGCTGCCAATGCAAAAGACATGAAAAGTCAAAACAAAACAAATCATGAAAATAATTCGAATTTTTGTATAGATTGTTACCTCTTTAAAACATTTTTCCCAATGGCATTTTTGGTTTTCATTAATTTCGTAAGAACTTGTTGTAGCTTCAGTAGCCGAAGTTATAATCTCTTCAATCAGAACATCTGTACACTTTCTACTTTTAACTTCGATTTTCGAAGGGCGGAAATCCGCCATTTTAAATATGCCGCTATTTCATTGCGCATGCGTATTGCAACAAATCAGGAAACAGACACGTATTGCTTTCGTTTTACAAACGTGCCAGTTGTTGACCTTGCACTGTTTATGTTCGAAGTCCAAAAAGAAAAATGGCAGCCCGACTGAAAACGCTTTTTGGTCACATTCAGGATCATAAGACCCCAACTGATGTCTCAACAGTCTTAACACATGCTAGTCCATACACCGGAATTTATAAGTATACTCTAAATTCGCCAAGGTTGACAGAAAAAGAGAGACAGTTCTATGAAGATAATGGGTATTTGGTCATTAAAAAACTTGTTCCTGAGTACAGCCTGCAGAAGTACAGAGAAAGATTTGAACAGATATGTAAAAAGGAAGTTGTAGTACCTGGTTTGACTATTATGAGAGACGTTGCCATTTCAAAAGATGAGTTTGTACCAGGACAAAAGGCAGTAACCAAAATCCAGAACTTTCAGTTAGATGAGGAGTTATTTGAGTATTGTAAATTGCCAGAGGTATTGGACTATGTGGAAGCTATTGTTGGAAGCAATATCAAGGCCATCCATACTATGCTGATTAACAAACCGCCAGATCCAGGTAGGAAAACCTCAAGACATCCAATGCACCAGGATCTTCATTACTTCCCAATGAAACCAGCGGAGAAGATCGTCTGTTCCTGGACTGCAATGCAAAAAGTTAATCGTGAAAATGGTTGCTTAGTTGTTCTTCCTGGTACTCACAAGGGTACACTACTTCAGCATGATTATCCTGAATGGGAGGGTGGTGTTAATAAGATGTACCATGGTGTGAGAGATTATGATCCCAGCATGCCCCGTTCACATCTTGAGATGGAGGCTGGCGACACAGTTTTCTTCCATCCTCTGTTAATACATGGATCAGGAATGAACAGGACAAAAGACTTTAGAAAGTCCATTTCAAGCCACTATGCCAGCAGTGATATCGAATTTGCAGAACAAGATTCCCAGAGTACAATATCTGAGGAAATACTTGATCTGATAGTTAAACAGTACAAGGTTCCCAGGGACAGCGTTAAATATGAGGACATATGGAAAATCAAAAGCCGTACTGTTAAAGGACACTCCGATTGGTAAAGTAACAGTTACAATTTCAAAAGTGTTCGAATCTAAATTATTCATGTGATGCATGTAGGTGTGACTTTAATTTTAGTTCACATATTTATTATTTGGACATCATCATGATTCATATATTTATAATATAGTTCTGATATACATGTATATTGGAAATGACATTTGATTGACTGAAATGAAATAAATGACTTGATTTATGTATTAAATTGCTAGCTTGACTTTGATTCAATTATGTAAGATTTTGTACATTATGTGAATTATTGTTATTATTAATTTTTGTTGTAAATTTTAATTTATATGTGATCATTTGTATTATTATTTTTTCTAATGTGATTATTTTGAAATGTTTTTAATCTAAACATTGTTTATTTATTCTGCATATTCTATGGTTCAATGAAGAAAAGTATAGTTTTTTGTATTGATTGTTGAGCTTATAATAGAATAGTGTTTTCAAAACTTTTCTGTTTGAACTCACATAAAATACATGTTATGTACTCATAATGTAGCTATTTAAACTTATTTTTCGATTTAGAAATGTGATACTTGCAAATAAAGATTTTCTTTCTGTGGCTGCATCACCTGAGTTTGATATATATAAGTATTATTAAGAAGATTTAAAGGTACAAAAAAATGTATATTTTCAAGTTCAATATACCCCTCTTTTCAAAAACGTACAATACTATAGCTATATAGGTTTTATCAGATTAGACAGAAGTCCTGATTTTATTCTTTGAATTTAATATTTTATTAAAAAACAAACATCACACATGTCAGATGTGTGATCCAATTACAAAATGTACATTATACAAATAAACTTACTAAACAAACAAATCTCATCAGTTTACATATGATATATAAATAACAAATAACTCATGATTTCAACAAATAGATTTATCATAATATGTATTAATATATCAAAGTACAAATATTGATTTTTTATCTATAAATATTTGTGTATAAAATGATGAATTTTGTCTTTAAAGTATGATAAAAAAAATGTGCAGTAGAAATTAATATAGGTGAATAAGGATTATTTTTTTCTTTAGATTACATGTAAGCAGAATTGCTAAAAATTATACCTGAATATTTTTTTTAAATTTTGCCCATTGTAATATTTGATTTACTATAGCCATTGACAAATGATTGAAAAAGATTGTGATTCTTACATAATTATTGAAAATTATTATATAATTATTGAAAATTATTATTTTTGTTTGTTTTGTATTTATTTTCATTCACCAATCTTGCCAATATTGGTAGTAGGTGTCAAACTGCTGTTGGAGACCTACAGTAGTCTTGAAACTGATGACTGAAATGTATCATAATGTCTGTTTTGATTTTAATGTCTTTGACCTGTGACTGTCTGATCTGATTGTGGACCTTGACCTGTGGACAAAAATGGTAGATGTCTGATTTTCTAATTTCAACCTTGACCTTTGGATAAAAATGGTGAATGTCTAATTTTCTAATTTCAGAGGGTTTTAAACTTTGCATGTTCTGCTTTTGGTGTATTTTGACTGTGTAAATCTGTTTTGATTTTAGTCAATCTAATTAAAATTAAATCTCTCAACCAAGCATAAAAAAATGAGTGAGTGAGAGATTTAATTTTAATAAGATTGGATTTTAGTGTCTTTGAACTGTGGATGTCTGTTCTGATTTTGGTGTCTTTGACCTGTGACTGTCTGTTCTGATTGTGAACCTTGACCTGAGGACAAAAATGGTGGATGTCTGATTTTCTAATTTCAGAGGCTTTTAAACTTTGTATGTTCTGGTTTTGGTGTATTTTGACTGTGGAACTCTGTTTTGATTTTAGTGTCTTTGAACTGTGGATGTCTGTTCTGATTTTTGTGTTGTTGGCCTCTGGATGTCAGATCATTTTTTAGTGTGTTGACTAGTGAATTGCTTTTGGTGTATTTGACCAGCACGTTTGCCATATTGTTGACTAAACCATTGTTCTTCTAACTTCCACAAAGTTTTAACAAAATCAAAATCAACATCCACAGGTAAGTTATAGAAATCAGAATAGTCATCCGCAGGGAAAACACATAAAATATATTGAAACAGATACTAAAATGTCAAAGACCAACAGTTAAAAGATACGAAAATCAGAACAGACATCTACAGGTCAGAGACATCAAGAGGTCAAAGACATCTTACTGTAAATTTAGAAATTATTGCGAGGTTTTTATTATTGCAAAAAATGCAACACAGTTGTAAACGCAATAATTTATACTTGTATTTTGAAAATTTATATGAATTAAACTGGAAGTTTCTCAAAATTGTAAAAATAAAAATCGCATTTAAGTCTGAAATGACAAAATCACAATAATAAATGGACGCAATAATTTCTAAATTTACAGTATTTTAAACAGACATTCACAGGTCAAAGATAGACATTTACAGGTCAAAGCAAAGACACCAAAATTAAAATGGACTCCCACAATTAAAAGACACCAAAATCAGAACGGACATTCCCAGGTCAAAGCAAAGACACAAAAATCAGAACAGACATTCCCATCTATAGCTAAATATCAGAGCAGACATCAACAGGTCAAAAACACTCAAATCAAAAGAAAGGCATAAATAGGTCAAAGCAAAGACACCGAAATCAAAACGGACTCCTATGATTAAAAGACACTAAAATCAAAACGGACTCCTATGATTAAAAGACACTAAAATCAGAACATACATTCCCAGGTCAAAGTTTAGACACCCAAATCAAAACAGACTTCCACAGCTAAAAGACATCAAAATCAGAACAGACAACCACAGGTCAAAGATGGGCATTAACAGGTCAAAGCAAATACACCAAAATCAAAACTGACTCCCCTGATTAAAAGACACAAAAATCAGAAGACATTCACAGGTCAAAGACATCATAGTCAAAACAGACTTCCACAGTTAAAAGACAACAAAATCAGAATTGATATCCACAGGTCAAAGAAATCAAAATCAGAACAGACATACAGAGGCCAAAGACACGTCAACGGCACCAAAATCAAAATAAACACCCACAGTCCAAAGACGGGAAAATCTTGTGGATGTCTGTTCTGATTTAGTGCCTTTGACTGTTGGGAATCGTTTCGATTTTGTGTGTTTGCCCTGTGGATGTCTATTCTGGTTTCTAAATTTGACCTGCTAATGTCCATTTTGATTTTGGTGTCTTTGACCTATGGTTGTCTGATATGATTTTGGTGTCTTTGCCTATTGAATGTCTGTCTTTTACCTTTGGTTGTCTATTCTGATTTTGGTGTCTACGACCTGTGGATGTCTGTTTTAATTTTGATGTCTTTGACCTTTGTATGACTGTTCTGATTTTGGTGTCTTTGACCTTGTATGACTATTCTGATTTGGTGTCTTTGACCTTTATATGACTATTCTGATTTTGGTGTCTTTGACCTTTGTATGACTGTTCTGATGTTGGTGTCTTTGACCTTTGTAGGACTGTTCTGATTTTGGTGTCTTTGACCTTTGTATGACTGTTCTGATTTTGGTGTCTTTGACTTTGTATGACTGTTCTGATTTTGGTATCTTTGACCTTTATATGACTGTTCTGATTTTGGTATCTTTGACCCTTGAGTGACTTCTAATTTTGGTGTATTTGACCCTTGAGTGACTTCTAATTTTGGTGTTTTGACGTGTGGATATCTTTTCTGATTTAGGTGTGTTTTGACCTTTGAAAGTCTAGTTTTGGTGTGTGTGACCTATGGAGATCTTTTTAGTATTTATAGTTTTTGATCAATGGATGACTGTTATGATTTTAGTGTCTTTGAGCTGAAAATTGCTGTTTTGATTTAGGTGTGTTTTGACCTGTTATGTCTTTGGACTTTGTTGTAATTTTAACCTTTGAATGTATGGTCAGAATGTAATGTCTTTAAACTATGGATAACTTGTTTTGTTTTTGGTATATTTGTCCTGTGGAAGTCTGTTCTGATTTTGTTATTTTTTAACATTTGAAAGTCTGGTATAATTTTGGTGTGTATGACATGACCTATGGAGATCTTTTTAGTATTTATAGTTTTTGATCAATGGATGACTGTTATGATTTTAGTGTCTTTGAGCTGAAAATTGCTGTTTTGATTTAGGTGTGTTTTGACCTGTTATGTCTTTGGACTTTGTTGTAATTTTAACCTTTGAATGTATGGTCAGAATGTAATATGGATAACTTATTTTGTTTTTGGTATATTTGCCCTGTGGAAGTCTGTTCTGATTTTGTTATTTTTTAACATTTGAAAGTCTGGTATAATTTTGGTGTGTATGACATGACCTATGGAGATCTTTTTAGTATTTATAGTTTTTGATCAATGGATGACTGTTATGATTTTAGTGTCTTTGAGCTGAAAATTGCTGTTTTGATTAGGTGTGTTTTGACCTGTTATGTCTTTGGACTTTGTTGTAATTTTAACCTTTGAATGTATGGTCAGAATGTAATGTCTTTAAACTATGGATAACTTGTTTTGTTTTTGGTATATTAGCACTGTGGAAGTCTGTTCTGATTTTGTTATTTTTTAACATTTGAAAGTCTGGTATAATTTTGGTGTGTATGACCTGTGGATATTTGTTTTGATTTTGGTGTGTTTGACCAATTTATTTGTGTTAGAAATGGGCAATACTTTGCTTTCCTTTTAAGATTATGCCTAGTTCATATCAAATTGGTACACTCAGTTATGTTTTGTAATTGCTAATTCCTTGTAGAAGTTGTTTAAGGGCGCACAATACAATAGCAGGGGTAGATAACAACTGATCCCACCTAAATGTGTTGTTTCGATACAATTTCCTCATAAAATTAACAGAAGTACAAGTTGGAAAAAAAACCCCAGAAAAGCTCTTCATCTACTGTTTACTCTTTTGTCACCAAAATATTTAATCAATTAGAGTATTGTAACAGCTGAAGGATACCCCATGGTGCAGGAGTTTCTCTCTCCATTGGTGGCCTTCTGCTGTTGTCTGCTCTAAGGTCGGGTAGTTGTCTCTTTGACACATTCCCCATTCCATTCTCAATTTTATGATGTAATACAGGTGTGTCAAGGTGAGCTAAAAACACAAATCCAATACAGCTTGTAGCATAGATTTATTAATGATACTGTCTTGGACAATTATGACAAATACTTTTATGATATGATAATAGCAATGAGCTCAGCCCATGTTATGTTACAATGTTACATAAGCAAATAGTAAACTAATAATTTTTACATAAATTTTATAATAATAACATTCAAGAAAAATACTATACACAACAAAGTTTTATATCATTTAACAATTCAGATATATTTGTGAATAACAAAAAATAGGATCAAAATAATTAATGTGTTGTTCAGTCCCTCATTAGTTGTTTGTCAACATTAGAATTCTTGGGTAAGTAACATCAAAATTAAGGTAAAAAAACAGATAAATAGTGTGCTTCTCGTATATCTAATAAAAAAATATTTCTCTGGTTATTTCATAAAAAATAAATGACCTTGAGGTGAATAGATGTGAAACATTACCAAACAAGAATGTGTCCATAGTACACGGATGCCCCATTGGCACTATCACTTTCTATGAAATTGGGGTCATAACTCTAATTCTGCATAAATATGCAAATATATTTTGGATGAGAAAAATTGATTTTAACTATGATTGAAATATGAAAAAAAAAATCTTAGGTATTTAAAGAAATAAAGTCTTCTCAATATTAGCAAATAAACAGTGACAAACAAAAATTAAAGAATTCATTTTTCAAAATAATTTTGATGAAACAAATATGTCAACAATTAATTTCTCTTGTACTCAATTCCACATATCATTTATTCATACAACCAATCGTAGCACACTTAAATTATCAACTTATTTTCACATTTTTATAATGATAGCACTATATACCAAAAACATTTAAAGCTTTCACACATATAGCCTGCTATAAATATGAAATGGAAGACTTTCATGAGCTATAAGGGAAGTATGACCCGAACGATAACGCTGTATGGAGTTTGTACAGAAATGTTTCATTTTATTAATAAAAACGATCTTTCATAGTCAAATAAAACATATTTTTTCTTATTGTCTTGTTTATTTTATGAATTTGATATTATATTCTGCCCAAGATGTGTTTGTTATGTGTTTATCCAAATGTGATCGTTGTCATTTACTTCACAAACAATGACACGACAAAATGATAAACTGTGCGTGATGTTCATCAATGTTTATTAAATATGAATGAAATGTACCTCTTTCTCAACAATTTATTAAAATATATATAGAAGTCCCGTGTAAAAACAAGGAATCGTGTGTCAATAGCATGTCCCAGGTGAAATAAAATTATGTAACTTGTACACACGTACGCCATTTTCCTAATTTACATAATATTCAGCCTTTTATTTTGAACCACGACAGATAAGATAGAAAAGCTAAATTAATTTTACAATTTTATAATCATAAACATAGTTGTATTACTTGAAATTGGAAATGGATTTCATAAATAAAAAAATGTAGAAAATTAGATCCGAGTACGATTACAGGTAGAAGTTTAGAATGTAGGACAGAAAGTCACAGGACAAAAAGTCACAGACAAAAAGTCACGGACAAAAAGTCACAGGACAAAAAGTCACAATACATTTTTTCTGATTATTTTCTTTGAATAAAAACCGCTTATTTCTACAAAAATATTTTTGTATTTTTCTTGAACTATTGTATATAAACCAACTTTGTTAACAAAATTTATCAAAAAAATATCAAAGATGATCAAATAATTGTTAAAAAAAACAAAATGTCAAAGTGGTTTGGCACTTATATGGCTTCATGGTGCCAAGAAATGTATCTTTTGCTTGATTAAAATTAAATAAATCTTGATTTTTCAAGTATAATGACACATTTCCTAAACTTTAATATGAGTATATGTATTAAAAAGTAAATATTTCAAAATATTTCTCTTATATATTCAAACAATTGTCACCAAATTATTTGTGACTTTTTGTCCTGTGACTTTTTGTCCTATCAAATTTGTGACTTTATGTCCTGTGACTTTTTGTCCTGTGACTTTCTGTCCGTTTACCGAAGTTTATAGTCGGCATGAATTCGTAGCTATTAATAGAATTTACCTGTGGCCTACTTCCGAAAATTCATAGCTATTTTTAGCTTTTACCTGTTTTAACACACAAATGAAACAAATCACGCAAAAACAACAAGTCACATTATTTAAATGGTACATATTTTATTCAGATAATCAACACATAATTAATAATTAATAATCAATAGACTGACAGATAAACAAAATACATTTTTATCAACTGATTGATCTGTTACTCAATCAACCGAATTATCCGAACTTGTACCTGAAAAAACAATGAGATTAGTTACAAATTTCCATTAATAAAGCTGCTATAATAGCTATTGGTATCTTAGGGTTGTGTCTGTCAATTTTGAAAAAAACCTTGGAGGAATATACGTTCATCGGCTAATTGAATATATCGGACAATCGGATATTTTAAGCTGACATTTTGGGTATCCGATTGGCCGGAGTCTACTGTAATATAAGAATCAGACAAGATTGATTTAAAGAATAGTTTTACCATTTTCTTTTCATGCCGTTTGAAATTTTTCTGCGCAAGAATTTTGTTTTGATTATCTGCATGACTGGAAATTGCATATTACAGAATTTATGCATAACTTGATTTAAATGCATGCGAGATAGTTCCCCTAGCTAAACAATTTACAGTGCTTCCTATAGGATTTATATTAATTGCCCAATCTATAGTACAAAAATGCTCTATTTTATCACTGATCCTATTCTTTCCCTGCAATGTGAGTAGCATATAAGATAACACTGTTAACAAGAATGTGTCCATAGTACACATATGCCCCACTCGAACTATCATTTTCTATATTAAGTGGACCATGAAATTGGGGTAAAAACTCTAATTTGGCATTTAAATTAGAAAGATCATATCATAGGGAACATGTGTACTAAGTTTCAAGTTGATTGGACTTCAACTTCATCAAAAACTACATCGACCAAAAACTTTAACCTGAAGTGGGACAGACGGACGAACAGTACAACAAACGAACGGACGCACAGATCAGAAAAACATAATGCCCATAAATGGGGCATAAAAATCATTTAAATGACATCTCATATCAACTTTATAAATCTTTAATGCCAAGTGTAAGACAGAAGTCATAGAGATCTGCAACTCTGAAGGAAATGATGGTCAATTTCAGAGTTAGCGATAAAATAAATGCTGAATAAATAAAAAGGGGGGAGGTGATGACAAAGAGACTCTCAAAAACCAAAAGACATTCAAAAACAGACACCACCATTGTCCAATGATATGCAATTACAGGACAAAACAAGTCCAAACTTCACAGAAAAATAAAGACTGATCAAAAGACAAACCCCATCAGAAAACAAAGTAGGCCATCAAGAAACAAAACATTTTTACTAGTTTTTTTTCTGAATACTTTGTATCATTGTGACAGAAAACAACAACTTCATTCTTAATAACAGCACCTAATTCATATGTACATAAATCCTAAGTATGACAATCAGGGGCGGATCCAGCCATTTTAAAAAGGGGGTTCCCAAACCAAGACAAAGGGGGGTTCCAACTATATGTCCCTATTCAAATGCTTTGATCGTCCAAAAAAAGGGGATTCGAAACCCCGGAACCTTCCCCCTGGATCTGCCACTGACAATCTGTTGTACAATAGTTAATACCAATCTATAAATACTTATGTACAATCTATGTACATTTATATATATATAGTCTTTTTAATCCATATTTACACATATATAAAAATATTTTTACATATCACAGATATTGAATTTGTTCTGATTACATTTAGAACTAATAAATTTAATTATATGGATTTAAAAACAAAAAATAAAGACTGCTACAAAGACATTGCACAACTTTTGATCTGAACCCACTATACTAAAATAAAAACAGGAAAAAGAAACCAGTTCAAAGAAGACTTGAATATAAATGGTGTTTCTCTTAATGCCTGATAAATAAGAAACTGTAAACTGACACTGCATGCCCAGTAAAAACTTTATTGCCCAATATGTGTTTTAAATTAAATGACTATGTTCAACAAAAATTTGGTTAATTATCCAATTATCATTGTTTGCATTGTAACATTATTAAACTTGCATCAGATAATGGATTAACTTTAGTTAAATTGCAAAACATGCATTGCCTTTGAAATTATCAACTATTTGGTGAATGCTTGAGAAAATATTACCCAGAATGCACTAATATCAACTAACCTACACTTCTGTTTAATCAAAAGATGACAATAGTTATCAATTCAAGCAGTCTGCACCGAAAACCTTTTTCACCTACTAGTCCGGAAACTAAATATCAAAATTTGTCCCTATATGACTATATAAAATTTTGAAAATTTTCACTAAATTTTGAAAATTTTCACTAGTCCAAATCAATATTTATTAGTCTTGGGCATCAGACTAGTGGCTAACCGTGCAGACGGGATTCACTGGTATACAAATGATGATCTACTGTGTAGTCTTTAACCTGTATAATTGCCAAAATTTGTCTTTAACGTAATCCTTGGTTTAATAGGTACATTGGTAGCCTTAAGGTCATGTGAATTAGATTTTGATACAGCTATCTTTTTGGCAGTCTGACTGAGTTTTATAGCACTTTCAAGTTTTGATTTAAGAATGGATTGTCCTGCCATAATTGTACGGAATTCCGTTGGATATTGTGGTCCTATTTTCATCAATCGTTGTAATGAATCTTCATGGAGTGTTCCCCTAGCTGTAGATGCACTGTCAAAATCATCCAATAGAAATGAAACAAGAATAGGAATAAATATAGTCAGCACTGTTAATTCTGAAAAAAAAATTTGAGATGATTTAACAATGACATCATTTATCATTTTAGAGCAGATATTAAATTCCTGCACCTTGCAAAAGTTATGTAATTTTCTTGACAAGTGTAACATCATTTTGTGCCTTGAATATCTGATCATATATTACATCGATAAATTTCTGGAAATGTTCATGGATAAGATGGATAGAATGTTATGATCAATGTACTATATTTTTGTGTATCAAAAAGGTAGTGATAAATCTTGGAAGATTCAGATATCAAGTCAGTCCCATTAGGTTCTGATTGCATTTTATGCAATCTTTACCTATAGATAAAGATTAACTTAAAATACTTTATTTATTTAACTTCATCAAAGAACTAAACCCATGTTTTTTTTATTTTTTAATTTATCTTTACGTATTCATCAACAATACCTAAATAAATGTTCAAACATATGAAAGGAAACTAATCAACAATACAAACCCATTTATCTGGGGCTTAAAATCATGAAATCACGACGTCCTGAAATTTAAATAAATATAAATCCTGACATCCCGAAATCGAAAAAAAAATTCTCATATCCTGAAAGGGCCATTCCAAAAACCCAAGCTTAAAAACACCCGATCCCGGAGTCCAGATAAAGGTCCTTTTCCCCTTAGAGGTTAGAGAAGAGATTTGATTATTAAAATTTTGGTCATTGTTTGGAAGAAAGAATATTGGTAGTGGCAAGAATTTGAAAGTCCCTTCCTAACCTCCCCCTCCACTGTAAAGGAATAGTCCTAAAGTAGGTGAGGAATTATTGACTTACTTTTATCATCATCAGCTAATGGCACTAATGATTCTAATACACCCAATGATGCTATAACAAAAAAGATGTGATGAAATATAACTTACTTTTATCATCATCAGTTAATGGCACTAATGATTCTAATGCACCCAATGATGCTATAACAATATTTAATTCATCATCCACTTACTTTTATCATCATCAGCTAATGGCATTATATGATTCAAACACACCCAATGATGCTATAATAATATTTAATTCATCATCCACTCACTTTTATCATCATCAGCTAATGACACTTATGATTCAAACGCACCCAATGATGCTATAATAATATTTAATTCATCATCCACTTACTTTTATCATCATCAGCTAATGACACTTATGATTCAAACACACCCAATGATGCTATAATAATAAAGATGTGATGAAATATAACTTACTTTTATCATCATCAGCTAATGGCACTAATGATTCAAACGCACCCAATGATGCTATAACAATATTTAATTCATCATCCACAACAGCTACATTGTCTTTAACACGTAACAAATATTCCGCCAACTTTGGAGCGAAACCTTTAATGAAGCCACCAGCACGCTCTTTACCTAAATGTTGTATTACTGAAGTAAACATCTGGATACTTTTGAGTTGAATCTAAAAATAAAAAGAATTGTAAGTGAACAAAAAGAATATCAATGTAAAGATATTTTTCATTTTTTCTGTACATTTGACATAATTGTTGCAAACAGGGTTTCCCCTGGGTCAATTATTTTTTTTGCCATCTCTTCCGCCAAAACAATTTATTTTTCGCCAAGTAATATAAATATATTTTTCGTTTAAAATTTACCTTTTATCTACCACCCACCTCCCTTAAATTAGATGATTTTGCCCATTGTTTCTATGACTATTCTCTCAAACTTATTTTAGAGTCTACATTTTAATGAATAAATGACCATCTTAAATGAAAAAGGTGAGACGTAAAACTATGCTTGAAACACGTGTGTCACTCAAATGACTTTAAAGAAGTCTTCCTAATCAATTGCGTATATTAAAGTCAAAGGATAAGTAAAGTTTTAAATCAGAAATTTTTCTTGCTTTTGAACATTTTTCGTCACAACATCTTTCTTTTCTGAGCTATCTTTAAGAGGAGAGGAGACGTCAAAAGTTTGCTTCAAACACGTGCCTCGCAAAGTGGTAAATAAATTCTGTATGTGACATTTAGTGGAAGCCATTTAATCATATCATTTTGTCTAACAATTCATTCAACACCTTTATTCATTAATCTTTTGTTGTCGATAGCTATCAAATGCAATCAGCTGATTATTGATTTTCTGTCCAAATCTTAATGAGGTTAATAAATCGTTGTTTATATTTTTATCGCCAAATTCTTTAGCAAATGACGAATTTTTATCGCCACAATTATCATTTTTTTCGCAAATTGCGAAAAATGGCGACAGCCAGCTGAAACCCTGGTTGCAAATAAATAATTACCATCAAAATTACTTACTAGAAGTAGTACACCAACAGGAGTCTTCCTTTTGATAAAACTAGATGGTAGGGGTATTTAATAAAACCAAAATTTACTTGTTTTGCTTATTGTTGAATGCTGCCCAATGACCTAAAGTTGGTAGTATTTATGTCATTTGGTCTCTGGTAGAAAGTTGTCTCATTGGCAATCCTACAACACCTCCTTATTTATAAATAAAAGTTACAATTAATGCAGAATTATATTTAAACTCTAAGTCCAATATTATGATTCCTAATTTACCCCACATAGATGAGAAGAATAAGTATGCATACCTCATATATATGTGAGGCCCAGGTGTTTAGAAACATATCCAGACATTGATTCCTGATATCCATACAGTCAACAATTTCTGGAGGTGCATATAATAAAAATATTGTAACAGTTCCTAATAAAGTCACATCATCCATGGCTGGTTTCTCTTCAGCTGTAAAAGATGAAAAATAGGGTTAGGATTTTTTAGCCATTAATTTTAAACCAAAACCAATAAGAACTGCAGTATATAAGATAGAGGATTACACTACATACATATACATCATGAAACAAAATAATTAGTTTACTTACAGTATTATATGCGCTTAAATAGAATCAACTAAAGCTGAGTTTGAAGATTTATAACAAACAACATACGCATAAATCTTCTTTTATTTGTGTTTTTTTTTCAGGGAAAAAAGAATGTCACACAAAACTAAGAACAGTTTTTGCCATTGATCTTCAGGCCTTTACGTATTCTCTCATTTTTAATGTGTGGGATTTTCTCGCTGCGACCCATTGATGGCCTTTGTCTGTTATCTGCTCTTTGGTTGGATTGTTGTTTCAATTCTCAATTTTATTATAAAAATCAGCTGCCTATTTTTTTAAGCCACACCAATTTCAGAATTCAAAAGACATTCAATAAATAATTAAAAGATGAAAACATACAACAGATTTAAGTGTATATAGTTTATACTAAAAAATGTTTGCTCTCAGAAACAGACAACGGAGGATGCAAAATCTTGATCAAAGTGAGGTAAAAATCTGAAGGAGAAATGGACTTACTTTGGTTAGCACTATTGAGAACAGTTTTGAGAGCACTCTGTAATAACTGTGACCATCGGCCGGAGATAGTATCGTCAGAGAGGAATGATGAGGTACAAAGTGATTTCAGCGTGCATAAACATGAGGTAACAACAGCAGGTGATTTCCTCTCCGCTGACTTGGAAGACATTTCTCGTAACACACCCGTAATTAAATACAAAACTGTAGGCAGGACATTTGTACTACCTGGAATAATAAAGACAGATAGTATTTAAGGTAGATTCATGGTATACCGCCATCTTGGATTGAACAATCACAGTAAAAAATCGGTCTAGTTATTTGCCTAAATCTGCAAATTTGAAGACAGATTTGCAATTTATTGGTTAGACTGTTTAATAATAAAAAGAAAACTTGGCAATTTATTGTATAATCCAAAATATTTAAACAAATATAATTTTTCTTGCTTTTAGAATCATTTTTTTCAAACGAGCCATTTAAGGGAAGATAACTCTTTTAGTAAAAAATTTATACTGGACAGATAGGGAATTTTTTTCTTTTTACTTGTAGCAAGAAAACAAGTTCGGTGACACCATTTTTTCTTTTTATTTTCTTAAAACATATTACAAAACCTATCTTTTCACAATTTTTTTCAAAATTCTATCTCATAGATTTTTTTTTATGCACACAAATGTGTTTTCCCATGAACAATCTAACCAAATTTAGGCAATTTTCAACGACTCATAGCTTGAAAAATAGCACAGTGACCCCTCCTTTTTATTATATATTTGAAAAGAGCATATTAAAATCTTCATAATAATTCATTAAGTGTTTTAAAAGGTTTTCTAATATACCTTTAAATAAGTTTCTTTTCTTTTATTTGTTATAATAAAATTTCTGCATTACGATCAAATGAAGGGAATTTTTTATTTGAAAGACCTAACAGACAATCATTACGTATGCATTTTTAAAACATAACAAATTTCTGTGCTGATAGGTCAATGTGTACCTTTTTAATTAGCTGCAAACTCTGGATTCATTTTTATTTGTGGATTTTGTAGGTATAGGTCAACCACAAATTCAAAGCTTTCCATGAATTAAAATCTTCATACGAGCTTGAAAGCAAACTTTAATAAACTATGAAACTAAGTATCCACGATATTAAACGTTTCCGTAATCCACCAAAATTGTTACTAAAGAAATGAAATTATCCACTGTAATAATAAAAGCTGTAACTTAAAGACTAGTTATGTATGCTGTATTACTTACCTGCAGGTGAACACAGACTGGGCAGATCTCCTAGTACAGATACTACTGCAGCTATCAGCTGACAACACTCGTCTGACAAACGTCGTGCAGGAGCCTGGAAACCAGTTGTTGGAGCAGAGGGGTTCAAAACAGGGATGTGTTTTGATATGACACACATACAGGCCTCTAATGCAGCAAAGACAAGAGATTTTCCTTGTTCTATTTCCCCTGATTCCCCTCCTTCTCCAACTGTAACGTTACTATCTGTGGTGTCCATGGACTCTGTACTACTTTCGGTACTCACAGGGGATTCTTTCTCTAAAAACATACAATTAAATAATGACAAAATATTAAAAACCTTCATAAAGGATTTATTTCCCTTTGATTGTTACAAAATTTATCTGATTAATGCATAAAATTTGATTTAAAAAAAGCAAGTTTTCTGCAAATGATTTAAACAAGAGGCTGTACAACGACAGCAAACCGGATTTATTAACATTTATTTGTGTCCTGGCAATATCACAAGAACCATTACTGATAAATCGTGAAAGTGAAAATCGTCAATATCAAATTTGAAAAGCTTAGATTGAATGGTTCATGAGTAAATGCAACAACGTGAATGGAAACGCCATTTTACAATCTTTCAAGAACCATAACTCCTGAACGGTAAAAGTCAAAATCGTCATTATTGAACTTGACCTCTATTTTGTCATCAGTAACAACATATAAAAATTTTAAAAGCTTTGGTTGAATAGTTCATGAGAAAATGCACGGACACGACTGGAAACACCATTTTTCAATCTTTCAAGAACCATAACTCCTGAACGGTAAAAGTCAAAATCGTCATTATTGAACTTGACCTCTATTTTGTCATCAGTGACAACATATTAAAATTAGGGAAGCTTTGGTAGAACAGTTCATGCGTAAATGCACGGACACGACTGGAAACTCCATTTTTCAATCTTTCAAGAACCATAACTCCTGAACGGTAAAAGTCAAAATCGTCATTATTAATCTTGACCTCCATTTTGTCATCAGTAGCAACATATTAAAATTTGGGAAGCTTTGGTAGAACAGTTCATGCGTAAATGCACGGACACGACTGGAAACTCCATTTTTCAATCTTTCAAGAACCATAACTCCTGAACGGTAAAAGTCAAAATCGCCATTATTGAACTTGACCTTCATTAAGTTGTCAGTAACAACATATTAAAATTTTAAAAGCTTTGGTTGAACGGTTCATGAGTTAATGCACGGACAACATTTGATTGCCGCCCGCCCGCCGTACATCCCCAATTCAATAACCGACATTTTTGTCACAAAAATCCGGTTAAAAATTGGAATTTATTTTTAAATATGCAGTTTTGTAATAAGAATGATGAAAAATTTTCCTTTATTAGAATCAATTGCTTTTTGATTTCCAGTTTGCCACGTTGATTGTCAGGAGTGAAACAGTTGATCTTACTTAGGGCTATTCCATTAAAATGGAGGTAGATGAGTAGAGGGATTTCCAAAATCCCCATACAACCAATGTACTTTCTTCGTAAATTTACATACATCAAATGAACACAAAATACATAAATGAGCAACAAACTTCCCTTCTGCCTGTCCTCCCTTCTATTTTAATGGAATAGCCCTTATCACAAGTCAGAGACAATATATTGTACCTTTATAAAAGATTTTCTGTGAATCTAAGAAATCTGTGTAACTAAGGATAACTTGTTTTACTACATCAGCAGCTACTAAATGAAGTTGTAGATTTTCTCTGGTTAGGAATGTTCTGTAAACCAAAAAAATAAGAATTAATAAACAAATAATAATATATCTCAGAAACTTTTCAATATGTAAACTCTTTGTTTTGAGTAAAGAAGATTATCCTTGTCTGAGCATTTTTTAGCTTGAAGAAAGACACTTCATGAAACATGTGATGGCTTGAATTGAAACAAGACCCACCAGGATGTGATCTGTATTGTTGGGAAATTTCAAACTATCAACAAGCAGAAAACAGCAGCATGGTAGATCTAAACACTGCCTACAAGTTTCATCTAAACATTACATACCTGTCAACCTGTGACGATGAAAATGCAGGTCATGACCTGCATTGAAGAATCAAATCTCAGGTCATAACGCGTACAAACTTTTTCGAGCTGAATTTCAGTATTATTGGTACATTTTCTTATAATGTATATATCAAAGATACCAAAACATCAATGCATGTTCACTTTGTTAAGTCATTTTAAATCTTATTAAATATTATTTCATTACACTTTTAAAGATTTTTATAAATTTGTGTAACTCAGTCGTATGTGCTTTACTTTTTGAGAAAAAATACTAAAATCATCAAACACTAGAATTTAATGTAATTCTTAAATGTTTGAGACTATTGACTTTTTTTATCTTTAATGTTTGAGACTATTGACTATGTAGCCTTTAACCATACTATTTTTTCATTATATATGTGGTGGTGTTTAACGACCTTGACTGGCTATACATTCATTTAACAAGGAAATTAGACTATGATAAAATATAGTAATACAGTTAAAGGAAGTATAAATGTACAAAATAATTTTCAACTTTTTTTTAAAAATTGTATAAAGGTATAAAAATAATGAAAAGTTATTTTTCAATATGTATTTGAATTTTATATTTTTATGATTTAATCTTTTTCACCCATAAAACGTAAATATAAGGAATAATTTTGAATGGTGACAAATAAGGGGAAGTAACTCTAGTTCAGTTTGTAAACCACATGGTACAATTTTTTTACAACCTAAAGCTAAGGTAATTGGTGTTAATTAACAGTGTGTTTGACACCAAAGCTGTCAAGTGAAGCCATGCACTTAATGGGTCACTTAATTTGACAGTTTACATAGCTAGATGAACTTCCTGTTCATGGAAGAATTACGAATTTGCCGGTATTTCAAAGGAATATTACTTATGAAATCAATCTCAAGGCTAAGAAATACGGGTGAAATCGGTCATTTTCGGAATTCCCGGGTTATTTCAATGACCCGGCGGGTGTTCCAGGTGATCCCTCAGAATACAGGTCAGTTGACAGGTATGACATTATCAAACTGCAAACCAAATACAAAGTCATTACCCTCTCATAGATGACAAGAAAACTCTTGTAGATGTCTTTGACCAAAGGACTTTCCAACAGATAGAATAATGGAATAATGGATGAGTCAAGCAATTACTAGACCTGCTTTTGCAGTTTGTGATGGGTAAATAAATAACAACAGAATTTTTCGAAAAAAACTGATTTACTTTCTTGTGAAATAAAAAAGTGAAATTAAAAAAACTAATGGAAGTCTATAGATTCATTTGTGCATCAATTATTCTCAAATACTGCAGTATTAGCATGCTCACCTATGCATTACAGTAAGAATTTCTACAGATAATACTGGATCTTCAGCGATGTATTTACTTGGCCAGTCAGAGACAACCATTGCATGTAATCCTTTTAACAACGACATAAAGTTCAGTTCAGGTATAATTGTTGTATGATTGGTTAAAGCTTCCATTGTTACACCTGAAAATAACATTTATTTATAATTTATTCATCTTTCATCAATATATATTTACATTCAACAAAAATATCTTTTTATTGTACATTCTTCTGTATTCATTTCGTTATTCAACTGATCAAGTGTAAAAGAGTAAAATTTGGGTGCAAAAAACTAGTTTAATGTTGTTTATGTACCAGTAGAAAGTCACAAACTAGAGCTCTCATAGCCTCTGCTAAATAGACAACTTTCGAGTTCGATGCATTTCCGTCAAAAACTCTGGTTTTAGTGAACGTCATTTGTGCATTTAGGGGCGTCGTCACTTCCATTCAAATGTTGAGCGAGTGGTTGGAAAACTATAACTCTATATTGTACGAATTATTCGGCAAATTGAATTCTCAAAATTGACAATCAGCATTGCTGTCATTAGGGAATTGTTATTAAGTACCTACAGAACAACCATTATTTCTAGTTTATCCTGCACAATGACGATCACTAAGACGCTTGATGAACGTAAATAGTGCAGGGATACAGGCAACCCCCTCTATCTGGTAAATGACGTCATAAAGGCACATATAATTGACGAGTTTTTTCCGGTGACGGATGAACTAGAAAGTGGTCTATTCATTTGACGATCTTATAAAGTGTTTATTTCATTTTCTATACTCAGGACAGTAAAGAGCTTCACATATCATATAGAAACTTGTCTATTGGTGGAGATGTCTTTTGAAATTCGTGTCAATGGTTAGCTCTCTCTTTGAAGAATACTCTACATCTGCTTTTACTCATTCAGCAGGCTCACATATCCAACATGCCACATCAAAATGAGGACAAAGTCACGACAAAATAGGCTTGTAAGGTATGTACTCCAAATTGTCATGACAGTTATCTTCCCATGACAAATCCTCTGAAAATTGGTATCCCACAAGTACGGTAATAATGATTTAACAGTGATCATATATTTTTACCTAGGAGTAAGAAGAATCGTTCTTTATTTACATCATTCATATTAGCTGGAACATTTTTCTCATTTCCATCATCTTTATCTTTATTAGTAAATTCTGTCTCTTTCAGCCATATAGTTAATGCATGTAGTATAGAAGGCCAACACTGTTTATAGTGCTGCTTGGCTGACTCTATTGTATCTGGATGATAGAATGTTCCACCTTCTGATGGTAGCTGACTCGAGTATTCTACAACACAATAATTAAATAATTATCACTAAGTCAATAAAATAGGAAGAACTTATCAACCAGGTGCAATTGTTATTTTTTTGTTAAGATATAATGTTTTAATATCATCTTTGCTGTCAGATTCTTTTTTAAATGTTATTGTAGATATGTACAAATATGTTTTGGATATCTTCAGTGAAGGTTAAACTACCTACCCTTAAAAGTTATTAGATAGTGTGTGTTTATTCACCCATTTATCTAACATTTGTTCACCCCCATTTAACAATGTGCCCTTATTTCCTTCTTTGACTTTTTCCAATGGACTTTACAATCAATCTTTTTTTTTATATCAAAAATAACTTTTTAATTTCCTGCATTTAGTGTATCATTAAATAATGAAATGAAATTATCGATAAATATTATCTATTGTAACTTGCGTATAAAAAGGGGAGGTAACCACAACACCTCTGAATTCTAATTAGGAGCAGATGTCTCTTAATACATCTTCAAACTTACCCGAGGGAAGCGAGAGATAGCCATAATCTCTGAGAGCTCCATACCAATTCTGACTAAGGGTAGGTAACTCTGGTTTTACAAGTGATAATAAACTTTCTCTAGAGTTGTCACTATATTCATCATCAAACTTAGATTTATTATTTACTCCTTTTTCATTCTCCTTATCTCTTTCAACAGCTACAATGTAAACCTGTAAAAAGAAATATAATTTATTGAGATTGAATAATACATCAAATCACCACTGATCACTGTAAAAAGGAGCAAAATAGACCATTTTGCCACCATCAACAATATATTGCACTTGTCTAGACAAGTGAATCTTAAAGGGAAAACAATAAAATTTGCCATTGAGACTATAAGACAATACTATAAAGCACCTACTCATAATATAATGTTGGTTTACTAAAACATTGCGGTACTGTTAATTCAGAAATTATTGCAATGTTTTTATTATTGCAAAAAAATGCAACAGGGTTATAATTGCAATGATTAAAACTCACATTTTGAATTTTTTTTTTATAAGAATCAAATAGCATTTTTCTGAATATTGCAAAATGACAAAATCGCAATAATAAATGCATGCAATTATATCTGAATTTACAGTACTTGAACTTTAACATATTCAAAAATATACATAACACATGTATGTCATTAATTATTAACATATGTGTGGATATAAAAACCAATACTAACCTCTGCCCAAGCTCTTAATACTGCTAGTTTTTCCATTGTGACGGCACTTTCGTTGTATATTTGTGACTGTGATTTTCCTGAGTTAAGTTTTGCTAATGAGGATACTAGTAGTTGATGAACTCTGCGTAAATCATTTAAATCTCTGGCGACACCACTTCCAATCCATGTACTACATACATTACAAGCTGCAGCTGTCACATCTGAGGGTGTGTCTTGAGAGAAAGCTGGCCGCAATGCTGCACTAACCTAGGAAACAAAAATAAATCATTGATCAGTGTTCTCCCTAGGCCGTTTTAGTACCGCGACGCTATATTTTCTTCCCGCGATGCTATAATAATTTCTGCGACGCTATAATTATTTTCAGGATGTTATTTTTCTCGTTTGTCCTAAATTTTGAACTTTCATCTAATTACCGCTTATGATCATAAAAAATATATCACCTTTAATCCCTTCAAGTCGGACAATAGACAATTAAGAGTGATTAAATTAATAGGTGTTAATTGCCCTTTGGGGGATAACTGTTTGGATAGGAATACCCCAAGCTGTCACTTGTGACATGATTAATACCACATGGTCTGCAAAATATTACAGTAGTATTACTTTCTTTCTCTTCCCACTTTTTGTAAATCGAGAGTGAAAATTTTGATTATGAGCTAAATAAGTTTTGGTCTTTCTTTAGAAAGTGATCATTATTGGCTTTAGTTTATGTTTCATCCATTTAATGCATTAAAACGCCATATTCATTCCAAATCTCTTGTCAAACATTGTTTATTTTCCTATTTTTCATTGCTTAACCTTTCGGGGGCCATTTAATATTTTAGTGTAAACTAATGATCGGAACCGGACAAGATATGACAAAAATCCGTATTTTACAATAATAACTACATTTGCACAAATGGCACAGTAAACAGAAAACAATGATACCTAAAGAGAAAACTAAGCATTAACAGACTATTTGTCAGATAACTTTGTTAAGAATATATATAATTTTGATAAAAAGAAACAACTGGGACTCATTGAGTACCATGAACCAATATATTTCATAGACATGATAAAGATATTTTTTTTAACTGGGTAGGTAGGGTAACTGGAACCACACATACATTTTTATTTGGCCCAAGAGGAAAAATAATTATGGAACTATAAATAAATATAGAAAACAGAAATTGAAAATACTGTTATCATGGTTATAGTTTAATTGTATTCTCAGTCATGAATTCAACAATATTGACACATAGAATAGGGTTGAATAGAATATTTTATTCACCAAATAAGGACCTATAGCATACAAACAATATAATACATTGTGTAATAAACAATAACGCATATATCATAATGGAAATATGGCATTGCCAAGACGCGACAAATTACATTGAAAAAAATACATTTTTTTACGCCAAATGTGATGCCTTACCAAAATTTCTGGGGAGAACACTGTTGATCACTAGTTTATATTAAACTGTAATACATAAACTGTGGATTCATTATAATTAGTGAGTAACTATTTTCTGAGAATTCATGGGTATAGATTAACCCAAGAATCTAATTATTTAACAAAGTATATATCTTTTATACACTTGTTTGCACTCTTTCGAAATCCATCAAATCAAATTTTCACATAAATAAAATTTTTCTCCTCACAAAAAACATGAAATCCTATAGAAATACAGAACTTTATATGAAAAAGAAAATAGTGGAAATCTATTGTGCACTCTTATGGGTCTATGAAGAGAAGATTACACCTAAAATAGCTCTATCAGTCACGAAAAAAAAATTAACAAGTGAAACTGTGAGCTTCTGCTTACTGATGATACCCCTGTCCAAATGTGTTCGGTAAACAGGAAGTTGTCGAGTGATGAATCTGAAAACGCATCACACGGTATAGCTGACTTATATCAAGTCTGAAACCAAATATCAGAAATCTTGGTAGTGCAGTTCCTGAGAAAAATGTGACGAAAAATTTTCAACTTGGCTATCAGGTGTAAAAATGATACAAGTGGTCGGTAAACAGGAAGTTGTCGAGTGATGAATCTGAAAACGCATCACACGGTATAGCTGACTTATATCAAGCCTGAAACCAAATTTCAGAAATCCTGGTAGTGTAGTTCCTGAGAAAAATGTGACGAAAAATATTCATGGGATGGACGGACTGACTGACAGACTGACGGACTGATGGACTGACAGACTGACGGAAGGACAGACAGAGGTAAAACAGTATACCCCCCTTTTTTTCAAAGTGGGGGTATAACAAAACAAAACTGAGGTCTTACATGCAGGTGTATGAAACTGACCTGTTCCTGAGAAATATATGAATCATATCAAATGGTTTAACAATAGTAGTTACATAGAGTGCTGGTCACTGGCACACTACCGGTATGTAACGAATTTATCTTACGGACTATCTTTTAAACGTGTAAAATTTAGACTAGTGACCTATCAAAATGAGCAAGTTTTCAATACAGTAAGCATTAACATGATTAAGAAACTACTTCCTTTGATCCTACAAAAACAGATGCCAACAATGACAACTTGTTAGATTTAAATGTGTTTTATGAATTTATTTCAATTTATCATCACTTTCTTCGTCTGTTAAAACCTTGAAGATTTTTTCTCAGTACTGTTTTGTTTTTCTAAAGGGACGTAAAACCACTACTAACCGTGTATGAAATAAGCCCCGCCTCCCAACTAACCTAATATTAAATATACACGGTTTCCACGAGGACGCTTTTAACCAATCATATTCCTAGAAATGTATAGGAGGTAAGATAAATAAATATAACATACTCTGAGAATACAAGTTTGAAAACATACCTGTGCTTGAAACTGTTCTAAGATTACATGACCTGGAAATTCTGGTTCTGGTACCTTAGCAAACTTCATAATAACATCCTGAAAAAAAAACGTTTTCCAAATTACTTTTCATTCATTTTAAATCTTTTTTTATAATCTTCTGTCAGTTGGTGACAGGGGAGATAATCAAATTACAGTAATCTAATTAACTTTTACTGAGTACAAATTTTATTTGTAAAATTTCCATCATTACTTTACGTAGAGATATAATGGTCTGTCACATGTGAATTTCAGTAATTTAATTTGACATTACCTGTAAAGCAGAAAGTCCAGCAAGTCTAAGTTGGTTGCTGTCTGAGGTAGCTGCTATGAAGGCCATCCTGACCAATTCTGACAGATGTAACACTAAGTAATTCACTGAAATTAAACATACATAACTAATAAGTACAAGGTAATTTCCTTATCACAATCTTTTATGCTTTTTTTGGAACAAGTTTTCCATTTTTTATCCTCATTTTCTAAAAATTCACGTCGGCCATTTCTTTTCTCGTTTGAATTGTTTTACATTTGTCCTTTCAGGGCCTTTTATAGCTGACTATGAAGTATGTACTTTGCTCATTGTTGAAGGCTGTAAGTTAACCTATCACTGTTAATTTCTGCCTCATTTGGACTCTTGTAAAGAGTTGTCTCACTGGAAATCATTCAACATCTTTTTATAAGTAAGTACACTTTATGTATAAAATTACTTTAAACTTAGTTTATACCTTGACCAGTTGTATTCTTGAGGTTCCTTGCTTTTTCCAGATCAAAATGAGTGTCATCTACTTCACAGGCTGTTACAATCATTCTTAAACATTCTGTGGCAAACACTCGAGTTGGCCATCTACAAGTAAATGTAAAGAAGTTACAATAATTCTTAAACATTCTGTGGCAAACACTCTAGTTGGCCACCTACAAGTAAACATATAGAAGCTTTGATAATATTTCAATAATTGAAGAGCAGGATTTTCTGGTTTATTACCATTTTAAAATATATGAAGTTACTGTTCTATTTTAATATCTCTCTGAAAGAAAACATAAACTTTCTTAAAAACTTTGATATTTCAATAATGTATTGGAGTAATTCCATCAAAATAAATGATAGGAGGATTAAAAAATTACAGTTAATAAAATTGAGAATGGAAATGGTCATTTTGTAAGTCCAATTGATATATACAAAATTGTTCACACTTTGTTATCTATTGAGGAATCTTAGAAGACCCATTGGTGGCCTTCGGCTGTTGTCTGCTCTATGGTCGGGTTGTTGTCACTTTGACACATTTCCCATTTCCATTCTCATTTTTATTTCCTTCCACCCAACATCAATTCCTTTATAATAGCCCTCACAGAATCATTGTGAAAAGTTACTTCTCATTTTGAAACTGGCATTAAAGAAAAGTAACAAGTGGTCTAGAAACCAAACAAAAAATTAAATTACTACTGTAAATTCAGAAATTTTTGTGATGTTTTTATTATTGCAAAAAATGTGACAGGGTTATAATTTCTATCATTTAAACTCTTATTTTTTTTTTATATGAATTGAACAGGATTTTCCTTAATATCGCAAAAATTAAAATAGCATTATAGTCTAAAATGACAAAATCTCAATAATAAATGCACACAATAATTTCTGAATTTCCAGTATTCTAATTAGAACCAACCTTGGAGCTACAGTAGGATGAGTTACATCAGCTTCTAAAGCAGTAAATGTTTCATTGTCATCTTCATCTTCAGAATCTTTATCATCTAAATCATTATCTCCATCCTGTAAACTACTGGTCGTGTCTGGAAAAATGAAAACCATCTCATAAAAAGACATTTTTTTTCACAAAATGGATTGCTAACTACCACTTTCTTGCAGTTCAGTAAAATGGTAAAAAGCTTTTTAATGTTTACTGCCGTATATCGCGTTTTTTCACATGTATCTAATTTTTGCACAGCATTGATTAAACTGCCATATGTTAAGTCAAAACTGTGAAACAAAACCTAACACAAAAATAGATATATGGTATTTTGTTTGATGTTTTGAGTGTGTGTTTATAAGATATTGACACCCACTATTTTTATCTTTGTAATTGGAAAGCTGTCTCATTGATACACATAAACCTTCTCTTTCAAATTCAAAGTTTTTTTTATTTGATATAAGAACTGAAGTCAGATTAGTTTGAACACGCAATCCCAAGACTTACTTGTACCATGAAATTAATCTTATGATGGAAATTTAACTCTTGATCACATTCCTTTACATACCTGTTGATGCTGAAAGGACATCTTTAAGAAGTTTCAGCCATCGAGTGAGGTTACGGGTGGCCAGTGCTTGTAACAAGCTGTCAATGGTGTCTTGTACATCTGATATTAATTTCCCATCCGTCTCGGTATCCATCATACCAAACAGCGAACCTTCTAATCCTGTGTCAGTAATAAAGGAATCAGGTTGTCCTTCCTTGCCTTCACTGACGGCCAGAGTTAGGGCCTGCTCACTGACCTCCCCTGCCTCTCTTGTCACAAGCTGACGTAAACAACCTACGGCAGCTCTTCGTAACAATAAATGACCACTGGCTAAATTCTCCTGTAAATGGTATCAAATATTTAAACATGTGTTTAAATAGACTTATTAATTTTTCTTTCCTTGTTTTGGTGGGTAAAGTGTTGCTCAATTGTGAATCATGCATTGTGTATGAGTTTCATTAAATTTAGATGAAACAAGAATGTGTCCTCAGTACACAAATGCCCCACTCGCACTATCATTTTCTATGTTCAATGGACCGTGAAATTGGGGTAAAATCTCTAATTTGGCATTAAAATTAGAAAGATGATATCATAGGGAACATGTGTACCAAGTTTGAAGTCGATTGGACTTCAACTTCATCAAAAACTACCTCGACCAAAAACTTTAACCTGAAGCGGGACGAACGGACGAACGGACGAACAGACGAACGGACGAACGAACAGACGGACGAACGGACGCACAGACCAGAAAACATAATGCCCCTCTACTATCGTAGGTGGGGCATAAAAAGAATTAAGTAAGAGTGTGAAAACAAAAATGAGACGGACAGAGAGAAGAATATAAAAAGGTAACATTTGATGCCCCCATTTCCTGCATACAAATTAATTTGGCCAACTTCTGACTTACTTTCAAATTTGATTTCAGTAACAAATACTTACACAAAGCTGAGGAATTAATGAGGTCAGATTGACATGAGGGGGAGCAAACATATGTGTGATGGACTCAGCATTGACTAAGAGTCCTGAGTAACAAATACTTACACAAAGCTGAGGAATTAATGAGGTCAAATTGACATGACGGGGAGCAAACATATGTAACTGTTGTAGACATGTGATGGCCTCAGCGTTGACTAGAGTCCTGAGTAACAAATACTTACAAAAAGCTGAGGAATTAATGAGGTCAGATTGACATGACGGGGAGCAAACATATGTAACTGTTGTAGACATGTGATGGCCTCAGCATTGACTAGAGTCCTGAGTAACAAATACTTACACAAAGCTGAGGAATTAATGAGGTCAGATTGACATGACGAGGAGCAAACATATGTAACTGTTGTAGACATGTGATGGCCTCAGCATTGACCAAAGAGTCCTGGTGACACTGCATAATAGCACAACACACCATACAGTACAATCTGGCTGTGGCTATGGAACCACTGTTTCCTACAAGGAAAACAATTTTATATTTCACTTAAGATTCATTAAAAGAAGTATTGTCCTAATTGTCATAAATTAAGTTAATCATACAGTACATTTAACCTTTTTGAAAATTTTCTGTAATTAGTTTTGACACAAATTAATGAATAACTAGTTCAAGATAGACAATATTCAAAGAGAGACCAAACATAACATTAAATGATGCATGCACATAAAGCATGAGTTAATTCTCTGTGTTATTCAGTCATGAGTTAATTCTCCGTGTTATTCAGTCATCAGTTGATTCTCCAGTCATCAGTTGATTCTCCGTGTTATTCAGTCATCAGTTGATTCTCCGTGTTATTCAGTCATCAGTTGATTCTCCGTGTTATTCAGTCATCAGTTGATTCTCCAGTCATCAGTTGATTCTCCGTGTTATTCAGTCATCAGTTGATTCTCCGTGTTATTCAGTCATCAGTTGAATATTTTTCAATATTTTAGTTCTTGAACTAGTTATTTTATTGACTTTATTGGAAATCAAGTAGAAAATGCAAGAAACTTAATCTTTTTCTTTGCATAACAATTTTTGTTTGATGCAATTTCATTGATTTCAAAAATCGTTGTTTGACATGAGAGGAGTGGAATTATCAGATTTATTTTTTCATAAGTAAAATTAACAGTTTTTATTACACTGAGAGATCAAAGAATTTTATTGCAATAAATGTAATAAATAAATTAATTTAATTGAGGGCTATTCCAGAAAAAAATGTATGGGGGGTTGGATAATATATGGGTGATGGGTATCAGAGCAACTTTTCACACTATAATGCACTATAAGTCTCAATTACAATTGTCTGGGTGGCGGGTGCTGACAAAAAGTGCCTTCCATCCCCCCCCACTTCATACATTTTTTTCTGGAATAGCCCTGATGAAAAGACTTTTTGTAAAGTAATCAATTGTCCTAATGTTTACCTTGTAATTCAGGTCCTAATGATGTTATGAGTGCTGACAAACATTTGCCCAGACACTGATGAACATCTACTGTAGAGGGAGGCACTGTCAGTAATAACTGTAACACTAAGGTCAAGGTCGGCTCCACATAACTACGGAACATTGGACCTCCTGAATCAGCTATCAGTCCTAAAGCATGTAATGACCAAACCTGAAAAATATGAAAAGGAAGGTCTTTTATACAGTTTGCTTTTGGTCACAGGAAAACAAAATGTTTAGTTATTCTTTTCTAAATAAAAGGTGAATTTGTACATGGGACACAGATGATGACCCTGCTTGCATATAACTTTATACAATTTATTCATTTACCTGCACAACTGGTGAACTTGAATCTTGTGCTAGAGCCAACAGAATGCTAACACTTGTATTGAGATGCTGTCCTGAGCCCATCCCTCCAACATATCTATGTAGACAACCCAGAGCTAGGGAATGCCCAGTCCTGCTCACTACATCTCTAGCTGACTTCAAACTAAAATAAGAAAGTATATTATACTGTGTATTTATTATTATTTTTTTAGTACCAATTTTCGTTGGTATAGGGAACCAAAAATATAAATGTTCAATTTGCGAAAGAAACTTTTGCAAAACCACAAGATAAAATATCCATGAACATTTTTTCCATCTGTTTCCACAAAAATTGTTACCCATGAAAATAAACATTTCAAGAGCATACAAATATAAAAAATATGAAGCATCTAGTCTGATTAATCAGAAAGAGATTAAGTTTAAGAAGTTGTATGTCAAGGCTGGATTTTAACAACATTGACTACCCATAAGGGTCTTGCATGGTTGGTACAGTCGATTCCACTTAATTGCATACCGCTTAATAGCATAATTCGGTTAATTGCATACTTTTCTCCTGCACAAAACCATTTCCCATTCATCTAATGTTAAATTGTACGGTTATATGCATAGCCCCACAAGTGGCATTTCGGTTAATTGCATAGAAAATAATCGCCAGCTAGATATGCTGAGTTAAAACTAACGAGATTTTTGACCGGAAACAGCAATTTGGTAAGTATATTTTTCTTGAATGCATCATAATTTTTTATATTATTTCACATTTACTTCTGTGTTATTTAAATAGAGTTTTAAAACCGTTTCTTTCGTGTTTATATGATTCTAAAAAAGACCTCGATGTGTACACAGGTAAAGTTTCCCATATTCTATTTTAAGCCTCGAGGTCATAAAAATGTCAATCAGCTGATTGTTGTAAAAACACTTGGTGTAACCATTCTATGATCTTCTATCTCAAAAGGTGTTAATTATTGATTGCATTTCAAACATTGTTCATAGATTACATTTGGGTGTATTTTTAAAACAATAACGCCTGCTAATTATCGGTCACATCCGACTATGTGCAATCTCGTAATTTGGCTAGGGGTGATCTACATTTATGTTAAATGTTACAGGGCATTTATATATGGTTGAAGAATTTCATACATCAATCTTTCATTTTTAATATTTTTTGAAAAGAACATTTACTTAGAATTATTATATTTTCTCACTTTCAACACTCGTGTCCAGCAAATAACCAATGCAGGGCCCCATTACCTGTTAATTTTGCATATTTAGACAATATACGTATAGTGTCTTGAAATATGAAATTTATTTGTATGAGGCTTAGAAACGGGAAAATGCGAGGTTCTACCGAGCATTTTCCCGTTTCGTGCCGAATACAAATAAATTTCATATTTCAAGACACTATACGTATATTGTTTTTATACTGAAATCGATAAAAAAATAAAAAAATAATAAAAATATGAAACAAACATTATTAAAAAAAAGTGTTTGGAATTTCCCCCTTGGGGTACCATTTTGGGGTATTTCCCTATGAGCGTAGTCTAGGCGGTAAGCATTGACAATAAAATGAATTTAATTAATAACATTTGATAAACATGGTATATAAATTACCAATTTGAAGACATAACAGGTTTAAATTCATAAAAGTTTGACCATTGTTACTACATGTTGTCATGGTTGTGACGTGACGTTGTAAGTAGGCGGGGCTTATAGGTGAGTTGAGGTCATTGACGTATAAAGCTAACGTTTATACGTATAGCTTTATCTGTATAGTAAAATAGCTGATTGCAGTATAAAAGAAACTAACGAGGTTAAAGTAACAGTGTTACATCACTGTGCAATCGGTAAATACTGCATATTAAAGGCAGTTCATTACACATTTATTGTAGCAAATGATTATAAACTGTGTAGCATTGTTCAACAGTTTGTTTTAATCAAAGCGTAACAATGTAATGTGTACATCCGGGTCATAGAAACAAATCTATTTTTAGAACAATTTTATTTTCGTATCTCAGGTAAAGGAAAAGTTGGTACATAAATAAACTAATACTAAATGTGTTTATAAATTTTATTGAAAGAATAAACAATGAAATAAAATGCATGACTTTCATTAGAATAAATAATCATTCAATATGTTTTAAGTGGATTATGGACGTTCATCTTTCTTCAGGATTTCCTTTACTGATCTGCACTATCTATGTTATTTGACTCCGTATTTTGGCATTTCGGATATAAGCATACTCCGCTTTATTGCATAATTTCGTCTGACAAATAGGCTATGCAAATAACCGGAATGTACTGTAATTAAAGTCTCATACAACACTGAAAAAGATTTATATGATGGCCACTAAATATATATTGCTGCTGCTTTTCTCTCTTTTTATTTGTATGGTTGTCTCATCATGGATACCCTTCACCTCCTGTTCTTTGTTTAAGGAAACCAAATCATCTAACCTGTAAAAGGTTGTGATACTAACCTATTAAAGCTACTTTGTGCCATATCAGCAATAAATCTACTATCTCCAACCACCTGAGCTATTCTACCCAACGCCTCTCCTGCAGCACATCTTAAAATTGGGTTCTGGCTTCCTAAAGCACCCTGGAAATAAAGTAAGATACATTCATGAATATACACTTAATTCTAGCATCTCTAATGAAGAATCTCATTGTCTGTTTAGATTATCAGTCTACTTTACAAAAAATCTTTTTAACCTAAATGCAATGTCACAAAAGAAAACCTAAAAATAATTTGATACTTGCAAATTAAAACAGCTTTATACTGAAGCGTTTACATTTAGACAAAAAGAGTGAAGTAACGAAGTATTTTAATCAACAGTATTCCCATTTTTTCTTGCCATTCAGCATGTTTATGTGATATTAGATAAAATCAGTAAAGACTTTACCAATATGAGATTGAAAGCTGCCTGTCTAACGTCATCTGGGCCAACACTGGTCTTTGTTTCAGCCAAACTCTGAAAACATAAAAGTCAAATATTATTATCAAGTTGAAAAGTGTTGATTTACCATCTTTTGGTATGAATAAAACACACCCATGTAGAGTATGCAACACCCTTATCACCCTAGAAAGTTAAAAAAAACTTTTTACACACAGGTACTTTCTGGACAAACTTTAATAAACACAATAAACAAATTTACTTTTGTTTTGCCTGTTGTCTAACCTTTATGATTTTATAATTTGTATGTATGCATGCACATAGACTCTTTTGTTAATGGAAGCATCCCTCAAGAAATCCATGTAAATCAAGCCATGTCCCTACCTTATGTAGAACCGATCACTAAACACAAACAGAGTGTAAGGAAGTCTGTTGTTATTGTTGAGGAAGGGAGGAACTCATAAAAAGAGTCTATGATCTTCTTAGGAGGAACAGACAAACTAAAGAGATATCTGTAGGATAATAAACCAAGGCCTCAAAGTTTCAATTCTAGTTTAACATGGTCTGTGTACCAGAATTGTGTGTGGTAGGTAGGCTGAAAACACCTTTTTAAGAATTGGAAAAAGCCAGAGTAAGGATTAAAATTCAGGACATTCAACTATTTTGTTTATTGGATGTGAACCACATACTACTCGTTGTTACTAAAGTGTAGATTTACCTTTAATGAACACAACACTGCAGTAAATATGTTCATCTGTACAGCCTGTTGTCTAAATGATTTGGCTTGTTTGATGCATTCATTAAAGTGTTGTAACATCTGAAATCTGTGTTTGTGTGCCACACGTGGGAATACTGATCCATACAACTTGACAGAACTATCAATAACTGCCACACCTAGTGGAAGGGGTCCTGGAACTGGGTCACTCTGAAAAACAATTACTAGATATAAAACTGACATTTTTCATTTATCTTTTCATACAGAAAGTTTTTATTATGTTCATCATTATAATTGTTATCATTTAACATACTTTGCTGCCAATTAATAAAAAGAGAAAACATTTCTATTCTTGCTTCTGGGTGCTTTTCGAAGCCCAAAAGTATCTCTTCTTTCCAATCAAATTACTTCTCCAACTTAACATGAAGAATTTGAGTGGAACTTTATCAACAAGTTTAGGTGTGAAAACTTTTGCAGAATTATCATTTTCTTATCCTCACGCAACAAAAACCTTCCTATTGGACTCACACTGATGTTTTACAATATCAACATGCAGACAACCTGATAATCGGTACATATATCAAATTGACAAAGAAAGGCTTACCAGAGGACATCTTTGATACAGCGAGTGTGAATCGTGTTCTAATGCTCCAGATCCTGATGCACTATTTGGTTGAAGCTGAAAGAAAAAAAAACTTCAAGTAAGAACAAAAATCAATAATCATTAAAGATAGTAAGTTTTGTGCATTCAAGAATACAGAAAACATTTTTTTTCGACACATAACACTTCCTTTTACAGTTCGTTGTTTTTCTGTTGGTTTTATAGAATATAATTAAGCCTAGTATTTATCTACAGAAGAACAGCTATTTGTGCCACACATCAAAATCTACACTACCTTGCCAATGAAATTCATGATTTTTTCGCATGATGTTAATGTATTTAATGCATATTCTAAAACATGGGTTTAAAGAATATTAGCATGATTTAGTCATAACTTGTCACATTGTCCATTTTAATGATTTGGAAAGATGGAAATTAAAGCTGGGTAGATGAAGTAGAATATTTACATTATTTTTCAATAAAAGTATTAAAAATTCTGTTTTATTTATTGTCAAAATGCTATTAAATGGTTTCTGATTCATTTTCCAAAGATTTTCAAAAGACTAGGTAAGTCTTATAGAGCTCATGTTAGTTTTTTGTTTGTTTTATAACAATTCCTGATATAAAGATCAAATGTTTAAATAAGAAATTTCGCTTAGTAGAATAGAGACTAAAAAAAACTCTTTTAATTGTGCTTTTTTTTCTTCGAGTCTTTTCAATCTTTAATGAAAAGCAGACCATCTGTTTCTGTTTCTGTTCAGGTAGTTTCCTCCGTTATATATCGGAGCACTCCCACTTGGGGATGTATGGGAGTTCATTTATCATTTATCATTTAATCATTTATTGGGTGGAAAACCATGTGATATCAAATTATACTCCATGCTTTTTAATCAAACAGTTATCTAAGGTTATATATCAGAAAAGATTTCAAACAAAGCGCAATGATAATTTATCATTGTAAAAAAATCAAAAGCTGAAGAGTCAAAGGTATACATCATGCCATGGATATTATCAACACTGTACCATGCAGATTTCAAAAACATACAATTCTTCTGTTCAAATATGAAAATACTGCAAAGAACAAACATTTCATCTTTTAATAACTTTTCATACAAAAATTCACAGTCTCATTTTTTTTGGACAAGTTTAAAATTAAAAAAGCTTCTATTTAATTATAAATCATGAAGAAATTCTTACAAATGCTTCAATGAATCTAAAATTCAGCCGAGTTGCATTTTGATCCACAATATTATCTAAAGAAACCCTTCCCAGAATCTTATTTAAAAAGACCTTGTCCAGAACATTATTTTAAGAAACCTTTCCAAATGAAAAAAAAAAAGAATTAAATAAATGAAAAGTATAATAGGTAAAGATCACCCTATTGCCAAAACTAAACTAAAAGAATTTCTTAAGAAACATTTTTTTTTTTAACAAAAACCAATCCAAAGACTTTTAGGAAGAATTATGCAACTCGGCTCTAAGAAGCCATGCGGACATTGATTCATTCATTGGTTAGTCAGAGTACTTACTACATTTGAATCCACTTTACGTTCAGGTTCAAACTATAATAGTTCACACAAAGTTAAGTTAATTCTTTGATATAAATTGATCTATTACCATGTCATAACGACAGCTAATTATATTCTTCACTTTTATTCTTTCAATACCTTTCTTTTAAAATTAAAGATATCAGTATACAACTTACTCACACCCTTCAGTCATCTGATCAAATCAAATCTTGTTAATCAAATTTTTTTTTTAGCTTTTGATATTGCCATTTGCAAAATGACTTTCGGTTTTGAATTTTCCTTAGAGTTCAGTATTTTTGTGATTTTACTTTTTACCAACAAAAAAAAAACCAAACTTTTAAGTTTCAACCATGTGACAAATAATTTATCAGAAAAAGAAACAGTAGCGAAATGTTTTTAAAAAGAATTTAAAAAAAACTGAAAGTTTTAATATTCTGTGAAAAAAATGAAATCATAAATTAAATAATTGACTGAACATGGCAGTAAGAGAGTTTGAAAAGGTACTAGATGGTTAAATAGACTTTCAATCTATCAATTATTTACTGGTCCTAACAAAATATCGCTGAAAAATTAAAGATAACCTCATGAAAAGTTTGAATGTCATTTTACTACGCAAGCGAATTGAAAAAGTAGAATTGTTGTCTGAAATAGTTGTAGGTTTATTTAATTTCTATCCTCATAAAAATATCACTTTATATATTGTCTATTAAATGAGACTGTAAATTCTGTACAAAAATGTGCCAGACAAAAAAGAGAAACAAAAGGCAGTACAAAATGCAGCATTTCACAGACAAATATGTATCGTGATCTAGATATTAGTTAAATTAATAACATTTCAATTTTATTGCAAAACGTTCACATTTATAGTTCTTATTCTTAAATAATCTTCAGCTGGGTTGATAGGCACATGCTTGCAATAGCGTCTTTCCTTTTAGAAAATGTAATAGTAATATATGCTAAATAAGGGTTGATACTTAAATGTCTTCTGCAATGTTTAAATTATTTCAAAGGTCAATGAACTTGCTACAAGGGGTATAATAATAATAATAGACTATCATGTATAATTTTTCAAATGGGGAACCTTAATGTTACCCCATGGAGTGTGAAAGTGAGGTTAACAATATATGATAGATTAGAACCTTAAAGTTACCACATGGAGTGTGAAAGTGAGGTTAACAATATATGGTAGATTAGAACCTTAAAGTTACCACATGGAGTGTGAAAGTGAGGTTAACAATATATGATAGATTAGAACCTTAAAGTTACCACATGGAGTGTGAAAGTGAGGTTAACAATATATGATAGATGAGATCCTTAATGTTACCACATGGAGTGTGAAAGTGAGGTTAACAATATATGATAGATTAGAACCTTAATGTTACCCCATGCAGTGTGAAAGTGAGGTTAACTATATGATAGATTAGAACCTTAAAGTTACCACATGGAGTGTGAAAGTGAGGTTAACAATATATGGTAGATTAGAACCTTAAAGTTACCACATGGAGTGTGAAAGTGAGGTTAACAATATATGATAGATTAGAACCTTAAAGTTACCACATGGAGTGTGAAAGTGAGGTTAACAATATATGATAGATGAGATCCTTAAAGTTACCACATGGAGTGTGAAAGTGAGGTTAACAATATATGATAGATGAGATCCTTAATGTTACAACATGGAGTGTGAAAGTGAGGTTAACAATATATGATAGATGAGATCCTTAAAGTTACCACATGGAGTGTGAAAGTGAGGTTAACAATATATGATAGATAAGAACCTTAAAGTTACCACATGGAGTGTGAAAGTGAGGTTAACAATATATGGTAGATTAGAACCTTAAAGTTACCACATGGAGTGTGAAAGTGAGGTTAACAATATATGATAAATTAGAACCTTAAAGTTACCACATGGAGTGTGAAAGTGAGGTTAACAATATATGATAGATGAGATCCTTAAAGTTACCACATGGAGTGTGAAAGTAAGGTTAACAATATATGATAGATGAGATCCTTAATGTTACCACATGGAGTGTGAAAGTGAGGTTAACAATATATGATAGATTAGAACCTTAATGTTACCACATGGAGTGTGAAAGTGAGGTTAACAATATATGATAGATGAGATCCTTAATGTTACAACATGGAGTGTGAAAGTGAGGTTAACAATATATGATAGATGAGATCCTTAAAGTTACCACATGGAGTGTGAAAGTGAAGTTAACAATATATGATAGATTAGATCCTTAAAGTTACCACATGGAGTGTGAAAGTGAGGCTAACAATGTATGATAGATGAGATCCTTAATGTTACCACATGGAGTGTGAAAGTGAGGTTAACAATATATGATAGATGAGATCCTTAAAGTTACCACATGGAGTGTGAAAGTGAGGTTAACAATATATGATAGATTAGATCCTTAAAGTTACCACATGGAGTGTGAAAGTAAAGTTAACAATATATGATAGATTAGATCCTTAAAGTTACCACATGGAGTGTGAAAGTGAGGTTAACAAAATATGATAGATTAGATCCTTAAAGTTACCACATGGAGTGTGAAAGTGAGGCTAACAATATATGATAGATTAGATCCTTAATGTTACCACATGGAGTGTGAAAGTGAGCTTAACAATATATGATAAATTAGATCCTTAAAGTTACCACATGGAGTGTGAAAGTGAGGCTAACAATATATGATAGATGAAATCCTTAAAGTTACCACATGGAGTGTGAAAGTGAGGTTAACAAAATATGATAGATTAGATCCTTAAAGTTACCACATGGAGTGTGAAAGTGAGGCTAACAATATATGATAGATGAGATCCTTAAAGTTACCACATGGAGTGTGAAAGTGAGGTTAACAATATATGATAGATGAGATCCTTAAAGTTACCACATGGAGTGTGAAAGTGAGGTTAACAATATATGATAGATTAGATCCTTAAAGTTACCACATGGAGTGTGAAAGTAAAGTTAACAATATATGATAGATTAGATCCTTAAAGTTACCACATGGAGTGCGAAAGTGAGGTTAACAATATATGATAGATGAGATCATTAAAGTTACCACTTGGAGTGTGAAAGTGAGGCTAACAATATATGATAGATTAGATCCTTAATGTTACCACATGGAGTGTGAAAGTGAGCTTAACAATATATGATAAATTAGATCCTTAAAGTTACCACATGGTGTGTGAAAGTGAGGCTAACAATATATGATAGATGAGATCCTTAAAGTTACCACATGGAGTGTGAAAGTGAGGTTAACAATATATGATAGATGAGATCCTTAATGTTACCACATGGAGTGTGAAAGTGAGGTTAACAATATATGATAGATTAGAACCTTAATGTTACCACATGGAGTGTGAAAGTGAGGTTAACAATATATGATAGATGAGATCCTTAATGTTACAACATGGAGTGTGAAAGTGAGGTTAACAATATATGATAGATGAGATCCTTAAAGTTACCACATGGAGTGTGAAAGTGAGGTTAACAATATATGATAGATTAGATCCTTAAAGTTACCACATGGAGTGTGAAAGTGAGGCTAACAATGTATGATAGATGAGATCCTTAATGTTACCACATGGAGTGTGAAAGTGAGGTTAACAATATATGATAGATGAGATCCTTAAAGTTACCACATGGAGTGTGAAAGTGAGGTTAACAATATATGATAGATTAGATCCTTAAAGTTACCACATGGAGTGTGAAAGTAAAGTTAACAATATATGATAGATTAGATCCTTAAAGTTACCACATGGAGTGTGAAAGTGAGGTTAACAATATATGATAGATGAAATCATTAAAGTTACCACTTGGAGTGTGAAAGTGAGGCTAACAATATATGATAGATTAGATCCTTAATGTTACCACATGGACTGTGAAAGTGAGCTTAACAATATATGATAAATTAGATCCGTAAAGTTACCACATGGAGTGTGAAAGTGAGGCTAACAATATATGATAGATGAGATCCTTAAAGTTACCACATGGAGTGTGAAAGTGAGGTTAACAAAATATGATAGATTAGATCCTTAAAGTTACCACATGGAGTGTGAAAGTGAGGCTAACAATATATGATAGATGAGATCCTTAAAGTTACCACATGGAGTGTGAAAGTGAGGTTAACAATATATGATAGATGAGATCCTTAAAGTTACCACATGGAGTGTGAAAGTAAGGTTAACAATATATGATAGATTAGATCCTTAATGTTACCAAATGGAGTGTGAAAGTGAGGTTAACAATATATGATAGATTAGATCCTTAATGTTACCACATGGAGTGTGAAAGTGAGGCTAACAATACATGATAGATTAGATCCTTAAAGTTACCACATGGAGTGTGAAAGTGAGGCTAACAATATATGATAGATGAGATCCTTAATGTTACCACATGAAGTGTGAAAGTGAAGTTAACAATATATGATAGATTAGATCCTTAATGTTGCCACATGGAGTGTGAAAGTGAGGTTAACAATATATGATAGATTAGATCCTTAAAGTTACCACATGGAGTGTGAAAGTGAGGCTAACAATATATGATAGATTAGATCCTTAATGTTACCACATGGAGTGTGAAAGTGAGGTTAACAATATATGATAGATTAGATCCTTAAAGTTACCAAATGGAGTGTGAAAGTGAGGTTAACAATATATGATAGATTAGATCCTTAAAGTTACCAAATGGAGTGTAAAAGTGAGGTTAACAATATATGATAGATTAGATCCTTAATGTTACCACATGGAGTGTGAAAGTAAGGCTAACAATATATGATAGATTAGATCCTTAATGTTACCACATGGAGTGTGAAAGTGAGGTTAACAATATATGATAGATTAGATCCTTAAAGTTACCACATGGAGTGTGAAAATGAGGTTAACAATATATGATAGATTAGATCCTTAATGTTACCACATGGAGTGTGAAAGTGAGGCTAACAATATATGATAGATGAGATCCTTACAATACATGGACATAACTAACACATTCTGTGGCAATGACTCAAAATAAATATATTGAAAGTGGAGATAAGGCATATGGAAAGATTTGTAATTTTCATTGTTGCTTCAAATCTTGTTATAAAAAGTAAATTCACTTCCTGTGTGACTACCAGCAAACAAAAACTCACTCTATCTTATTTACAAGTATAGACACCATTTCTTTCTTTTCCAAAAAATTAGAAAACAAAAAAGAAAATGAACAAAGCTATCTTTTTTATTTATGTATTGGCATTACACCAGCATTATTTTTATACCTGATCTTCTATAGCTTTGTGGTCTGTTTCCTGTAACCATGATCCTAATATAACACTATCGTCCACGTGACAAAGTGATCTCAGAAGTGATGTCGTTGTATTGGCTGGATTATCTGTCAATGTAAACTCAGCCACCAACTCTCGAAGCAATACTGTATAGGTAGCTGGAACAATAAACAATAATATCACATTAGAATTTTACTACTAAGTTTACTAAAACATTTGATTTACTGATAACATATTGGACCCCTAAAATTTATGTTATAACAGACAGTTCAAGTGAATATGATGATAACAGAATGGTGTCATTTGACAACAAAATTTTTGTATTTTAATTCAAAGATAATTCAAATCTTTTAATTATCTTTCATTTTAAATTAAGACTCTTCTCAGACTCATATTATCATGTGATCTTTTGATCTGTACCTACCCTCAAATGTGTCTGGAGGAAGTAACGATAAGACGTCATATAAGCGTAACCTAACCATAGCAGCACTAGCCTTCAACTGGGAACCACACTGTTTTATAACACCAGGGATACTGGAAAATTAACATATATTACATTAAAACTCAGTATTTCTTATAATAAATACTGGTACAGTAAATAATGAAATTATTGCCATATTTTTACTATTTAGAAAAATGTGACTTAAAGAGTTACAGTTTTTACATTTAATCCATCAGGCTGTAAAATCAGTCAAGCCAGGTGAAATTGACAATACTGGTATGGGGCATAGTTTTAAAAAATCAACATATATTTTTCAGTGAATTAAATTTGAAAGTTTAAACAGCTGATTTAGTACAGATTTTATAGCCAGCAAAGTGGCAAAAATCCTCCTTTATTAATGAAAATATAATTTCCATTTAGATATTATTTTATTGCATTTTATTGTACATACTGTGAAAACATGAGAAGAGCACACTCCAGAGGTGCAAGTAATCTTCTTATAACATCCTCTGTAACCAATTCTCTACAGTTCAGCAAGAAACTGTACATAGCTGTTATCAAATAGAAAATTACATACATAAACAAATAGTGAAATGCTGTGAAAATAAAAATAATATCATTTATATATATGAATAAAAAAGATGTTAGTGCAAGTCAATGAAAGTGAAAAGTTATGTAGTTTATGCTGTTGTTATCTAAATTAAAGATTAAAATATTTTATCTCTTTTAAAAATCCTGTTGCTATTAAACTTCAGTGCCAATCATGCAACAAAATTGAAGAAATTTGCACTAAAAATAGAAACCAATTTATTGTATTTACAGAAAGGTCCTAAAATACACCAAGATATCTAATTATTATGTAATGTAAACATTTATTACATCACAAACAAATGAACAATCAAATTGCACAAAAGTAATCTTAGCGGAATCATTTTAATCATATTCCAATTATTTTTTCGCTCATATTTTTTCGCTCATACTCCTTCAACTTCTTCTCTCATACAAGTGTTTAATTATTTTCTCGTCTATTCTCAATATGCATTTCACCTAGATAAACTACTGTCATTCTTTATTTTTCCTAAGATACCATTTTTGTGGATTTCCCAGATAAAGCTGAATCAAGAATTTAAGAGGTTTGACAAAGTATACACTTTTAAGAGGCTTGTCTGCAGACTTTGGCAAATTAACAAGTCAAATTTCCTTGAAAATATATTTTTTCTCAATCCATGAAATATTGGCACCCAAGAAAGGAATCAAAAGTATACAGAATCCATATTGGCTAAGGGATTAAGCATAAAATGAGTTAAGTTCAAGGTTACCTGAATTGTGCTTGGTAAATTTTACAATGCAAAAGAAATGCCCCTAATTTCCCCCATTCTTACCTCCAAGTGCGCCTGCCCTTGCTTCTAAAGTAACCTGCCAAGTAAAAGCATCGCCTCTAACTTTCTCAGATTCTAATTCCTTGTTAGATCTCGGGAATGCATTTCTCCATAGTAACAACATTCTAGGTAAATGGTTTTTCACAACTGGTGTACCTATACATAATAATTTCAAAATATTATAAAATTATCAATCACTGAAGGGTCTCTAATAATAAACACAAAGATTTGTCTCGCATTTTAAAATTTTGAAAATATATACCAGAGAAAACAATGTATGTTTATCATGGCTAAATTCAATCTCTAATTTGCAGATGTACATTTTATTTTTCTACTGTACATGCATTTCTGAAATAGTCAAAAGAGCTATTTCTATTCATATAGTAAAATCAACAAATATTTGAAATTCCAGTTATGAAGCATGCCCTAAAAAATATGAACTTAGTCTGGTAAATCAGGTTTCATGCCTTCAAGTATTGATTCTATCAAAACAAAACAATTCTGGCTGTAACAGTTGTAAAAAATTTCAAGCACAAGTAAAATCAACACTTTCTGGAGCCTTTTTATTAGGGCTTATTTTCTAAAGCATGTAGATTAAGACTTTGCTTTGTTTATAAAAATGTTGAATTTGATTATTTGATTGTGTCCAATCAAATCTAAATAAGATGTTTACAGGTTTAACTTCACCTAGTTATATTGTTTGTTGATGTTAATCTTAATTACAATGATTAATCATACGTTTACACAATCAAAGCAAGCAAGTCAACCAAAGTCTTAATCTACATGCATTAGGAAATTAGCTCTAATGCTTTACCTAATGTCATCAATGATCCAAACAACAACCAGCCAGACTGTGTTCTCTGTAGAGATAGTCTACTGTTCTGGGATGCAGTCCTTAATAACTCCTCAGCCAGATTAAATAATTGCTGAAAAATGTCAAAATATATCATGTGAATATGAATAAAACACAGAAGTATCAAGCCAACTAGACAGCAACCAAATAATGGAAAAGCAAATCTTTAGGTCAGTGTTAAATATCAGTACATTATAAGCTCTAAATTGCCTACAGCCTTGGGACAGATTTGTACACATTAAATATGGTTAATATTACATGTATATAATTCAAGAAGTTTGAGCTGAAATATTTTGTTTTTCTTTATATGTGTATGAATTTTTATACAGTTTGCTTCTTATTGTAAGCACACATGCATTCATGTAAATACGCCTCCGGGTGCAAGAATTTCTCGTTGCATTGAAGACCTGTTGGTGACCTTCTGCTGTTGTCTGCTCTATGGTCGGGTTGTTGTCTCTTTGGCACATTCCCCATTTCCATTCTCAATTTTATATTAAATGCATAAGTTTATTCACTAGGAAAAATTCAATAAAACGGTAAAACGGATAAAAGAAAGATTGCATATCATTAATAACCATGATAACAGTGTGCCATTCTTTTAAAATTGTATTTCTATTTCTTTACCTTTCCCTTTGCATGAGGGATCCCTAGTGGACATTGGTAAATGCCACCCAAAAGGGCAGCTATAGCACTACTGTATCCAGACACTGCCTCAGGTGAACTCTTCAATTTATCCATTCTCTCTACACACCGATCTAATAGAGGAGTCAGTTGTGAGGGTAAAGCACGAGCTATACATCCCAGACACCATGATGCTGAGAGTCGTGAGGCTGGACTGGGGTGTATCAATACTGACACAACTGGTTCTATAATACCTACAATGTAAATACAGTTTGTATATCAGAGTCGTGAGGCTGGACTGGGGTGTATCAATACTGACACAACTGGTTCTATAATACCTATAATGTAAATAAAGTTTGTATATAACCATCTGGTGTGGGATCAAAGGCTGAGTCAAAACTAACCAATGAATGAATTTGATTATATTTCATTTCCGTTATGCAACAGCTTAAACAACCGGTAAGGCTTGTATATGAGAGTACCTTATTTGAATCTATATAAGGTTGGTCATGTTGGATTTCAGAGTGTCTTTCAGACTAAGATTTAAGAATGTACCATATTCACCCTTGTATAGTCTGCATTTGTGAATATTGCGCACCACTTTTTCATTACCGAAATCGTCAGATTTAGCAACTGTACTTTGAAATGGTACAATAAGAGGAAAAAAGATTATCAAAGCCTATAGCAGTGTCTAATATCCATCCCCTCTTCAAATTATATTTCATGGGTTTAAAAGTGTGTATAAAATACGTCTGAAGATTTTTCATCTTAAATTTTATACTGGTGAACTTTATTATGAGGCAAATTTTCCTTAATTCCTTCAATGTTTTTAAACAGTGTGCAAAATGATTAAATCAAATTGAAAGTATACTTGCAATCTGAAAGGGTACAAAACATAAACATGTTGACCATACCTGTTGCTGGTTCTGCTACTAATGGACTAGCTGAAGTTCCTAATCTAAGAACAAGACTTCCCAACTCATGTAGGGCACACACCAGCACATGTTGTCCCCCCAGTATACTCTGTGACTTGGCATCATTGGCACTATCCACTGCTGCCTCTCCTGAAATATATGTAATGATTCATGCATAGTCTGAATATTGTTTTTTACTTAATTTAACATTGAATATATATTCTTATAGACATGTTATAAGGGAGACAGCTGGTGTTTTCTTATCGTTTAAAAAATACATTTTGATAGTTTTCATGATTTTCAATTAGTAAAAAATTAACCCTGTAATTCATTTTTTCTGAGTCATATAAATAAAATCTTGGGTGTTTTCTTTAATGTTTTTTATATAATATTTTAGAAAGATGAAGTGAACTAGTTAAAAAAAATTCCACATGACAAGATAATAATACAAAGAGTTCATTTTGAATTTTTTTAAAACATTTTTAATGAAGCTCATTTAGTTATGATTAAGTTTCCAGACACTTCCTATAAAATAACCATTGAAAATTATATACTAAACCAAGGAGAAAGATAAATCATAAATAGATCAAAAGCTATGCGGTACACTGAAATTCATCACAAAACATTTTATGATAAGTTTTTTGACAATATGAATGATTTATCTATATCTTACCAACAGTATTCATCTGTTTGATTATTATTTGGCATATTTCCTTGGCAGCTGCAATCTGAGCTTTCTCTCCCAGTAATTCACCAATACAACATCGCATTATAAATAGGACACACTTCCTGGCATAGACAGCATCCACATGGGTGGGTGTGGCCTTAGGATTGGCTACCAGGTTAAGGACATGATTCAGAAAGAGAGAAATGTTTCGTTCTAACCATAAACCTCCCATTGTTCTTACAAACCCTATGTAAGCCTGAAAAAAGAGGGAAAAATAGATCAGAAATATTAACTGCCAATGGACATAAAACATAAAAGATACCAATAGGACAGTCCTATATTTAAAGCTATTAATCTTCTTGTGTGACCAGTACAAATAACGTTCTCTCAATTCAATCAGTGAAAATTTCATTAGACTCTTTAATGATAACTGTCTACTAGACCAAATGTCCAGGAACTAGCCATACAGTGATCTATTGATGCTAAACTTCCACAACATCCAGTTTCTGGTAGAAAGTTGCCTCATAGTCAAATGATATCTTCTTATTTTTATATCTGGCACTTTCTAAATCAGGCATTCTTTTTTTCTAAGGTCAAACCTTTCATTTGTGTGACATTTTAAAAGAGAAAGGATGAAACTATTGCAATCTTTCATTCATTCTACTCACATGTGTAATGCCCACTCTGATTTCTCTGTTTATTTCTTTAGAGCTGCCTTTTATCATTTCACCAGAACTCTTTAAGAAACCAATACCTCCTTTAAGGAATCCTGATGCTAGTAGGGTTAGAACATCTTCTACTTTAACAAGCTTAGCTTTGCCTATAAATTATAAAAGAGAAAATGATTTTACAGAATAAATGACTGTTTACAAATTACAAAAAAAAAATTGATCAATACTGTAGATTCATTTATTTTTTTGTGGGTATTAATTTTTCATGGTTGGAGTAAAACTTGCATTTTCATTAATATTCTATTACATGGCTTTACCAAAATATTCATTTCATTGAACATTAAATTTGTGATTCACCTGAACATACCAAATCCATGAAAATAAAACCTGGCAGATTATGAATCATCACTTTATGCTATTGTTTGTGGTTGCATTTTAGGGTTACATTACTGCAATAATCTGAATACTTAATATGTCCTTATGTTACCACACCCCTTTTGAGAAAAAAGACATCATAATTATTGGGGAATTCAACAGAGCTTTGGAAAACCAGACTTACAAACAGTTACAGTGGTTGAATCAACATAGTCATTATTTTCTCCAATTCTTCTAAGTTTTTTAAAATAAATTTTATTTCAAGTAATACATGTAATACATCCCAAAATTATAAACTTTTCCATGGTAAACATATACACAGCAGGGAGATAAACTAGAGGCTCTAAAGAGCCTGTGTCGCTCACCTTGGTCTTGTGCATATTAAACAATGGACACGGATAAATTCATGACATAATTGTGTTTTGGTGATAGTGATGTGTTTGTAGATCTTACTTTACTGAACATTCTTGTTGCTCACAATTATCTCTATCTATAATGAACTTGGCCCAGTAATTACAGTGGAAAATATTTTCAAAAATTTACAAAAATTTATGAAAAATGTTAAAAATTAACTATAAAGGGCAATAACTCCTTTGGGGGTCAACTGAACATTTTGGTCATGCTGACTTATTTGTAAATCTTACTTTGCTGAACATTATTGCTGTTTACAGTTTATCTCTATCTATAATAATATTCAAGATAATAACCAAAAACAGCAAAATTTCCTTAAAATTACCAATTCAGGGGCAGCAACCCAACAACAGGTTGTCCGATTCATCTGAAAATTTCAGGACAGATAGATGTTGACCTGATAAACACTTTTACCGCATGTCAGATTTGCTCTAAATGCTTTGGTTTTTGAGTTATAAGCCAAAAACTGCATTTTACCCCTATGTTTTATTTTTAGCCATGGCGGCCATCTTGGTTGCTTGACCGGGTCACGCCACACATTTTTTAAACAAGATATCCCAAATATGATTGTGGCCAAATTTGGATTAATTTGGCCCAGTAGTTTCAGAGGAGAAGATTTTTGTAAAAGATTACTAAGATTTAGGAAAAATGGTTAAAAATTGACTATAAAGGTCAATAACTCCTAAAGGGGTCAACTGACCATTTTGGTCATGTTGACTTATTTGTAAATCTTACTTTGCTGAACATTATTGCTGTTTACAGTTTATCTCTATCTATAATAATATTCAAGATAATAGCCAAAAACAGAAAAAATTACCTAAAATTACCAGTTCAGGGGCAGCAACCCAATAACGGGTTGTCGGATTCATCTGAAAATTTGAGGGCAGATAGATCTTGAGCTGATAAACAATTTTACCCCTTGTCAGATTTGCTCTAAATGCTTTGGTTTTTGAGTTATAAGCCATAAACTGCATTTTACCTCTATGTTCTATTTTTAGCCATGGCGGCCATCTTGGTTGGTTGGCCGGGTCACGCCACACATTTTTTAAACTAGATACCCCAATGATGATTGTGGCCAAGTTTGGTTTAATTTGGCCAAGTAGTTTCAGAGGAGAAGATTTTTGTAAAAGTTAACGACGACGGACGACGACGACGGACGACGGACGCCAAGTGATGGGAAAAGCTCACTTGGCCCTTCGGGCCAGGTGAGCTAAAAAATCAGCAATTACCAACTTCAAAATATAACTGGTTTTTTTTGTTCATGAATTACTATAGTTCTCTTTTACATTGTCTTAGGAGTATTATGTATCAACTCTAAAGCTTATTATGAGATTGCTTGATTTTTATTTTTTTGGGGTTGCTGTCTTAATGATATTTCTGTATGATAATTATAATATGCGTTTTTTCAGGTTGTTCATTAAGAGATGGTGAACTATTTCAGTTATTCAATCACAACATTTTGTATTTTTTAATCATTATTTGTTCACAGTTAGATTTAATAACAAATGCATCGACAAATACTGCACTCTATGTCAACACAATCAGGAATAATGATGTGGAGAATAAACAATTATTAATTTCTTCAAATATTACAAATATTTACTCTAGCTACAAGAACCTGACTATTCACCTATAGACTATGACAATTATGTAATGCCATCCCAGGAATTATCTATCATATCTATGGAATTCTATTTATCAATCACTTAAACATGCTTCAACATTAATTATAGATGAAACTAAAATAGATTTGATCTTTGAGAAATGTTTTGATAAGCAAACTATGTCATGGTATAATTTCATGTAATTACATCGCAATTTGAGGGGTAAACAAATAATAAATGTACTTTTATATTTGCTTCTAAAAATTCCTAAGTATATAAATCAAATAGACTGTAAATCAATGAATCTGAAACTTGGTGGTTTTCATTCATTTGCTGATTAAAGGGCTTTTGATCTTTGTGTTTTTTTTATTTTTATTTTGTTCACAGGCTTGTGAACTTTGTGGTTCTAGGACATATCTTTGCTCATGAACCTCTGTACTTTGTTAATTTAAGACCTTATTGGTTCAAAGATTTTACAATTTGTGATCTCAAATCATGAACCAGGGAAAAATTTAATGATTGTAAATTGTATTTCACTCCCCTTGTGACAAAATTGCCAGTTTTCTAATGCTAATGAGGACTTTTTTATGCACATAAGAAGTTTGACAATAACACAATCATCATAAGATACATCTAAGCTCATAATCAAGGGAGATAACTACACTTACCCACAGGTGTCTTCACTGATTGAGCCGAATATAGCAGTTCACCAAGAAGTTTACCAATAGCACAACGTGCATCATAATTCGATCCATCTAAAGATCGGAAACAAAGGGAAGTAACTGTTTCTAGTTCTGCTGTATACATAAACTGTGCTTCTTTAACTAGCTGCATCATGCACTGAAAGTAGCATTAAAAATGAAATAGAGGTGCATCAAGTGCTTTGTCTAAGTTTATGGGAACATATGTTCTTATAATTATTCTAATACATGTAATACATGTTCAAGAAAGGTAAACTTTAAAAGTAGTAGGGACCCAATGTTTCAAAGATACTTCTGCTATGTTAGTTTGATTACCTTGCAAGCATTTCCATGGTGACTGATTGATAATTAGTAACATGGTGGTGACTGAATAACTTGCTGACTGATTTCTAAAATTATGACAATTCTTAACTTTAAAGTTTCCAAAATTTATATCAAGACATTCAGGTTTTTTTTTTTATCACGACTGGGAAATCCTTCTATGTATCATATAATACCCTTTGTAAATTAACAGGGATTGACTTGTAATTTGTATGTACCTTGGCTGCAGAACATCTTACAGACATTGCCCTATCTGTCATACACTGTTTAGCTGCCTTATATATGTCTTTGTATATACCACCGCCTGCTGACCCAAGACCTCCAATAACCTTCTCCAAGGTCAACATTATCTCACTACGTCCTTGACTCTGAAAAATAAAAATATAACAACCATTACACATCTTATTGAAAGTTTATCCCTTCAACTCATACGATTTGTGTCTTGGCAAATGTTATTATATTTCTTGAAAGTAGACATACTTATCAGAAGTGGCAGAAACTATTAAAATTCAGAAATTATTGTGTGCATTATTTCAATCAATCATTGCAATTATTCAAGAATGAACAAACAAGAATGTGTCGTACACGGATGCCCTATCTGCACTATCATTTTCTATGTTCAGTAGACCGTGAAAATGGGGTAAAAACTCTAATTTGGCATTAATTTTAATATTATAAGTCTCTTAACCCATAATACCTTCGACATTCGGACGATTAAGTGTTACATAAAAATAAATAATATTTCCATGGCAACTGATTTAAAATTATTGACAATCACAAAAAAATTCTTTTTTACATAATCAAAAAGTTTAATTTAAGGACTGAAACCCATTTTTCAACAAAAATATCAAGAAATTCTCCTTAAAATAGAAATATCTCAATATTATCTTAAAATCCCCTAAGGAATATGTACATGTATTTAATTTAACGTTTCATAATCTTTTAGTTTATGCCAATCCTTATTGATTGAAGTGATTACTACAGCATATTTCTAACCCAGATAATTTCACTTAACAATCAATCAGCCTAGCAGAAATCAACAACATCATTGCTGGAGATGGAAAGTCATGTAAAATTATAGAAAATCAAAAATCAATGCCAAAGTGTCCATCATTTTACCATTCCATTTGCTATAATTATTTGAAATCAATATTAATAACAATACTGGAATTTCCTTCTCTTCAATACACAGGAAGTGATTTACCTTGATAATTAACCTGTAAGCTGTCAATTAAGGTAATAGAACAGGTGCTTTGTAATATGATAACTTCATTACTCCCATTATCATCAGGTTTTATATCTCAATTTACAAAATTATTAAGTTTCTGTTTAAAAACATTAGTATGATAAAACCTTGAGGGTGTTAACCTGAATGGTTGTATCTAATTAACACCAAGATATTATTGTCAATACTTTTCAATAAATGAAGAGGGGGTCTTCGAGCAATCATATATCTTATTGAAAAGCATAATAAATGCAGGGTATAAAATTTCATTTAACAACATCTTGGTGTAAATATATCTGCCACATGTTTAAGAAAAACAAGCCAGTACAATTTATCTCAGGGTAGCCTACAGAACCACCAAACCCTGGCTGGACCTTCAACTCTTAACAGCAAACTCATCCCTTATTCTTTGTGTGCAGGTTAGCATACTGAACCCAATTAAATACATATCATCTATAATACAAACAGAAACACTCAACTTTTAAGTTTCAGAGGCGGATCCTGTCATTTAAAACTAGTGTCGCTCACCTTGGTCAATGTGAATATTAAACAATGGACACAGATGGATTCATAACAAAATTGTGTTTTGGTGATGGTGATGTGTTTGTAGATCTTACTTTACTAAACATTCTTGCTGCTTACAATTATCTCTATCTATAACAGTACTTTTTGTGGAAAATGTTATTGAAAATCTTAAAATTTTAAGAAAATTGTTAAACATTGACTATGAAGGGCAATAACTCCTTAGGGGTCAATTGACTATTTTGGTCATACTGACTTATTTTTAGTTCTTACTTTGCTGTACATTATTGCTGTTTACAGTTTATCTCTATCTATAATAATATTCAAGATAATAACAAAAAAACAGCAAAATTTCCTCAAAATTACCAATTCAGGGCAGCAACCTAACAACCGATTATCCAATTCATCTGAAAATTCCAGGGCAGATAGATCGTGACCTGATCAACAATTTTACTTCCTGTCAGATTTGCTTTTAATGCTTTGGTTTTTGAGTTATAAGCCAAAAATTGCATTTTACCCCCATGTTCTATTTTTAGCCATGGCGGCCATCTTGGTTTGTTGGCCAAGTTACCGGGCACATTTTTTTAACTAGATACCCCAATGATGATTATGGCCAAGTTTGGTTAAATTTGGCCCAGTAGTTTCAGAGGAGAAGATTTTTCTAAAAGATTACTAAGATTTACGAAAAATGGTTAAAAATTGACTATAAAGGGCAATAACTCCTAAAGTGGTCAACTGACCATTTTGGTCATGTTGACTTATTTGTAGATATTACTTTGCTGAACATTATTGCTGTTTACAGTTTATCTCTATCTATAATAATATTCAAGATAATAACCAAAAACAGCAAAATTTCCTTAAAATTACCATTTCAGGGGCAGCAACCCAACAACAAAATGTCCGATTCATTTGAAAATTTCAGGACAGATAGATTTTGACCTGATGAACAATATAACCCCCATGTCAGATTTGCTCTAAATGCTTTGGTATTTGAGTTATAAGCCAAAAACTGCATTTTACCCCTATGTTCTATTTTTAGCCATGGCGGCCATCTTGGTTGGTTGGGCGGGGCACCGGACACATTTTATAAACAAGATACCCAAATGATGATTATGGCCAAGTTTGGTTAAATTTGGCCCAGTAGTTTCAGAGGAGAAGATTTTTCTAAAAGATTACTAAGATTTACGAAAAATGGTTAAAAATTGACTATAAAGGGCAATAACTCCTAAAGTGGTCAACTGACCATTTTGGTCATGTTGACTTATTTGTAGATCTTACTTTGCTGAACATTATTGCTGTTTACAGTTTATCTCTATCTATAATAATATTCAAGATAATAACCAAAAACAGCAAAATTTCCTAAAAATTACCATTTCAGGGGCAGCAACCCAACAATAAAATGTCCGATTCATTTGAAAATTTCAGGACAGATAGATTTTGACCTGATGAACAATATTACCCCATGTCAGATTTGCTCTAAATGCTTTGGTATTTGAGTTATAAGCCAAAAACTGCATTTTACCCCTATGTTCTATTTTTAGCCATGGCGGCCATCTTGGTTGGTTGGGCGGGGCACCGGACACATTTTATAAACAAGATACCCAAATGATGATTGTGGTCAAGTTTGGTTAAATTTGGCCCAGTAGTTTCAGAGGAGAAGATTTTTGTAAAAGTTAACGCAGGACGACGACGGACGACACCGGACGCCAAGTGATGAGAAAAGCTCACTTGGCCTTTGGGCCAGGTGAGCTAAAAAAGGGGGGGTTCCAACTATATGCTCCTATTCAAATGCATTGATCGGCTAAAAAAGGGGGGTTGCAACCCCCAGAACCCCCCCTTTGGATCCGCCAATGTGTGGATGAACACAACATATAGAAGCTTATTTTTTCTTTGTCAATTGATATTTCTTGTATCCAATCCTCAGCAAAAGAATCAGTAACTTCTTTTGGCTGAGAAAGGCTATTCTAAAAGTAGATGTAGCCTTTGGGTCAGTGTAACACTTATCAATTCAAAATATCAAAAAGTTTTCAAGTTTAGTTTTTCAAAGAATTAACAAAAACACAAGTTTAATTATTGCAATTTTAGGAAAGCTACATACAGAATTTTACAGATACACATGTATATGTATTTGATATCAAAATGTGAGTTTTTATTATTCAGCAATACTCCAGTAGTCTCATTATTTGCATCAATAAAAATCTCTCAATAAAATCTGAATTTACAGTATTCAATAGACCATTGTCTTGTCTATGAAATTGCTATCCAACAATCAGGTATTAACTTCCTATGTTCACACAACAATCATATCTTTCTAGTCAATTACCACTATATTAAGTGATTAATGAGATGTCTGTCAGAGATGTTTTGATCAGAACAGGTGCTGTCTATTATCATTGATTCATCAAACCATTTAACCTGCCTGACCAGAAGCACTTTCATTATGACCTCAAATGACCTTCCAATTCTTAACAGTACAAACTGTTCCATTATTGATAGTCAAAGATATATGGGTGTTAAGGGTTTCATGCCAAATAACTGCAAAATTGGTAGGTTGTGATTTATTTTTTCTCACATGTCCGAAAAATGGGTCTTCTCTGAGTTTCAGTTTTGGGATGATAACCTATGGAATGTGGATTAAAGGAGGTAAAAACATTTGAGATCTGGGAAAAAAAAGGGGGAAAGTGGGAAAAAACATTTTTTCAAAGTGAATGAGAGAAATGAGTTCACATGGTTTTGATCAATTTAACATTCTTTATAGAATATTTTTGCAGTTATAACAAAACATATGCTGGTAACAAATTAATAGTGAAGACTGAAGGGGGAACCTAAAACCCCCCTTTATTTACTTTTTGGGCCTAAAAAGACCTTGTTGTTGAGGTTATATTAGGACAGCCAAATTCTATTATAATACCCCCATCACATCTGTCTCTATTCATTCCAGCCCTCCAGCCCATTTCTTTCTATCATTCTTTTAACAAACAAACTTTCTTTTTAAAAGATAACAAGGTTTGAGTAATTAATAAGGTATCTATCAGAGGGTTTATATGGACAGGTGATGTCTGTTATCACATCATCAAATAACCAATAAAATACTTAACTGACAGTTAAATGATCAACAAGTGGTTTATCTATTTAATACATTATACACATTTTACTTTCTCTTCCTACATTCTGAATAAAGATTACTTTTTTATGTACTAAGGAATTTGTTGTTTTAGTTTATGGTAGATCTTTGCCAAAGCCTGTTATTCCCTGGCGTTGGTGTATATTATATTTGTTTTGGTTTATTTTTTGGTAAATAAATCTGGCCTTAAATTTTTTACTTTGAATAGTTTTCCATTTTGGGAGGCTTTTATAGCTTGCTGTGAGGAATTGGGATTTGTTCATTGTTGAAGGTTATACAATGAACTATGATTGTAAACCTTCGTCATCATTTGGTCTCTGGTGGAGAGACGTCTCATAGGCAATATCTTTTTACTCTAATATTGAGTTTACTTTATGTTCCTACATACATCCAATAAAAAGATTTTCTAGTTTATGAATTTGTTGTAAGTGGTAGATCTTTGCCAAACTAGCTACTCTCTTTTAATCAATTCACAACTTGTTTTTTGCTGACATGTGTCTTCTGACATTACATGTTAAATGCATTCCAGTCAGCACACATTTAAATCTTATTTATTTAATTTTGAGTGATACATGATGAAGACTGAATTGAGACTTTACAAGTAGATGATTTCACAGGGAACATTTACTGTAATATGCCAACATGTTTCTGGCGTTATAAGAGGAATTTACAGTTGGCATGTTTCTCATTTTAAATTTGTTTACATATAACATCTGCAAATCAATATGTTACAAATATAGTTGTAAGGGCAACTCTCAATTCTGCCAAACTAAAAATCTTTTCTGTAAATGTGCTAGTTAAAAATAACTTCCATGAATAGAAACATATTTTGGGTAGACATGTGACAGCAATCCAACAACACAAAAGAGAAAAGACAATTATATTGTTACATACGGTCCTCAACAATAAACATGTGTCTATTCACTATTAGACTTGCTTCAAGTTTTTTTCTTTCTGATTTCCTTTAATTCTTACTTAGTGATATGTTATCTAAAAACTGTCATAATACAGATTGTACCAGGACAAGGGCAATCATTTTATAATAGTAGGAAATTTTGTTAAAAAAGGGGGAGTATTTTACTTTAAAAAAAAAATAATTTAGATTTCAAACTTTAACGGAAGAAATATTTTGATCAAGTAGAGGATAAAACAATTCTGATTGAGAGTTTTCCTTAAAATTTAATGTTAAGTCTTTGAATAAATATAATTTGATGGAAAGTTGTCTAACAAAAACATTAAAAAAAGCATATGCACAGTCTGCACCATTAGCCACTAGTCCTATGCCCCAGACTAGTAAATATTGTTTCTGACTAGTGAAAATTTTCAAAATTTAATTTAGTCATATAGAGATCAGTTTTGATATTTAGATTCCTGACTAGGAGATGAAAAAGTTTTTAGCGCAGACTCTATGCAATGATGAGGTGTTTGATTTTTCACATCTGCAACACACATGTACATTCATTGACATTGTGTTATCACTTTTAGGTGTTTAGTATCTGTTATGATATCTCCTGTCAGACTAATGACAAAAGTTTTGATATTTATTGAACATCAGTGATAGGTTCATTGGTGTTCTACTTTGACTAATTTCATGGTAAAATCAAATCAATCTGGCACAATAGTATGTCTGGCATGACTGAAACTGGCTTCAAATCAACTAATTAATTTTCCTCTCAACAAATTCTTTCTCAAGATGTATTATATCAGGATAGCTCTTATACTTACTGATCACTCAACGAATCTCGTTTCAGAAGAGTTTTGGAAGGTGCTCAAGATCTCCCAGTATAATCTCATGCACGTAACGGTTATAACCGTTATTACATAATTACTTCAATGTATTCTAGATAATTACAAAATCTACTGTTTTTAAGTTCAGAGCAATCAATGCTTATCATTCAAACATTAGTTATTCCAAGTTAATAATCATGACGACCTTATCTTTATACAAGCTTTCTGCTCCTCCCTCCTTTTTCTATTTTTTTAAACACGATGTAGCATCATTTGAGTCTTAGAGGATTTAGACTTCAAAGTCACCATTGTAACTCATAGACAAGTAACATTAGCAATTAGATTTTCTTTCTAAAATTTCAGAATTTGATTACTAGGGACAAATGAGTATGTAAGCTTAGAGAGGATAATAAGTGTCCCTTTAAGATCACACCAAACACCAAAAATATATTTTGAGAATAAAAGAAGAATGTGTCTATACATTAATGACCCCACTCAAGCTTTGCAATTTTCCAAGTTAAAAAGGGACATAACTCAAGTATGTCTAATGAATTACCACCAAAATTAGAACTCTGTCTGTGTGTTGTGGTATGCTTTTTTAAACAAACTTGATCAGTGTTTTGCGGTAATAAGCATTGTGTATAAGTTTCATAATATTTGGTTGAGGCAAACTCAACGGAAACCAATTATGGGACGTACATACGTAGACGGACAAGGGTAAAACTTAATGCCTGCCTCCTCCGCTACAGCGGGGGCATAAAAATTTACACCACAGTGACTACACTTCTTTCCTTCTGAGTATCCCTACCCTCTATCCTACTACAACAAGAATATTTACCTCAGCATTCTTTAAAGCCTTGATGAGTATTTGTACAGTATCTTCAAATGATCGTCCTGTCATCCTCCCAAGCTTTTCATACATTGCTCCCAAGCAAGCAATAGCTGCACTGAAATTAAAAAGGATTAGACAATATATATGGGACAGCATTTGAATATCTTATTTTAAAAATAATTCTGGAATCTTTTATCATAGAAAAACAAAGGATGTGGGGTACCTTTTATCATGTTTATCTGTGAATAAGTTGAAAAAAATTGTGAACTTTTTAAATGTTTCTGCTTTCCCTTTTCCACCACTAGAGTGGACATTGTATTTTGCATTCAAAATCTTTAGAATTTCATTGTTGAGAAAGTTACTCAAATCTAGCATGAACCTAAATCAAATAATTTCTAGCACAAGATATAATAGTTCCAAGACAAACATGACAAATCAAGATTACTTTGAAATTGTAAAAAAAATATATTTTAAGTTGAGGTTCTTTAACATGTTTAATGTAAGGTCCTACATTTTACCCTGTGGATTAGTTCTGATGAGATATTTCACTGATCTATATTCTGCAGTATTTCTTTGTTTATTTTTATTCTACTTTATAATTGACTAAAAAGCTGTTATTACTTTTGCTAATGAATTTAAGGTGCAAAAAAAACATTGATTATCCTGGCATTACATGTAGGTCATGCACACGTATGTGAATATCATAACTTAGTAATTTAATTTTAATATAGAAAGGACCTATATGTGTTACTTATTGTTAAGATTTCTGGGTTTATTAGTCAACATGGTAACTAAAGGGCTAATATCAAAATTAAGTATCCACCAAAATTAGTTGGTTTACAGTATGGGAATCAATTCAAATAAATCAAACATTTTTGGAGTATGCCTATGGCCTTCAAATGCCAAGTAAATGGCCAACTATGAGTACAAAGTATGTGTAAAATCCTCAGACCTGACACTACTGTTTTCACTGCAAGCAAAACACAACAAGTTAATGCCCTGATTATTAAACAGATACATCAATTCATATTACTGCATAATGTAGAACTGCATCCATCATCGTATAAACCCTAATTACTTATGACAACAGACTTACAGTTTCGTTGGCAGGAAGCTTGGAGAATCATCCTTGTTCTTAATGATATCATTGCATTTGCCTATTGTATGAAACAGGTCGAATGAATCGCCAACAACAAACAAAGTGGCTAGGTTTCTGGCTAGTAATTTTCTCGTTGGCGGACCCGGAGATTCACTTATTTGATTTATCAATTGTTCCACTAATTTCTTCTGTTTTTCTTTGATATCAGACTGGAAAATAAAAAAATAATAATGAAATGTGTTATGATGTCTATTGATAAAAACTCAAAATCAAATCCTCCAAAATGAAGAAATGTCGCTGAAACTGTCAACTAGAAATGAATTGTACAAAATAAACCATGGGGAATAGACATCAATATATAAATTGTCTAAAAAGAGCTTGAATAGATTTGAATGGATTTCACCTTGATGTCTTAACACTTCTGAATTTACCCCAATGAAAACATCTAAACATATACAGGTAGCTTTTAATCAAAACAAGACTATTTTTGATTTCCTAGTCTGAATTTACCACATAGAAAACATTTTAATGGAAAACATGAAAACATGTTGCTTTAAGACTAAACAAAACTTTATATTTTTATAATCTGAATTTACTGTCAATGAAAACATCCAAATGAATAGCTCTAAATTTGTAAGGACTTTTTTTTTACTTAGTAGATATAGGAAGATGTGGTATGAGTGCCAATGAAACAACTCTCCATCCAAATAACAATTTATAAAAGTAAACCATTATAGGTCAATGTATGGCCTTCAACACAGAGCCTTGGCTCACACCTTAGGTCTGAGTTTACTACAACAATGAAATGTCTAATTCAATTATTGTAGTAAATTTATAAGAGTCTCATTGTGTTAAGCTGTTGATATCTTATGTTATCTATACGTGTACAAAATCCGATAATCTGTTTATTATTCTATCAATTGTCTTTTCTCCCTCCCATAAACAGTTTTAGCTGGACAAAAGAAAAATTGTTTTGTTTAGGTGCTGGCTGAAGGCAGCTCGGGTTGGGATATTTTTTCTAGCTGTGCTGAAGATCCACTGCTGGCCTTCAGCTGTTTTATGCCTTTTTAGTTTAAACATATTTTTTATAGTGGATTGGGAAACAAGTTTTGCAACTTATATTGATCCCTTTCCACTTTGCGGGTGCAAGTGCTGCCTTGTAGCGGCATTAGCCTGTTCGTTTTCGAAATCTACAAGGGTGTCTTTTACATGGTCAGGTTGTTGTCTTTTTGACACATTCCTCATTTCTGTTTTTAATTTTATTGATAACATCTATGTAAATCTTCTTAAACATTTTGGCTGATAACTTCTACTCAGTCAGACATTGTAATGTCGATAACTTCTCCTGACTGTATACTGATGTCCCAAAGCCCTGAGAGATAAAATATGGAGTGACTGAGCTGAGAAGGGAACAACAATAACTGTACAAACAGTTCAGCCAATAACAAAATTACAATTTTTACCTTTGTACTAAGTGCAGTTCGTAGGTATGTGAAGTAATTTCAATTTTTAAAATTTTCAACACAGATCGAGACAAAGTCATCATCACTATATATATTTTTGGAAACAAAATAATTCATGAAAGGGAAATGTTCTGGACTTTTGAAGAGGGACAGGAAACAAAACAATTGTTTTTTTTGGCTTCACTCTCAGCTGACTCAGCCTGTGTCTATACAATATATATAACTTCATTCTGTCTATACATGAATACATGTAACAGTACATAACTTTATTCTTATACTTACTTTTTGTGCGGCAGATAGAACTTTATCCAGAAATCTCAGCCATTCAAATACAAATACAGGTCTTTTATTTTCTGGAATTTTTTTGAAAGCTTCTTCATTCAATAACAAACTATGTGCCAATTCCATTTTCAAATGTTACTGAAAAATATCAAATAGTCACTGAAAAACATGTAGTTCCATATTTCCAAGAAATAATTAAAAACTGCAGAATTTGTATAACATCCAACACAAGTGGAAAGTATTTAAAATATCCACAAGGAAGAATTGTCTGATATATAATACCCACAAAATACAAATTACATATACTGATATATATAGATCTCCACTAAGTGCAACATTTCTAAAATTTCCACAAATTAAAGTTCAAAGTATTGAAAATATTCACAATGTGCGCAGTATTAAAAATATCCCCAAATTCAAACTTTTATGTACAATTGAAAATATCCACAATGCCCAATCAGCAAAGTCTAGAAAATATCCTCAAATTATTGAAAAATACTCAACACAAATTCTCAATACTATCACAACATTTTAAGTTAGTTAACTTATAAAATCAATCACTATTCATTCAGATAATTCTAATTAAATCGACACATCGGCTACATGTATGATGATAATTGTATCTATCCATTTCACAATACATTCCATGACGTTATGAATATGCAGCAAACCTGGTGTCTACGTGGAAGTACATGTTTGTTCTGAGTGGTTCTATTACATACAGATGTAGGTTTGTGACTGGGGAATGTTTATGATTATAAAATCTTTGTAATCAGTCATTCACTACTGTACATCAAAAGGGGAGCGTTAACCAACTGTTAAATCTAAGTCTAATTAACTACTGATCAGGAAATAGTATGCCCTTTGGACTGAAAGAAGATCCTCGTTTATTTTTTGTCTTGTTTATCTTTTTCTTTTCTCTCTTTTTTCTTATTCTTTAATGGTGTTTGATTTTCTTGGTTAGTTTTTTTAAGAGGAGTGGAGGGAAGGGAAAATGGCTTAATTTAGATATTAACCATCGTTGCATTGAAGACCTATTGGCGACCTTCTGCTGTTGTCTGTTATATGGTCGGGTTGTTGTCTCTTTGACACATTCCCCATTTCCATTCTCAATTTTATTAGATATTAACGAAGTCTATTTAATTAACTATGTTTTGATCAGGAAATTTTTTCTTTTTTATATTTTGTTTATCTTTTATTTTTATTTTTTTTTTAGGGGAAAAGGGAGAGGTGGAATGGACATCTTAAATACTTAAATTTCAATCTATAAAACATCCTATGTTTTTTTTCTTTAGTTCAATAGTTTTTATGTAAATCTAGTACACAGAAAAATTGTAAAAAGTTCCAAATTCAATTAGTCTTCATATATAATAGAGCGGCCTTTATTAATTAATGCCATTTAATTTAAAACAAAATTGTGCTGTTTGTTCTTACTTTGGTATTTTAGAATCTGTGTTTACACTCATGCCTTGTTTTAATAAAAAATCCTATTCAATTTCTCCCTGGGTTTTATTATATAAATTTGTTAACCATGTGATACAATTTATCTTAACACTATGATGAATAACATAGCAGGACTTTTTTAGTATTTTTCCATCCCCTTGAGTAAAATTTCTATCGTCAAATAAAGTCTTCCCACATCCCTGTGATGTCAAATGTTAAGTCTAAATTGTAAAATCTATTATCTGTATGAAAAGAGTCACATTATATATTATACAACTAACTTCATCTGTTATTGATTTCAAACTAGGAGATCCAATCATTGTCTACTGCATTCTCTATAGATGACTCATTTTTTGTTTACAGTCTATATAGCTATCGGTAAAAAATATTCATACCATATATAGATCAATTTAATTTGCATGACATACTTTTGTAATTACAGCGGTTCGTGTTAGTGGGAAAATAAAAAAGATATCTCATAATTACATACTAATATTCCTGATGTTCAGTAGTTGTCGTTTGTTGAATTGGTCCATAAGTAGTTCTCATTTTCTTGATTTTTATATAGATTAGACAGTTGGTTTAAAGATTTGAACGGTTTTTACACTAGTCATTATAGCTTGCTGTATGGTGTGAGAAAATGTTCTGTGTTGAAGGCCGTACTTTGATCTATAATGGTTTATCTTTTACTTTAAATTTTACAAATTGTGACTGCGATGGAGAGTTGTATGATTGGCATTCAAACCACATCTTCTTATATAATCAGGATTCAGTTATTTTTCATGGATACCAATTTTCGTGGACTCAGGAAAAATTGTACTTTTGTAGCTGTATCATTTTGTGGTTTTGGCTGAGTTTGCATACAAGCATATAGAAATTTGTACTTTGTTGAACATTTGAATTCCAGGTTAAAGTCCATCAATGAAATCCACGAAAATTTGTATCCCACTAATAGTAATGAATTCACAGTGGTATACATTTACATTTAGATACTATACAGGGGCGGATCCAGCCATTTTAAAAGGGGGGGCTTCCTATCCCAGGACAAAGGGGGGGGTTCCAACTACATGTCCCCATTCAAATGCATTGATCGTCCAAAAAAGGGGGTTCCAACCCCATAACCCCCTCTCCCCTGGATACGCCACTGCTATTAAACGTGATTGAATATCATGCATTTATCATGTTTTCCTTCACATAAGGTCAAACTGTTAACCCTTTCCTCCATAATGACGCCTTTTGACGCCTGTGTAGTACCTCAGTTGAAATGCTTTGGACTATGAAACGTCTGCATACATAAAAAAAATTGAATCCAATTTGGAAAGGGTATTCATAAGAATATCTGACTTAAATTTATTTGATGAAATATTTGTTTTTCCCAATGCATTAATACTTTAGAGCATATTTTCAGCATTTTATTAAAAAATCCTATGCAAATCAAGTATGCAAAAAAAAAATCTATTGAGGAAAGGGTTAAAAGACTACACATCTGATTTCTTAAAATATTTCATTTGCATTTGCAATAATATCTCCGTGTAAATAAGATACTGCCAATCCAGCTAAGGAAATAAGAATTTTGTTAATGGTCATGACGGTAAACAGGGATTTAATGTTGAACCAAAACCTTACAATTTAAAAGTCTATACAGTAATGACCAACTGGTCATGACAGTGACTAATTGTACTGGAGACTGAAACTCTCCATTTATGCAATTAAAATTATTTCCAATTTTTTTGAATTTTGTTTACTAATACATGTATCATGTGTATACAGATTTTGGAACGTGTTCATGTGAAATATGTTCAAAACTATATCCCCTTATAAAAACAATAAGTATTATAATAGCAAACCCCTTACAGCTTTTACATTAATGCTAGCAAGACAAATCTTTGTTTGGCTTGCTTGCTTTGTTTGTATCAATGTTTATGATGTTTAAGCATGGTAATTAAGATAGGCGGGGCTTCAGCTTGTATACATCATACTTAAATTTTATTGGACGTTATGTTGGAGGTTAAGGACACTAAATTTTAAAACATCACATGATACATATTCTCACATGTTTCCTTACCTGTAAATATACAATACAGACAGGATTCTACTTCGTCTAAATTATCTTCCTATTACACCAGTTCATTTTCACAATCGTAGAAACGGAAGACAATTTTTTTTTTCAGAGATACAACTTAAAGACTGTCGTCAAGCACTTTTAGTAAAATAGCTATTCGAACACACCTACTCTGATTTTGTGATCCATTGGATAGGTATTTCACTTGACCCTATATTCATCTTTTAGTACTGTGATTTTTTTTTATGTTATAAAGTCAACCTGTAGCTTTGCTATATAAAATGATAGCGAGATGATGCATCAAATACTCTTGTTTTGTACATTTTCAAGACAAAATATTCATCTCAAACACACCCTAACATAAAAAAGGTGCACTCGATTTTCTCTTTTCGATACAATTGTTTCCCATTTTGGAATATTTTCTTGAGTTGCATAATCGAAGGACAGACATGGAAATAACTGACTGAACTAATAGATTGATATGTTATAAAAACAATATTAGTTCAATTAATGTTGAAGGCCAGTTTCTCAGCCTCATACAAGAAAAAAGTTTATATTTTTCTTTCATTGACAAATTATTGTATTTTTACAGGTGAGAAAACATGTGAGAATATTAGTCATGTGATGTTTTAAAATTAAGTGTCCTTAACCTCAGACATAACGTCCAATACAATCTAAGTATGATGTTTACAAGCTGAAGCCCCGCCTATCTTAATTACCATGCTTGAGCAAACACTGTTACAAACAAAGCAAGCAAGCCAAACAAAGATTTGTCTTGCTAGCATTAATGTAAAAGCTGTAATAGTCAAGTATATATGCTTACTTAATATATATAGTTTTTTTATTATGATTAAATTTGATGTTGGAAATCATTTTATATCAACGTCAGTTACATTTTGTACTTTTTCACATGCATCTCATCAACAACACTGTAAAACCAAGATTACTGTGTCACACAAGAGTTCTTCAAAAGTGATTGTCCAAATGCTTTTCACCACTAAAATTTTGATATTTTGCAATAAAAATAATAGTGAGGATTCGGACCAGTAAATTTTTTTCAGGAAAAAAATATTTCAAAACCCTCAGGGAGTTCTTCAAGTTCAATGTAGAGATTGAAAAGTGAGAGCATATGGGGATCCAGGGCCCCCTTTCGTTGGAAAAATTGGTTGCTTTTATAGGGAATCACTGAAGCATGACTGCAGGGCTCCCCCTCTTAGGTCGGTCAGCGGGCCCCCATTAAAAAAAGTTCTGGATCCGCCACTGGAGAGGATTGAGAACTAACAAGAGTGCATACACTTAGTACTGCTGCACAGTGTTCTCCTCAGGCCCTTAAAGGACCACAGGCCAGCGATGTATAATTTTCTACCGTGGTGGTATTGTTCTTGCCGCGATGTATAATTTTTCACCGTGGTGCTAAAATTTTCGGTAAAAAAAATCATATAACGGTAAACCTTTCCGTGGGTATAAAATTTCAGATGAAAATTGACCAGTTCAAACCAGTTCAATCCAGTTCTGACAACGAAGATTGTTTACACCACGTGATCGATTTACCTTTTGAGTTTAATCTTGATGATTGGATTTAATTGATGTACACAATTCTTGTGTTTTAATTAATTAAGAGATCATAACTTAATGATCACAGACTTATGAGACTTTTGAGGGACAAGCAGACATTTGTTAATAAACTCTATTACTCCAGCCTTTGGTCATAAATGATTTGCGTATTTTTAAAACGTGAGTTATTTCCCCTGATTTAGCTTATTACAAAAATGTGCTCCTAAAATATTATCCATCATTTAAAATAGAAATAAAGTACAAATTGAATGCAAAATTTTAAAAGGATGTTAGTGCATGCTTTATTTATCAAGATTTAACTTCAAGAATCACACTAATTTTACTTTGGCTTTCTCCATATAAAACAAGCTATGCTGGTCACAAAAAAGAAATAGGCAGAAGTGCTTATTAATAAAGTGGCTTTAAATGAAAATACATAAAAATAAAATCAACTATCAATCAATTCTTAAATTGTTTCTCCCCAATTCATTTTAATGCTAAATGTATTGTGCCTTTTTCTAATTCAGTAAATTTCTGTATATATAATACACACTTTTATAGATAAACATCCAGGTCACCCTACTCTTTTTTTTTCAAATCCTGGCATGAATACTGCTATGTCTCACCATCACATTAATCGAAATCATAACCTTAATTTTTGAGCTCAGAACTTTTATTAGTACATAAGTTGAAAGGGTGACGTCTTTATAAAATCTTCTGTGCAGCTAAAAAAGGTCTGTGTCTAAGAACAAAAATAAAATTTTAATTGTTGGAAAGTACTAACCAACATGGCCAACGCACCACAAAGCAGCCTACATAACTGAATAAACAGCTGCGCCATGAGCGCATGATACGCCCATCGTCTTGTGTGGAAGTTTTATGCAATAATCATAAATAGTTTCTGAGAAAGTTTTAAGCAATAACCATATATTGTTTTTGAGATAAGGCAGGACCCCCCCTCATCTTTTTTTTTTTTTACAAAAAACCTAAATATCACTAAAACAAAATTTTGAAACAAAACCAAAAAGTATACAGATCTTTAGATTAATATAACAAAGAAGTGTGTAAAGTTTTAAGCATTAATCATAAATTGTTTTTGAGAAACGGCGTGACATGTAAAAAAAAAACCTCCCCCTTTTTTTTTTACAGAATACTCAATAACTCAAAAAAAAAAATTGAATCATCACCAAAAAGTATACTTAAGAGATAACTGTATTGTATTTGAAGCTTTGTGGACGTCCATCGGTAGTTTTACTGTCGCAAATTTAGTTTACCTGGCGACGCGGAGAGGAGACAGGTAAACGGGTATTTGCGACAGTAAAACTACCGATGGACGTCCGCAAAGCTTCAAATAGAATACAGTTATCTCTATTCTAATGCAAAACAAGTTCATAATTTAAATTTCAATCATTATTTTAGTGTAAAATCTTCATAAAAGAAAAAATCCGCGAAAATATGTTAACTTCTTTGGTCCCTACACTAGGTGACGTCATAGGCATGCTTCCGGCGTCAAACATAAACACCGGGCGTTGGCTGGCATTTGTGCCACTTCAGAATGTAATTAAATTTGATAAAAAGAAGATTTTTAGCTACAACAAGTGAGTTTTTTGGCTTATTATTGTAGAAATTACATGTCAATACATTCAGCAATTCAAAATGTCGGCTTCCTTAGTTACAGACAAGGAGATAGAGAATTTTACGCTAACTGTCATCCAATCAGAACCATTGATACAAAATAATTGCATTAGAAATATCTTTAGATTAACATAACAAAGAAGTGTGTAAAGTTTTAAGCAATAATTGTGGGACATGTGAAAAAACACACCCCTGTTTTAGTTACAAAGTGCTGTAACTCAAAAACTTTTAATCTTTTTTTCACCAAAAAGTATATTTGACCACCATAAGAAACAACAATATTAAGCTTCATGAAATTTGGATAAGTCGTTCTCAAGTTACGGTGCGACATGTTTACGCCGGACAGACATACTGACATTTGTATACCATAACACGTCAAGTCAAAATTTTGATGGGCGTAAAAAAATTATGTGACACAAATCTGTTCAATTTTTTTTTTTTTTAGATTTTTCTTGCCCAAATATTATTTTGTTGTCTAAAACACAAAACTTATGACATATTGCAGCTACAATGTACAATAAACATTCATACTGTTACAAAGCATGGTCTTTAAATCAAAATGAAAATATGATACTCCCAATACACTTCTACTTGTAAATTACTATCGCCTGGAAAGGGAAGTAACTCCAAGTTTTATTTACATATACAAATGTATTCTCTCAAAAATCCAAAACTGAAACTACCTTCATATGCATATTGAAATTTTGCTGGTGGTAATGTTGTTATAACAAAAAACAGATTTCACAGTCCCTGATGTTGCACATATTTTATCAGTCGAAGGGCATTAACCTAACAGTTTTTTTTATTTCTATTTGTTCTTTATAACTCTTTGTAAATATCTTAGAAAAAATGGAGGCTTGAGAGAAAATGCAAAGATAATTCTTATAAAATTAAAGTTTCGATGTGGCATAACTCTTTTGAGAATATTATATTAAACTTGCAAAATTATCAGAGACATTGCTGAACAATGAAACCTTTGGCATAGTCTAGGTTACAATCCGGCACACATTGTATACATTTGTACATGAGAGCCCTAACAATATAATTATTTTTTAATTTAGTAAAAATTTTAATGTTTCAACAGCAAGTAAAAATAAATGGGGAATGATACAGATGATGCCCAAACTTGTATATAATATAAAGGTATGAAGGGACATAAACTAAAGAACGGTAAAGTGTCCTAAATAAAGTCATTAAACAACTTCTTTTGGGTTAAGTTCTTGTTTCACATTGTAATTATATTTGCATCCTTGTATAAGAATCTTAAAAGCACCAATCCTATTATGCTTATTACTGTTTGAATTTGAGTTTTACTCTGTTCTCATTGTACACGTACACGTATCGCATACCAATGAATTTCTTCATGTGTTATGGGCATTACAAACCATTGCTTAGAAAGCAAAATAAATATGGTGTATGTTGTCTAACTGACACAAAGAAAACATTTCACCACTTTTTTGACGATTTTGCTATTTACTAAAAAAAAGTTTCTAAAGGGGAAATTTAATACATGAATAACAGTGGTTGCCAATCAGAAACATTTACTTTAAAATTTGAAAAAAAAATGTAGGATTCCTTATACATTTTTATATGAGATATAAGCTAAATTATTATTACACTTGCATGTATGAAGAACACATCACAAACTTAAATTATTCTTGTCACTTCTTCTTGACAGGGATCTGGTTACTGCCATACTGGTAAAGTATTTTAAAGATAATTTGCTGACTTTGAAACCATTCAAAAATAACACCTATCTCATAATAGACAATTTTAACACGGAAACTATTTATACACTACAAGGTTATATTATATCAATGTATTTATCCTGCTGATGGGTGCTGATGTAGAAATTAAAAATTGTTCATTTTGTAACTTGTTATTGGCAAGTCTGGCAAACATTTGCCTTCTATGTTACATTCAATGAACTTGAAACGTAACCTAAGCGATATGCTTTTAAAGATTCGTTAACAGAAGTAAATATAAATTGTTAAGAATGAAAAACTTACATTTTTCGCATAACAATCCAAAATATTTTTTAGCTGATTATGCCGACGATTTTTGCCACTTCCTGTTTACACTTCTGCGCATGCCATGACGTAAATTTTTACATTGAAGTGTGTATTTACAATCAAGATTGGTCAAAAATCAATTAAGAAAATTACATATTGATTGATTGATTGATTGATTGATTGATTGATTGAAGAAAAAAAAAGATACTAAATATTTCTTAAAAAGTACAAACACAACAATACTGAACTCCGAGGAAAATTCAAAACGAAAGTCCTTTATCAAATGGCAAAATCAAATGAAAAATTACATCAAACAAATGTGAAAAACACAAGTCTGCCTTCAATTTTAACACTGTTTTTTTTTTATTCAATAGAGATTTACCAGTTTACAATCAAACAACGTAATCATAGATCAATATTTTAATTAGATTGAATAGTATATGTGTTGCTAATATATTGAGTAAGAATGTCTCACATAATTAAAAAGGCTTAACTATAAATAGAGAATCTTTTTTTATTTGAAATTTTATTCATTAATACGTCAATCCACTCATTTTAGACTACTATGACACCAATACCAAACGACTTTTAGATTAGCTTCAGAAAGTGTCTACATAAAACATCAAGACAGCATAAATTGCCTACTGACATATTAGGATAGTTGTGAACCAACACTAATAGTAACCAAAGAGATTGCAAATTAGGCATATTTAAAGTTTGGAACAAACTAGACTAGTTGCAATACTGTATGACAATAGGTATAATTAAAGTAACAAAATGCACAGTCACTGGTTGACTTACACTAGCATGATTTGAAAAATAATCATGGAACACCAACTTGACAGTGGCAGCTTGTTATCAATGTCAATTTTAATGAGTATAATTAAGATACAGTTGATTTTTGTGAAATCTAATTTAATTGAAAATAACTTCAATGGTATTTTTTAACTTGTAGTATTTTATCCGGAAATTTAGTGCTACGCCAAATTTGGTTTTTATATTAAAATTTATATTGAAAATGATGCACAGTCGCAAAAATATTTAAATATAAAAATAGTACTTTTATTTGAAGCAAATACTATATTCATGTCTTAAGATAAATATATCTTACAAACATTTAGTATCTTTATTTTTTTTAAGCTTCCATATAGGGAGTTTATTTAAATTATTCTACGGTGCACATCAGGGTTGTTTGCAAATGGAAGCTGTCAACAAATAATTTTTTGATTCCTCAGTAAAAACACTTAAATTTGGCCATGGGGAAAGAGCTTGGACCCCTACAAAAGTTTCAGAAAGAAGCTGATACATATAAGAAAAAGGTATTGCAACTTCTGTGATGAAAGGTCGATGAACAAATTAAAGAATTCAGAACGTTTAGAAAAAAAAACATGTTAAAACATGACCAACTCTACCAAAACCAAACTTTTGCTTTTAGCAAAAATTAATGCGTATAGTAATGTCGTTTTTTTCAATCAAGATATACAGACTTCATATGTTAAGATGGATACATTTTTTCCCTCAATTAAGATATTATAGCTTTCATGTCGATCCAGCCCCAAATCTTTACTTTAGTGACAACGTCGATCAGGCCCCACATCAATCTGGCCCCATATTCAGTCGATCGGGACCCAATTAAAAATATATTTATAACGAATTTTTATGAGGATGAATATTAATTGTAATTCTTAAATTTTATAAATGAATTTTATAAGAATGTAAAAGATGAACAGTAAAATAAGTTGGCCGTTTACGAATATTTTCAATAGATGAGTATAAAACAACTATATTTATTATGTTTTCATTACAAATTTTCAAGATTATTGGGTATAATTTTAATAAAAACATATATAACAGAATTTAGTACAATCAGCAGCCATCAACATTAAACAGCAGTAATTAGCATTTTTTTCATTTGCAATTATTTCATCCTGTGTAATAACAAATATATGTAGTTACATACACAAAGTTACAAGTCGATCCCCAACTGCCAATAAAAAATAATGAATATTACTTGTTTTGTTTTTTTATCTTTGCAGAACTATTTTAAAGATTCTCAACTTTAAAACAATATTTTGATTGAATTAGTTGATCACAAGTGGCCTATTTAGTTCACAATCATTAGATAACGGTTGAATAAACAAACCATTTCATTTAATTATTCATTATGATGATTAAAACCTTTAAAGGTTCTAAATAATTGAGTTTTCCTCTCAGTTCTATCGAATTGAAATAATTCATTGACTGGTTCTCCAATATTTATAGTTCACTTACCTGTTGTCATCAATCCTGGGATAATTTTTACAAGTTTCCATTTACATTGTGGGGCTGGGATGTGACCGGATGTATACCTACATATATTCATTGCAAAATTGCTTGTCCATCAGGACTTGAACCGGGACCTCTGTGTTATGAAGCAGTGTGTTAATCGACTTAGTTAAAGAGGTCTGCTCAAGCTTTTAACATTTCCATTAAATTCTATTTCCCACTTAAGGGCACTGTTCCTTTGCATTTTGAGTTTTTTTTGCTATTCATGTTCTAATCCTTTGTGTTTCTATTGTGTTATTTACAAAATTAAATTATTACTTGTTGTATATACTCAATTAATGTATTTTTTAGGTTGACAAACAAGCAAAGGATAGTACTAAAGCAGCAAACGACAAAAAAATAAAGACAGATGAAGAAAAACTAAAAGGCTTTTTTAAAGGGTATGTAATTAAAAACATTATGCAATAGTCCATTTGCCAATTTCTGATTTGATTCTGTTATTACACACTTTTTAAACAAATTACTTCCCTTGTCAATTGTAAGACTGGTTCCATACCGGACAAAATTGGCTTTTGCGAATGCAATCATGATGAATTGAAAGTGATGTATCGGCGGTTTAACTATTTTTTTATAAAAATAATTTCTGATGTCAAAAGTATTTAGATTAAAAACACATTAAGTAATTATAAGATTTGAAAACCTTAAAGATTACTCACATTATGTACAGGTAAATTTGCTCGTTCTGCTCGCTCTCCATTACAAATGAAAATTAATGTCCCTCATAAGGGAGGCAACTGAAAGAGGGATCTCTAATTATAGGGTCAATTAGGAATTGGCAAATAGCTAAGCTATTGTTAATTGACATATTATAGGAATGTCCTCATAGTCCATACCACAATTGTTGTCCCTTGATTTTCGTTGTCCACGAATATAGTCCCTACTGTGGACAGTGTGTTACTTGCCAATTTTTTTTATACCCTTTCCAAATGTATTTCTCCATGTTTTATCCCTCGGGCAATAGCAAGTCGAGGGATAAAATGACACTGTCTAAAAATTTGGGTCATGAATTTTAAGGTAAAGTAGTGATTTGGTCCAGTTGAAAAAGGTTAATAATTAGTACTTTGGAAGCTGTCAAAAGATTTCAAGGCCCCCTTAACATAAAATTGTCCATATTTTGAGTTAGAGCCGATGAGTTTTCTATTAATTTGATTTTATATGTCCCAAAAGTAGTACAACACACTGTAAAAATTTTATTGAGAAAGCACAGGTGGGATTTTTTTAATTTTCAGTATTGTCTAAAAGAAATGCACTACGAAATAATTGTGGTCTCAGACCGGTTAGTTGAGCTAGAATATCAGACATTCATTGTATTAAGAAAATTAAAGTACTTTTATGTACATGCTTACAAAAATGTTTGATTAAATTGCAAGAAAAAATTGGGTATTTGAGTGACATGCTAACAATTAATGAAATGTTTAATTGTTGTAAAAATGTATCAATTCATTTCCTTTTTTCAGGTGTTATGATCTCAAAGCTCAAGTTGATGATTTACTGAAGCAGGCCAATGAACTTTCAGAGGTAACTTGATTGGCCAGTTTATTACTTTCTTCTCTTAAACCAATAGGCAAAGAATATTTATTACCGTACAAGAAGTGAAAAAATATCATTGTATAAAACTGTCCCCTGTTGTAACAGTAGCTGGGATTATATGGGTTCCATCAACATCATACAAACTGTCAGATTTCAATGAAAAAGTTTTAAAGAGCAAAACTAGTTGATGTTATTGCTCTTGAACAAATAATGTATTTGACTGAGAAGGGGGCATTGGAATGCTGTTCATTTAACATTGTTTAAATTGCCACTGATCGTCAAACAAGAAACAATCAATCTCTTTTATTTTGTGTTACCGGTACAATGTTATTGTTATCATTGTTGATGTGATTTTGGCTTCTCTAGAAATAACTTTACTGCTTTTTTGTAGGAGAATGAGCCAAGCAAAATAAAAGATTTTGAAAAGAAGAAAACAACAGAAGTAAACAGAATTACAACATGGCAGGTAGGCAACAGGCAAACATAATTTGATTTAGAATAAAAAGAGGTACATTACAGTCTTAGGTTAATAGTGTTGCACACATCTGAATTTCTCTTTTTTGTCGCGCCTGGGAGACATAGCGATCCTACATTCATAGGGGCGACAGCGTCCACAAATATTCACTCTGTGGTTAAAGTTTTTTGAAATTTTAATAACTTTCTTAAACTATCCTGAATTTCTAAAAAAAAGACTTTGACAGAAGCATGTTTATGATTATAAGATACATTTAGTATCCTGGAGTAAATTTTGTAAAAATAAAATTCCATTTTCTGTATTTTACTTATAACTGGACTGGTGGGAAACATAACATTCACTCTGTGGTTAAAGTTTTTAAAATTTTATTAGCTTTCTTATACTATCCTGGATTTGTACCAAACTTGGACAGAAGCTTGTTAATGATAAAAAGCTAGTATCTAGAAGGAAGTTTTGTTAAAATTTTGTACTTGTTTATCTGTATTTCACTTTAATATATATGGACTTAGTTTTTCTTCCAGTTAACATTACATACAGTCTCACTCTGCTGTTAAAGTTTTTAAAACATTTATAAGATTCATAAAGTACTGGATTTTTACCAAACATGGACAGAAGCTTCTTTCAATCAAAAGATAGTATCAAGAGGAATATCTTTATTGATTTTTTTCCTTATTTTTGTTGAGTCTGCGATTAACAACAAAAGTAGGCGAGACATTGGGTTTTGCGGAACCCTTACAAATTTTTTTCATTTAAAGCTAAGTTTAAATGTAACATGTATCAAAGATAAACTTTTTCTATAAAATTGAATGATGTTTTTTTCATTCAATATAAAAATGCCTGCAGTTTCTTACAATAATTATGAAATATATTTATTATTTATATTTTTAGGGAAATCAATGTTTAAAGACAAATATGAATTTCTGCATGAAAAAATCATATGGCTATATATAGTACAAAAAAGACACTGACTTTCAATATATAAGGATTTCATAGTTATGACATGTCATCAAAATATTTCATAACCATTAAAAAAAACTGAAGACGTTTATGAAATTTCATAAATTTTCTTTAATTCACTTTTACAGACACAGTTACAAACAGCAATGGACAAAGTTTTACCAGATGAGAAAGGTGTCGCTTATCTCAAGTAAGTGAATGGCAGTATGGGATTATCTTAAGGAACATATATTTATTTATTTGAGCTTCCTCCAAAGAAAGCATTACATGTCATCTTCTCTTTGTCAAAGCTACAAAATTTTGATAGAAGCTTTTTTTATGATAAAAAGACATAAAAAGAGCAAAACTTATTTAAATATTTGTTTCTTTTTTCTTCATAAATAAACTACATTTTTCAGATAAATAAACTTTTTTTGCAGTTCATATTAGGACAGTGTATATGGTCCAAGTGTTTCAGACATCAATAACGGAGTAAGTTTGGTAAGGGTCATATTTGGCCTCAATTATAAAGTTCAATGCTTCAAGATAAAAAAATGTTTTAAGTTGACTTAAAGACATGTAAGAAAGTTTTATAAAACATTTTCTGTTATATTCTAAAGCGTTGATTTTTACATCCCAGGTAGGTCATTTTAAGGGATTTTGACGAAAATCAGCAGGATTTAAGCCAAATTTAACATTTGGAAACATGAAACACAGGCATCGACAACCTAAATATTCAATTCCGACATGTAAAATGTTATTACAAACATTATTGTCAAAGATCTTTTTTGTTGACGTATGCGCTCTATGTTTCCTGTCCAAATATTCAATGGAAATTTACCCAATTTCATTGTTTTCATGCAAAATCAAAATGAGTACTATTTCTGATGTCATTCATAAAATGCAGGAACTAAATCTGCAACAAAAAGACTTATTTCCTATCTAGTCACTGTATTAGCTTTTAATCATTGTGATATTGGTCAATAAATCTCAATTTGAAATCTAGGCTAAAAAAGGGGGCCATTTTAGGGCCTTATTGAACCTACTCCTAGATGCAGGGATCTGTGGAACCCTTAAAAGTTTTATTTAGAAAGAAAGATGTGAATAAAGTTTACAAAGGTTTTTTGGTCATGCTTGTCAAATTTCTATGAGACTGGTCATTGTATTGATTGTTGCTTGCTAAATGTCTAGTGTCATTGAGACTGTACACCATTTCCTCTTGAACTGCCCTTTATACACAAAACAAGAGAGAAATTCTGATGAACGATCTTAGAATGCTCCTTAATAACCATTTACTTAATATGAAGTTACATCTGGTAATCCAAACATATCACATTGTGTCCAATAAAATTTACTTTGAGTAAATGAAATATTTTTAAACTAGTGGCCAATATTGCATGTTAACTCAGAACTATACTTTGTAACAAAGGTAAATTTTTAATAGGTTTCTTACTTAAGCATGGTATAGATTTTACTGCATTTTGTAGGGAATTAAAAGGTGAAGAAGAAGAGGACGAAGAAGAAGGGGAAGATGAAGAAGAAGGTGAAGATGAAGAAGAAGGGGAAGACGAAGAAGAAGGAGAAGATGAAGAAGGGGAGGAAGATGAGGAAACTACACATGAAGAGATAGGTAAGGAAAATGGAGAATTGAGTATCAAAATTAAAGAGAACACTAACATATATGTGAAGGTTTTCAAAATGGAATAACAGATATTCCTGTCTAAGAAGGAAAGCTTATTATGGAAGGAAAAACAACCTAATGACATCAGGTTGGGAAATGATGAATTTAAAAATAAGAACTGATGTTATAAAAAGAATTAAATTTGTTGGATTTTTTTTGTTGGTGTTTACAGCCACTTTTAACATTCTTTGTTATATCATGGTGTACAGATTTTTTGTTGGTGTTTACAGCCACTTTTAACATTCTTTGTTATATCATGGTGTACAGATTTTTTTGTGGTGTTTACAGCCACTTTTAACATTCTTTGTTATATCATGGTGTACAGATTTTTTTTTAGTGTAGAAACAGACAGAACCACAAACCATAAACAGGAAAGCTGACAATGCTTGTTATGAAATAAAATTAAAAACATGATTTTCTTAAAAAAAAAAAAACGGTTTGCAAATCAAATTGAATTTTAAAACTTATCTTTTAGGAAAGGGTAAACCAGTAGAGAAATTAAAAATAGAGAGAAAAGATGATGATGATGAGGAGGATGAGGATGAATATGAAACAGATGAAGATGAATATGAAACAGAGGAAGATGAAGCAACTGATCAGTAAGTAAAGACGTATTTACACTTGTATGCAAATTTGTCTGCCATTACTTAAAATCACACAAGTTTCTGTAAAATTTTACATCACAATTTTATAAATTTGACGTCACAAATAAAAAAAATCTGAATTTACAGTTTCAACATAGATACGTGCCATCGAAGTCACCATTAATTTATTTGAGAAAAGTTTTCAATAATTCACAGGCTTTAATAAATTTTTAAAAATGAAAATATTTTGTAAACTCAGTAAGAAACCTACAGAAACAAAGAAAGAGAAAATGCAGAAAGAAGAGAAAGAAGCTGACGAGGAGGAGGAAGAAGAAGAAGATGATGACGAAGAAGATGATGATGAAGATGAGGAAGAGGGAGATGAGGAAGACGATGATGAAGAAGAAGAGGAGGAGGAGGAAACAGAAAAGAAGGGAAAGAAGAAAAAGAAAAAAGATGCAGCAGAAGATACTCTTGAAGTTACCACTGGAGTGAGTTGCAAGTTATGAACTATAGAATAACTTTAAGTACTATCATTTTACATGACGATGATTAATTCAAATTATTTTTCAATAATACAATCCCAATGCAGATTTGACAATGATATTTTGGGGTTTGACTAAAAATTCTTAAGGCAAAGAACAACTTGTTCTATAATGTATTTAAGGGTATAAAGATCTAAAGATGTGGAAAGATTACCAATAAGATAAATATACACCATATGCAAAATGTCTGAGATGTAAGCAACTATAGGTCACTGTACAGCCTTAAAAAAATAGCAAAATGATAATAAATTTTCTCTTATGTATATGATAGTCTAGACCACTTTAAATTGATTTTTACATGTTTTTTTTTAATTTTAGGCCAAATTTCAATTTCCATATTCATTAAAATTGTATTAATTTTTAAGCTTTTTTATTTAATTTTTTATTTTAGGGACGAATGTTTGAAGCTGTGTGTGAATATGCAGGAGACCAACCTGGAGATTTAGCATTTAAAGTTGGAGATGTATTAACTATTGTTCAGACAAGGTAGGTGGTCACTCTCCTCTCAGAGTTATCTCCCATTCAGTATTTATAATAATTTTTTCACATCTTATATTTTTTATATTTTATATTGATTTTTCTATAGCACTAAATATGTTTGACTGAGAATTCTATTTTGATATATTGATTTCTTTTTGTACATTTTCAAACCAAATGGTTGCACAAATTAAGGAAGATAAAACTGTTATTATAAATAATTTTCAACATTTTACAAATAATCACAATTAATTTCCTGGTAAGATGTTATCTGCTTTTATTATTTAATCAATTCTTCAATGGTGCCCAGGAAAAACACAAATACTAAATGCTGTCATTTCTGTAAAATAAATTCACAAATGGTGTTGCATAATTTGTTGCTTGTTCTGATCATTCCAAACTTCATTTTGGATGAAGTTGAAACTAAGGAAATAAGTTGAAATACTGCATCATTGCATTCAAACTCAAATAGACATTTTAAAAGCATTAGTCAAAGAGCTAAGATATACAGTGGATTCATTTATTTTTGTGGGTATTAATATTTTATAGATTAAGGAAAACCAACCTTTTTCGTTGATATTTGATATCATGGTTTGCCAAAGACTGCAAACATTCTAAAATTGTAATTTTTAAATTTTTTAAATTTGTGTTTCCCCTGTACCCATGAAAACCCTGAAAAATGGTTTCTGACAAATAATAATTAATCCACATTAGTATTGTTTTACAAGAACAGACATACATGTTCATCCATGTTCATCTTAACTTTATTGTTTTACAGGGAAGATGGTTGGTGGGAGGCAGAGAATGAAAATGGAGATAGAGGAGTGGTGCCCTCTACATTTTTACAAGTAAGAAATAAACTTATCATCAACATGATTAAAATTTTCCAAGCCAGACTCATCTTAGCATTCCTCTACAAAAGACTCATCAGTAATTCTCAGATAAAAAAATGCTGAACATAGGATTAATTTAATATGAGGCAGGCATTACCTGTAAATGGGGACGAAGTCTGTATGAATTATCTTTTTGTAACTTAAATATTTGTTTAAAAAAAAAGAAACGGAAATACCGTAACGTTTCCGATTTTGGTTCTGTTTTGGATTTAGTTGTGACGTTATTTAAATTATGACGTCATATGCAATGTAAACAAAGAAACGCTATCATCAGGTAACGTTTTTTCATATCAAGGAATTATTAAAAATGAAATTGGTATTGCGCGTTCCTTCCTATTTTATACTAGACTGATAAATATATATTTCACTCAAAGTTTCATACAAACGAGAAATTTGAACGATTTTGAGTTCATTAGTACAATAAAAAATTCGGGAAATTTTCCCGTATTTTTTTTATTATTGAATTTTCTACTGTTATTGGGGACTCCGTCCCCATATAATTCATAAAGCAGATGAAATATTCTCACTTTTGTTTTATATTATCTTGTTAAATGATATGCTACAGACATTGACAATAATTTTATCTCCATTTCTAAGCATTTTACATTTGATTACAGGAATATAACAAGTACAAAGATTTACAGAAAGATGATGGTATGTAAAACAGATTATGAATAAGTTTATGCAATACATACTTCTTAGCTAAAGGGGAAATAACACAAAGTGAAAGAACTATGCCAACAAAAATAATGGAGTTTACATTTTGAAAATCCTTATTCAAATCATCCAGATGGGGGCAAATTTGAAGTATTTTCAGTGTAAATAATGTTAATAAACTGCTGTTTTGTACTATAACCATTAGAAATTGTGGCTGAAAATGTTCAAAACATGCAATTTGAAATTGTGAATTATTTCCCTTTAACATTCTTTTGACTCTTTTTTGTACCAATCGTTATAATATGATTTATTTGTATATTTTAATAATGCAGCCACCAAAATATGAAAAGGCTGTTGAAGTTGAATTATAACAATATAAATCAATTTATCACAAATGAGAACTTTTTGAACCTATACAAATTATTTTCATAGGCAAGAAGAAACTCTAAATTCTAGGAAAATTAAAATCCTTGTTTAAAATAGAAATCTTTGTTTATGTACAGAGTTATTGCTGTAAATATAATCATGAGTATAATCCCTAACCAAGTATATTAAATCAAACAGTAACTTAGTTTTACATTTACTCTCCACTAAACACTTGATTTTCTAATTCTTGATTCCAAAGAATACTTTAATTAACAGTCAGTAAAAGGCAGACAGGAATGAAGAGGATAGATGAGAGTGAGGGGAAAGTCTCTTTATTATTAATGTTGATATTCTGACAAATACCACTAGTTATACAGTGTGCATGTTTCATTATAATAAGTTATATTACAGATGAGGATGAAGAGGAGGAGGAAGAAGAAACAGGAGATCAGGAGGGAGGGGAGACTACTAGAAGGTATTATCCCGTATACATATAATTTTTGCAATATTTTGTTCATGAGTTTTTAAAGTCAAGAAGGATGAATTGAACAGTTGGTCTTTTTCTGAATATTTCAATTAATGAATACTAAAATTTATTATACATGTATCTCAGTCAAATACAGTGAAATATTTTCATTTAAACATCACTAAACATTTAATGGGAAGGTTCACAATTGGGCCTTTGAAACATAGCACTATGGTTAATTTCATTTTCCTTTTCCATTTCATTAGGAAGTTTTGATTTTGATTCCTACAGACAAACCTTTTGTATTTTAACAAAACCTAACACATTACAATACTAGCAATATTAAGATCATTACAATAATTTCTGAATTTTCAATATTCCCTTTTCTAATATAATCTCAATGTATTTTTGTTTCTTATTTCAGTGGTAAAAAGCATTGGGGTAGTATCAAGAAAGCTGTCAATGAGGTATGTTTAATTCAATGGACGCCATGTGATTAAATTTTCAGTGGTACAATGTTTTGGAAAGATGGAAAAACGTTAGAACAGGATTGCTGCAGTCTTAATTTTTTTGTGATAAGGAAGTCAAAATTCATCTCTTATCTTTATTTGAATTAAGTTTAAGAAAGTAGACTTAGATTAACGGACATAACTCTGAAAAAATCAGTGGTAAGTTTATGCCAACCAGTTTTATAAATGTATTGTAAGCCTTTTAAAAACACAGCTTTACTTATTTCTAATGAATGCTTTAAACAGTTTTGGAAAAATTACCTATTACAAACACATTACTGATTTTTTTTTAAATGTAAATTTTGGATGACGAAAAAAGTCCACCCAAGAATCAGTATGATGCATTAGTCCTGTTATAACAAATTCATCACTTCTGTGTATTGACATTTGGTAATTGTTTAGATTTGTTAGATATATATATATTATACTGAGAATTTCTGTAGGATGCACTGATACATATGATCTTCTTAGCTAGATAAATTTCTGAATTAACATTTGGGTTTGATTGACACAAAGTTTAAACAATTGTGACCGTGATTAACAATTAACACAGAATCATTGATCATATGTTATTTAAAAGCATTATATTTTTAAAGATTTGGATAAATTCAATGATTTTCTTTGTTTTAAATAGAAAATCTTTGTAAATGTGTTGATGAAAAAACAGTATATTTTAAGTATATAAACATATTCAACTTAGCGTTAAATTTTAAGGATCTTATAATAAAACTTGGTCTCAACTGACAACAATAACGCAACATCATAAAAACAAAATATTTAAACCACAGATTTTTGGTTGAGACAGGTTAATAATTTCATGGGAACACTGATGCTCAATTAATCTTTTTCTGTCAGGAAAATGTAACCCCTCTTTTCATAAAACAAATTTTCTTGAAAGCATCTCTTGTAAAATGAAATGATAATCAGTTATTTATGTTTCCTGGTATACATTTATGATTATATAATTAATTGTCATTTATTAAATTGCCTCAGACAAGAAATAAACTCAGATCTCAAAATTTGTTCTTGAAACAGCAAATCCAAGATATAATAGTACTCAATATTTTTATGACTGATAGCCCTTATATTTATAAAAAATATAATTGTCATACATAATGTATTAGCCCTGTTTTTTTCCTGTATTGGCCCTATTAGAAGACCAATATTAACGGTTGATTATATTGACATTGGAACGTTTTCAGTATTGCACATGCTGATTTATCTGTATAAGGGCTGATTTGCTCATATCATTTAGAAAATAAAATTAAATTGCACAATCAGTTGCTCATTGTAAGGGCTGTTCCAGAAAATGCTATGTCCCCCAATGGATGACACAATTTTTAAACTGCCACCACCCAAAGAATTAAAATAAATTATAACAACACTCCCTTTGCATTTTTGTATTTCAAATACAACCACCACATAAATTTAAAAAAAAAAATGCTTTACCTACGGTGGGCATAGTATTTTCTGGAACAGCCTTTAACAGTTTTGTGAGTTTGGTTGTACATCTTAATGTGTTGTGTGTGAAGTGTTTAAATTAATCAATATTCACAATAAATGTATTTGTAAACGATAAAGACATTTAGAGATAAGAAAGTGAGTATAAATGAGTGTTCTCTCATATTTAATTAACTTTGTTTTCCTTCAGATCTCTGTTAAAATAATTTCTTAATACACTAAGAGGACTTCTGAGTCCATTCTTTTTTACACTAACATTATCTTTCAGGGGGATAGATATCTCTCTTTTTGAGTGGATCATATTATATAATTTAACAAATTTTGAGTTAAAAAACTAATAATGAAGAAAAATTGTTGTTTGCTGCACCCGTCATCTCTTAATGAAATTAATGTACGAAATTAACATTGTAAATTTCATTTTTTTTAACAAACAAAAAAAAAAAGGCTTCAGCATAATCTGTGTGTTTACAAACTGACAATCTTCAAATATACGATGCATTTTTTCAAGAAATAAAAGGACAACAGCAAACAAAGAATTTTGGAATGATGTTATTGTTTTAAAATATTCTAACATAACTAACAAGAATTTAAAACAAAATTTATATTGTCTGCTTTGAATTTCTTTTTTCTTTAATATTGACTATATTTTAGCCTTTTGTGGGGCTATCTGCGTTTTAATCATATGTTGCAGCTGTTTATTTATTATTTCGTGCATGTATGTAATCCTAAATTTGTGATGTTTTATTAGGATTTAAAAGATGAGGTGAGGGATTGTCTATGATGTCACTGGACACAGTCTGCCATTTCTGTCACAATTGTCCTGGATTATTTTCACAATTGTCATGGAGTTCTATCACTATTGTCCTGGAGTTCTGTCAAAATCATCCTTGAGTTGTCACAATTGTCATGGAGTTCTATCACAATCATCCTTTATCCTGATTTTCTATCACAATGATAAAGACCCTAAATCACATCACTTTCACTTTCTAATTATAAATAATATCATTTTTGATGTGAACATTGTAAATTGTTATGAATCTTGCAAAAGATGTGATTGAGCAATACAAAGTTGACTTTTACCACACATATGATTATAACTATTTAAGATAATTCGGCATGAGATCTGTTCTAATTATCAGTCTGAGAAATAGTTTGTATGAAAACTAGGAATTGAAGGGTGTATATAGATAATCATTTTACAGATAAATATAGAATTTATAAATCAGGTACTTGAGGGGTAAATTAATAACTAAAAATATCAGGTAAAATTCTAAAGCCACTTCATTAAATGCCAATATGGTTAAATTTAACACCCACAAGTTATTTCAATTATTCTTTGGCTATCTAGACATAAGCAAAAACTAAGGAAAGGGTTAAATGATCAAATGTCTACAATAAGAGTGAAAAAATATATTGTTCCGTAAATATAAGAATAAGGAAACGTATTTCAGGACTGTTTATATCTGAATAAATGCTTACTTTTTACAATATTATTGTGTATCTTATCTTTTTCTTGCACTTAACCCTATTTTGCTTTGATATTAATATAATGATATGATATTGAATTTCAGTATACTCATATGAACCTCAGGCTGATGGTAAACAATGTTGGCATATTGCCATTAGTTTTTGTTATACAAGTTTACTTTTAACTTCTTTTTTCATTGTGTGCATGATACTTGAGAACTTGATGTAAAATTTTCTCACAGTTTTGTTATATATATACGGTACTAATATATTTTTTTTCTTGGTTAAAGATAAAAATTCACTGTAACAAGAAAAATAAAATAATGCCTGAAATAAAAGTTTACCCATAAACATATACCTAAAAACCTTACAAAGTCAAGTTATTAGCATTCATGTCACGTGTGGTTCTTTATTCATAGTCAATTTTAAATATTCCAAAAAAAGTGAAAGTCAAGGACAATGCAGGAACAGTTGAAAACGCCTATACCCTGTTTGCATCCACTTGTTTTTACTTAAAATACAGGTCATCCTGAGGTCCAGATTAAATTGACCTTGTAAGAGGGGGCGTTTTAATTTAGTTTCAAAATGCATATGTATAACTAAAGTGGTACAAAGAATGTAGCCCGACAAAAGACATGGTTTTCTCTTGGTAGAGGTGACTTTTATTGCAGGTTTGAGTGTGATATATTAACTGAACATTAGGATTATACATTTTATATTGTATCTATACTAAATCAAATACAGTTAACTCTCGTTGTCTCGAACTCGGTTGACTCGAAATTTCGGATGAGTCGAAGTTTTCACGTGGTCCCGAACTTTATTCCATTACAAAAGTATGTAATTCGACTCCTGATGAGTCGAAATTGGATGAGTCGAAATTTCGGTTGAGTCGAACTAAATCTAGGGTCCCAAGGTTATCAAAAACATTCAAAATTCATTTTTTATCTCGAACTAATACACATATGTCAAAACATGACCTCCGGGATTTAAATTGATTGAAGAGTTAATCTGACAATACACGTGTAATGAAATTTCCGGTCATTGACCACTGTATTGATTTATGACATGCTATTTCCATGAGTGTTTACCTAAGATTATCTTTTATAGAATTTTGATAAATAATTAGTGATACATTGTTAATGTTCATGAAAAAGTATTTAAAATGTTTACAAAACAATTAATTTGTGATTTACACTAATGAGCTTGGGTGTGTATAAAGTGAGGATTATGGCTTCCGTTGATGATAGCCTAAAAACTACTCAAACGGCGTCTTTGATCTTGTTATATTTTCTTTTTAAAAGAAAGAGTGGGATAAAACAAAATGAATAGAAATCAAAATGTTCTTAAATCTTTTGTATCCGAGAATAAACAATTTTGTCAGCTATAACCGACCTGAATAACGAAACTTTCGATTGGAATTTACACTCTTGGAAAAGCCATAGGATTTTTTTTTAATTGAAACAATTGAATAAGTAAAAATAATATCATTATAATAATAAAAGACTGTGACATACAAACACATCGATCTGATACTAGAATATCGATCCCCTTGCCATATTCACCCGGATTTATTTTAGCTTTACCAAGCTTAGCAAGAGTTGTGTCCCTTAGATTGTCGAACTTCCGGTGTTCGTTTGAGTCGAACTACGTGTATCTCGAAATATTTCTCTGGTCCGGCTGACTTCGACATAACGAGATTCGACTGTATATATGAATAGTTAGGATGTTAATTTCACTTAACTACAAATATTAGTCTAGAATTGTATGCTTTAGAGACTTAGACAACCTAAAAATTAGGTCTACCGGTTACACGAAATCGATGTATTTGGCATATAATTTATTTGTTATTTCAGACGAGTGCCACAGATGTACTTCATGCTTTAGGAGCAATGCCTTCAGGATTTAGACCTTCTACACTAAAACCTTTATCTGTCAGAGGTAATGTGGATATCTATTTATTAACTATTTTTCACTTTTTTTTGTACTTAACAGGTTGTTAAAGAGTTAATTCCCTTTTTGTTTGATATTTTATATTGTATGATTAAACAATTGACCTTTGATTTAAACATTTTTTTTTCAAAAACATAGTATTTTACTTTCATCTATAGTTAAAGGTAAATGACTTGCATATGCGCTAACACTATAATGTAAATTGAAAGATGCAAGTTTTACTTTAAAGTACAGTGAAAACTGTACATAGCAAACCTTGCATTTACGTCACGAGGAAGCTTATATTTCAGAACATGGAACAAGTAGATACATTTTTAAACCTTTTAACTATTCAGTTCTGAAGGGGTTACTTTTAGATTGTGTAAAGGTATCTAGTGCAATGTAAGGCTAAGCTGTGTTTTCAGACACACTGGGGGACTAGAAAAAAATTAAGCAGGGTGTTGGAATAGTCAGTTTTTTTGTAAGGATAGGCATATTTTGGAACCATGACAATGTGTGGGTTAAAGCAGGATGTTGGAATACTCAGGTGTCAGATTAGGCAGGTTGCACTGTATGATGGTTGCAAAGGACATCTTTTTTTAGCTCACCTGGCCCAAAGGGGCCAGGTGAGCTTTTCCCATCACTTGGCGTCCGGTGTCCGGCGTCCGTCGTCGTCCTGCATCGTTAACTTTTACAAAAATCTTCTCCTCTGAAACTACCTGGCAAAATTAAACCAAACTTGGCCACAATCATCATTGGGGTATCTAGTTAAAAAATGTGTCCGGTGACCCAGCCAACCAACCAAGATGGCCGCCATGGCTAAAAATAGAACGTAGGGGTAAAATGCAGTTTTTAGCTCACCTGGCCCGAAGGGCCAAGTGAGCTTTTCCCATCACTTGGCGTCCGTCGTTGTCGTCGTCCGTCGTCGTTAACTTTTACAAAAATCTTCTCCTCTGAAACTACTGGGCCAAATTAAACCAAACTTGGCCACAATCATCGTTGGGGTATCTAGTTTAAAAAATGTGTGGCGTGACCCAGCCAACCAACCAAGATGGCCACCATGGCTAAAAATAGAACATAGGGGTAAAATGCAGTTTTTGGCTTATAACTCAAAAACCAAAGCATTTAGAGCAAATCTGACATGGGGTAAAATTGTTTATCAGGTCAAGATCTATCTGCCCTCAAATTTTCAGATGAATCCGACAACATGTTATTGGGTTGCTGCCCCTGAACTGGTAATTTTAGGGAATTTTTGCTGTTTTTGGCTATTATCTTGAATATTATTAGCTCACCTGGCCCAAAGGGCCAAGTGAGCTTTTCCCATCACTTGGCGTCCGTCGTCCGTCGTCTGTCGTCCGTCGTCGTCCGGCGTCGTTAACTTTTACAAAAATCTTCTCCTCTGAAACTACTGGGCCAAATTACACCAAACTTAGCCAAAATCATCATTGGGGTATCTAGTTTAAAAAATGTGTCCGGTGACCCGGCCAACCATCCAAGATGGCCGCCATGGCTAAAAATAGAACATAGGGGTAAAATGCAGTTTTTGGCTTATAACTCAAAAACCAAAGCATTTAGAGCAAATCTGACATGGGGTAAACTTGTGTAACAGGTCAAGATCTATCTGCCCTGAAATTTTCAGATAAATCGGATAACCTGTTGTTGGGTTGCTGCCCCTGAATTAGTAATTTTAAGGAAATTTTGCTGTTTTTGGTTATTATCTTGAATATTATTATAGATAGAGATAAACTGTAAACAGCAATAATGTTCAGCAAAGTAATATTTACAAATAAGTCAACATGACCGAAATGGTCAGTTGACCCCTATAGGAGTTATTGCCCTTTATAGTCAATTTTTAACCATTTTTCGTAAATCTTAGTAATCTTTTACAAAAATCTTCTCCTCTGAAACTACTGCGCCAAATTAATCCAAACTTGGCCACAACCATCTTTGGGGTATGTAGTTTGAAAAATGTGTCCAGTGACCCAGCCATCCAATCAAGATGGCCGCCATGGCTAAAAATAGAACCTTGGGTAAAATGCAGTTTTTGGCTTATAACTCAAAAACCAAAGCATTTAGAGTAAATCTGACATGAGGTAAATTTGTTTATCAGGTCAAGATCTACCTGCCCTGAAATTTTCAGATGAATTGGACAACTGGGTTTTGGGTTGCTGCCCCAGAATAAGTAATTTTAATGAAATTTTGCTGTTTTTGGTTATTATCTTGAATATTATTATAGATAGAGATCAACTGTAAACAGCAATAATGTTCAGCAAAAAAAGATTTACAAATAAGTCAACATGACCGAAATGGTCAGTTGACCCCTTTAGGAGTTATTGCCCTTAATAGTCAATTTTTAACCATTTTTCGTAAATCTTAGTAATCTTTTACATCTTCTCCTCTGAAACTACTTGGCCAAATTACACCAAACTTGGCCAAAATCATCATTGGGGTATCTTGTTTAAAAAATGTGTTCGGTGACCCGGCCAACCATCCAAGATGGCCGCCATGGCTAAAAATAGAACATAGGGGTAAAATCCAGTTTTGGGCTTATAACTCAAAAACCAAAGCATTTAGAGCAAATCTGACAAGGGGTAAAATTGTGTAACAGGTCAAGATCTATCTGCCCTGAATATTTTCAGATAAATCAGATAACCTGTTGTTGGGTTGCTGCCCCTGAATTAGTAATTTTAAGGAAATTTTGCTGTTTTTGGTTATTATCTTGAATATTGTTATAGATAGAGATAACTTGTAAACAGCAATAATGTTCAGCTAAGTAAGATCTAGAAATATGTCAACATGACCAAAATCGTCAGTTGACCCCTTAAGGAGTTGTTGCCCATTTTATTCAATTTTTAAAAATTTTCACTAATTTGGTAAATTTTTGTAAATTTTTACAAAATATTTTTCACTGTATCTAAAGGTCCAAGTTTATTATAGATAGAGAAAATTTTAAGTACCAAGAATGTTCAGTAAATTAAGATCTACAAACACATCACTATCAGCAAAACACAATTTTGTCATGAATCCATCTGTGTCCTTTGTTTAATATGCACATAGACCAAGGTGAGCGACACAGGCTCTTTGGAGCCTCTAGTTATAGATAGAGATAAACTGTAAACAGAAATAATGTTCAGCAAAGTAAGATTTACAAATAAGTCAACATGACCAAAATGGTCAGTTGACCCCTTTAGGAGTTATTGACCTTTATAGTCAATTTTTAACCATTTTTAGCTCACCTGGCCCGAAGGGCCGAGTGAGCTTTTCTCATCACTTGGCGTCCGGCGTCCGTCGTCCGTCGTCTGTCGTCGTCCGTCGTCCGGCGTCGTTAACTTTTACAAAAATCTTCTCCTCTGAAACTACTGGGCCAAATTTAACCAAACTTGACCACAATCATCATTAGGGTATCTAGTTTAAAAAATGTGTTCGGTGACCCGGCCAACCAACCAAGATGGCCACCATGGCTAAAAATAGAACATAGGGGTAAAATGAAGATTTTGGCTTATAACTCTGAAACCAAAGCATTTAGAGCAAATCTGACATGGGGTAAAAATGTTAATCAGGTCAAGATCTATCTGCCCTGAAATTTTCAGATGAATCGGTCAATCGGTTGTTGGGTTGCTGCCCCTGAATTGGTAATTTTGAGGAAATTTTGCTGTTTTTGGTTATTATCTTGAATATTATTATAGATAGAGGTAAACTGTAAACAGCAATAATGTTCAGCAAAGTAAGATCTACAAATAAGTTAACATGACCAAAATGGTCAGTTGACCCGTTTAGGAGTTATTGCCCTTTATAGTCAATTTTTAACCATTTTTCGTTAATTAAAGTAATCTTTTACAAAAATCTTCTCCTCTGAAACTACTGGGCCAAATTAATCCAAACTTGGCCACAATCATCTTTGGGGTATCTAGTTTAAAAAATGTGTGGCATGACCTGGTCAACCAACCAAGATGGCCGCAACGGCTAAAAATAGAACAAAGGGGTAAAATGCAGTTTTTGGCTTATAACTCAAAAACCAAAGCATTTTGAGGAAATCTGACAGGGATAAAAATGTTTATCAGGTCAAGATCTATCTGCCCTGAAATTTTCAGATGAATCGGTCAATCGGTTGTTGGGTTGCTGCCCCTGAATTGGTAATTTTGAGGAAATTTTGCTGTTTTTGGTTATTATCTTGAATATTATTATAGATAGAGATAAACTGTAAACAGCAATAATGTTCAGCAAAGTAAGATCTACAAATAAGTCAACATGACCAAAATGGTCAGTTGACCCGTTTAGGAGTTATTGCCCTTTATAGTCAATTTTTAACCATTTTTCGTAAATTAAAGTAATCTTTTACAAAAATCTTCTCCTCTGAAACTACTGGGCCAAATTAATCCAAACTTGGCCACAATCATCTTTGGGGTATCTAGTTTAAAAAATGTGTGGCATGACCTGATCAACCAACCAAGATGGCCGCCACCGCTAAAAATAGAACATAGGGGTAAAATGCAGTTTTTGGCTTATAACTCAAAAACCAAAGCATTTTGAGGAAATCTGACATGGAATAAAAATGTTTATCAGGTCAAGATCTATCTGCCCAGAAATTTTCAGATGAATCAGACAACCCGTTGATGGGTTGCTGCCCCTGAATTGGTAATTTTAAGGAAATTTTGCTGTTTTTGGTTATTATCTTGAATATTATTATAGATAGAGATAAACTGTAAACAGCAATAATGTTCAGCAAAGTAAGATATACAAATAAGTCAGCATGACCAAAATGGTCAGTTGACCCCTGAAGGAGTTATTGCCCTTTATAGTCAATTTTTAACCATTTTTTCGTAAATCTTAGTAATCTTTTACAAAAATCTTCTTCTCTGAAACTACTGGGCCAAATTAAACTAAACTTTGCCACAATCATCATTCGGGTAATTTGTTTAAAAAATGTGTGGCGTGACCTGGCCAATCAACCAAAATGGCTGCCACGGCTAATAATAGAACATAGGGGTAAAATGCAGTTTTTGGCTTATAACTCAAAAACCGAAGCATTAAGAGAAAATCTGACAGGGTTTAATTGTTTATCAGGTCAAGATCTATCTGCCCTGATGTTTTCACATGGATCGGACAACCCGTTGTTAGGTTACTGTCCTGAATTGGTAATTTTAAGGAAATTTTGCCGTTTTTTGTTATTATCTTGAATATTATTATAGATAGAGATAAACTGTATACAGCAATAACGTTCAGCAAAATAAGATCTACAAATAAGTTTACATGACCAAATTAGTCAATTGACCCCTTAAGGAGTTATTGCCCTTTATAGTTAATTTTTAACATTTTTCATAAATTTTTGTAAATTTGTAGAAAATATTTTCCACTGTAATTACTGGACCAAGTTCATTATAGACAGAGATAATTGTAGCAACAAGAATGTTCAGTAAAGTAAGACCACAAACACATCACTATCACCAAAACACAATTATGTCATGAATTTATCCGTGTCCATTATTTAATATGCACAAGACCAAGGTGAGCGACACAGGCTCTTTAGAGCCTCTAGTTGGCTTATAACTCAAAAACCAAAGCATTTAGAGCAAATCTGAAATGGCTAAAATTGTTCATCAGGTCAAGATCTATCTGCCCTGAAATTTTCAGATGAATCGGACAACCCTGTGATGGGTTGCTGCCCCTAAAATGGTAATTTTAAGGAAATTTTACTGTTTTTGGTTATTATCTTGAATATTATTATAGATAGAGATAAACTGTAAACAGCAATAATGTTCAGCAAAGTAAGATTTACAAATAAGTCAACATGACCAAAATGGTCCATTGACCCCTATAGGAGTTATTGCCCTTTATAGTCAATTTTTAAGCATTTTTCGTAAATCTTAGTAATCTTTTACAAAAATCTTCTCCTCTGAAACTACTGGGCCAAATTAATCCAAACTTGGCCACAATTATCATTGCGATATTTAGTTTAAAAAATGTGTCCGGTGACCCAGTCAACCAACCAAGATGGCTGCCATAGCTAAAAATAGAACATAGGGGTAAAATGCAGTTTTTGGCTTATAACTCAAAAACCAAAGCATTTAGAGCAAATCTAACATGGGTAAAATTGTTCATCAGGTCAACATCTATTTGCCCTTAAATTTTCAGATATATCGGACAACCCGTTGTTGGGTTGCTGCCCCTGAATTGGTAATTTTAAGGAAATTTTGCCGTTTTTAGCTCACCTGGCCCGAAGGGCCAAGTGAGCTTTTCCCATCACTTTGCGTCCGTCGTCCGTCGTCCGTCGTCGTCCTGCGTCCGTCGTCGTTAACTTTTACAAAAATCTTCTCCTCTGAAACTACTAAGCCAAATTTAATCAAACTTGGCCACAATCATCATTGGGGTATCTAGTTTTAAAAATGTGTCCGGTGACCCCGCCAACCAACCAAGATGGCCGCCATGGCTAAAAATAGAACATAGGGGTAAAATGCAGTTTTTGGCTTATAACTCAAAAACTAAAGCATTTAGAGCAAATCTGACATGGGGTAAAATTGTTTATCAGGTCAAGATCTATCTGCCCAGAAATTTTCAGATGAATCGGACAACCCGTTGATGGGTAGCTGCCCCTGAATTGGTAATTTTATGGAAATTTTGCTGTTTTTGGTTATTATCTTGAATATTATTATAGATAGAGATAAACTGTAAACAGCAATAATGTTCAGCAAAGTAAGATTTACAAATAAGTCAACATGACCGAAATGGTCAGTTGACCCCTATAGGAGTTATTGCCCTTTATAGTCAATTTTTAACCATTTTTTGTAAATCTTAGTAATCTTTTACAAAAATCTTCTCCTCTGAAACTACTGGGCTAAATTAATCCAAACTTGGCCACAATCATCTTTGGGGTATGTAGTTTAAAAATGTGTCCGGTGACCCGGCCATCCAACCAAGATGGCTGCCACGGCTAAATATAGGACATAAAGGGGTAAAATGCAGTTTTTGGCTTATAACTCAAAAATCAAAGCATTTAGAGCAAATCTGACATGGGGTAAAAATGTTTATCAGGTCAAGATCTATCTGCCCAGAAATTTTCAGATGAATCAGACAACCCGTTGATGGGTTGCTGCCCCTGAATTTGTAATTTTATGGAAATTTTGCTGTTTTTGGTTATTATCTTGAATATTATTATAGATAGAGATAAACTGTAAACAGCAATAATGTTCAGCAAAGTAAGATTTACAAATAAGTCAACATGACCGAAATGGTCAGTTGACCCCTTAAGGAGTTATTGCTCTTTATAGTCAATTTTTAACCAATTTTCGTAAATCTTGGTAATCTTTTACAAAAATCTTCTCCTCTGAAACTACTGGGCTAAATTAATCCAAACTTGGCCACAATCATCTATGGGTATCTAGTTTAAAAAATGTGTCCGGTGACCCGGCCAACCATCCAAGAGCTGCCATGGCTAAAAATAGAACATAGGGGTAAAATGCAGTTTTTGGCTTATAACTCAAAAACCAAAGCATTTAGAGCAAATCTGACATGGGGTAGATTTGTTAAACAGGTGAAGATCTATCTGCCCTAAAATTTTCAGATGAATCGAATAACCCGTTGTTGGGTTGCTGCCCCTGAATTAGTAATTTTAAGGAAATTTTGCTGTTTTTGGTTATTATCTTGAATATTATTATAGATAGAGATAAACAGTAAACAGCAATAATGTTTAGCAAAGTAAGATTTACAAATAAGTCAACATGACTGAAATGGTCAGTTGACCCCTTTAGGAGTTATTGCCCTTTATAGTCAATTTTTAACCATTTTTCGTAAATCTTAGTAATATTTTACAAAAATCTTCTCCTCTCAAACTACTGGGCCAAATTAATCCAAACTTGGCCACAATCATCTTTTGGGTTAGTAGTTTGAAAAATGTGTCCGGTGACCCGGCCATCAAACCAAGATGGCCGCCATGGCTAAAAATAGAACATGGGGTAAAAATGCAGTTTTTGGCTTATAACTCAAAAATCAAAGCATTTAGAGCAAATCTGACATGGGGTAAAATTGTTTATCAGGTCAACATTTATCTGCTCTGAAATTTTTAGATGAATCGGACAACCCGTTGTTGGGTTGCTGACCCTGAATTGTTAGTTTTAAGGAAATTTTGCTGTTTTTGGTCATTATCTTGAATATTATTATTGATAGAGATAAACTGTAAACAACAATAATGTTCAGCAAAGTAAGATTTACAAATTAGTCAACATGACCGAAATGGTCAATTGACCCCCTTAGGAGTTATTGTTCTTTATAGTCAATTTTTAACAATTTTCATAAAATTTGTAAATTTTTACTAACATTTTCCACTGAAACTAATGGGCCAAGTTCATTATAGATAGAGATAATTTTAAGCAGCAAGAATGTTCAGTAAAGTAAGATGTACAAACACATCACCATCACCAAAACACAATTTTGTCATGAATCCATCTGCTTCCTTTAATATTCACATAGACCAAGGTGAGCGACACAGGCTCTTTAGAGCCTCTAGTTTGTTATTATCTTGAATATTATTATAGATAGAGATAAACTGTATACAGCAATAACGTTCAGCAAAATAAGATCTACAAATAAGTTTGCATGACCAAAATAGTCAATTGACCCCTTAAGGAGTTATTGCCCTTTATAGTTAATTTTTAACATTTTTCATAAATTTTTGTAAATTTGTAGAAAATATTTTCCACTGTAATTACTGGGCCAAGTTCATTATAGACAGAGATAGTTGTAGCAACAAGAATGTTCAGTAAAGTAAGATCTACAAACACATCACTATCACCAAAACACAATTATGTCATGAATTTATCCGTGTCCATTATTTAATATGCACAAGACCAAGGTGAGCGACACAGGCTCTTTAGAGCCTCTAGTTGGCTTATAACTCAAATACCAAAGCATTTAGAGCAAATCTGACATGGCTAAAATTGTTCATCAGGTCAAGATCTATCTGCCCTGAAATTTTCAGATGAATCGGACAACCTGTTGATGGGTTGCTGCCCCTAAAATGGTAATTTTAAGGAAATTTTACTGTTTTTGGTTATTATTCATGAATATTATTATAGATAGAGATAAACTGTAAACAGCAATAATGTTCAGCAAAGTAAGATTTACAAATAAGTCAACATGACCAAAATGGTCAATTGACCCCTATAGGAGTTATTGCCCTTTATAGTCAATTTTTAAGCATTTTTCGTAAATCTTAGTAATCTTTTACAAAAATCTTCTCCTCTGAAACTACTGGGCCAAATTAATCCAAACTTGGCCACAATTATCATTGGGGTATTTAGTTTGAAAAATGTGTCCGATGACCCGGTCAACCAACCAAGATGGCTGCCATGGCTAAAAATAGAACATAGGGGTAAAATGCAGTTTTTGGCTTATAACTCAAAAACCAAAGCATTTAGAGCAAATCTTACATTGGTAAAATTGTTCATCAGGTCAACATCTATTTGCCCTTAAATTTTCAGATATATCGGACAACCCGTTGTTGGGTTGCTGCCCCTGAATTGGTAATTTTATGGAAATTTTACTGTTTTGGGTTATTATCTTGAATATTATTATAGATAGAGATAAACTGTAAACAGCAATATTGTTCAGCAAAGTAAGATTTACAAATAAGTCAACATGACCGAAATGGTCAATTGACCCCTATAGGAGTTATTGCCCTTTATAGTCAATTTTTAAGCATTTTTCGTAAATCTTAGTAATCTTTTACAAAAATCTTCTCCTCTGAAACTACTGGGCCAAATTAATCCAAACTTGGCCACAATTATCATTGGGGTATTTAGTTTATAAAATGTGTCCGATGACCCGGTCAACCAACCAAGATGGCTGCCATGGCTAAAAATAGAACATAGGGGTAAAATGCAGTTTTTGGCTTATAACTCAAAAACCAAAGCATTTAGAGCAAATCTTACATGGGTAAAATTGTTCATCAGGTCAACATCTATTTGCCCTTAAATTTTCAGATATATCGGACAACCCGTTGTTGGGTTGCTGCCCCTGAATTGGTAATTTTATGGAAATTTTACTGTTTTGGGTTATTATCTTGAATATTATTATAGATAGAGATAAACTGTAAACAGCAATATTGTTCAGCAAAGTAAGATTTACAAATTAGTCAACATGACCGAAATGGTCAGTTGACCCCTTTAGGAGATATTGCCCTTTATAGTCAATTTTTAACCATTTTTCGTAAATCTTAGTAATCTTTTACAAAAAATCTTCTCCTCTGAAACTACTGGGTTAAATTAATCCAAACTTGGCCACAATCATTTTTGGGGTATTTAGTTTAAAAAATGTGTCCGGTGACCCGGCCATCCAACCAAGATGGCCGCCATTGCTAAAAAAGAACATAGGGTAAAATGCAGTTTTTGGCTTATAACTCAAAAACCAAAGCATTTAGAGCAAATCTGACGGGGTATAATTGTTTATCAGGTCAAGATCTATCTGCCCTTAAATTTTCAGATGAATCGGACAACCCGTTGTTGGGGTGCTGCCCCTAAATTGGTAAGTTTAAGGAAATTTTGCTGTTTTTGGTTATTATCTTGAATACTATTATAGATAGACATAACCTGTAAACAGCAATAATGTTCAGAAAAGTAAGATTTACAAATAAGTCAACATGACTGAAATGGTCATTTGACCCCCTAAGGAGTTATTGTCCTTTATAGTCAATTTTTAACAATTTTCATAAAATTTGTAAATTTTTACTAACATTTTCCACTGAAACTACTGGGCCAAGTTCATTATAGATAGAGATAATTGTAAGCAGCAAGAATATTCAGTAAAGTAAGATGTACAAACACATCACCATCACCAAAACACAATTTTGTCATGAATCTATCTGCTTCTTTTGTTTAATATTCACATATACCAAGGTGAGCGACACAGGCTCTTTAGAGCCTCTAGTTTCATTCATAATGACCACAATTTAATATATAAATATTGTAGTATCTTTTATTTATTTGTTACAGATGATACTTACAGAATGAAGAATTACTTGGCACCTAAACTTAGTAAATCTAACTTGTTCTACAGAGATCTATTCTATGATCCTCAAAAATCTCAGGTAAAAACATTAATTTAAAAAAAAAGAGGTTAAAAGGATATTCAAATCTTATGTAAAAACAAGAAACCCTTAAAATTCTGTTTAGAAAGATATTCCAAAAATAGTAATTTTGCAAAAAAAATACAAGTTTTTTAGTGAAGTTGTTGTCTCACTTGACGGAGTCAAAAAGTGAGACATAGGTATGTTGTATAAGTTGTATAAGTATTGGCACATCTCATTACCTTGAGAGATTATTTGACCCCGCCCCCTCAGTTATGGTCTATTGACTTTGAAACTTTTGCTTAGTTTTCATGTATTAGTTTGTGATTAGGTCAGTGTATGGGGAACCACTAGTCGTAGGTTAATGATATTTAGTATGCAGTTGTATAAGTATTAGCACATCTCATTACCATGGAGATTATTTGACCCCGCCCCCTCAGTTATGGTCATTGACTTTGAAACTTTTGCTTAGTTTTCATGTATTAGTTTGTGATTAGGTCAGTGTATGGGGAACCACTAGTCGTAGGTTAATGATATTTAGTATGCAGTTGTATAAGTATTAGCACATCTCATTACCATGGAGATTATTTGACCCCGCCCCCTCAGTTATGGTCATTGACTTTGAAACTTTTGCTTAGTTTTCATGTATTAGTTTGTGATTAGGTCAGTGTATGGGGAACCACTAGTCGTAGGTTAATGATATTTAGTATGCAGTTGTATAAGTATTAGCACATCTCATTACCATGGAGATTATTTGACCCCGCCCCCTCAGTTATGGTCATTGACTTTGAAACTTTTGCTTAGTTTTCATGTATTAGTTTGTGATTAGGTCAGTGTATGGGGAACCACTAGTCGTAGGTTAATGATATTTAGTATGCAGTTGTATAAGTATTAGCACATCTCATTACCATGGAGATTATTTGACCCCGCCCCCTCAGTTATGGTCATTGACTTTGAAACTTTTGCTTAGTTTTCATGTATTAGTTTGTGATTAGGTCAGTGTATGGGGAACCACTAGTCGTAGGTTAATGATATTTAGTATGCAGTTGTATATGTATTGACACATCTCATTTCCATGGAGATTATTTGGCCCCGCCCCTCATTCATGGTCTATTGACTTTGAAATTTTTGCTTAGTTTTCATGTATTAGTTTGTGATTAGGTCAGTGTATGGGGAACCACTAGTCGTAGGTTAATGATATTTAGTATGCAGTTGTATAAGTATTAGCACATCTCATTACCATGGAGATTATTTGACCCCGCCCCCTCAGTTATGGTCATTGACTTTGAAACTTTTGCTAAGTTTTCATGTATTAGTTTGTGATTAGGTCAGTGTATGGGGAACCACTAGTCGTAGGTTAATGATATTTAGTATGCAGTTGTATATGTATTGACACATCTCATTTCCATGGAGATTATTTGGCCCCGCCCCTCATTCATGGTCTATTGACTTTGAAATTTTTGCTTAGTTTTCATGTATTAGTTTGTGATTAGGTCAGTTTATGGGGAACCACTAGTCGTAGGTTAATGATAATTGGTATGCAGTTGTATAAGCATTGGCACATCTCATTACCATGGAGATTATTTGACCCGCCCCCTCAGTTATGGTCTATTAACTTTGAAACTTTTGCTTAATTTTCATGTATTAGTTTGTGATTATGTCAGTTTATGGTGAACCACTAGTTGTAGGTTAATGATATTTTGAATGCAGTTGTATAATTATTGGCACATTTTATTACCATGGAGATTATTTGACCCTGCCCCCTCAGTTACGGTCTATTGACTTTGAAACTTTTGCTAAGTTTTCATGTATTTGTTTGTGATTAGGTCAGTTTATGGGGAACCAGTAGTGGTTGGTCAATGATACTTTGTATGCAGTTGTATTAGCATTGGCATATCCCATTACCATGGAAATTTTTTTACCCTTCCCCTCAGTTATGGTTTATTGACTTTGAAATTTTGCTTAGTTTACATGTATTAGTTTGTGTTTAAGTTTGTTTAAAGAGAACTACTTATGATAAGTCAATGGTATTTGGTATGCAGTTGTATTAGCATTGGCACATCTCATTACCATGGAGATTGTTTAGCCATGTACCTTCAGTCATAGTTCATTGACTTTGAATATTTGCTAAACTTACATGTTAAAGTGTTGCTGTTTTTTATTTCAACATTTGCATTATCAAAATTACAAACCAGCTAGACATATCTCTGTGATAACCGTTTATTTATACTAATTTTAATTTTTCTATTTGTAAAAAAGATAAAGCTCTACAAAATGTTTTTGCTAATTAACAAGACGAATATCATAGCTGACTATGCTATATGTGTTTTACTAATTGTTGAAGGCCGTATGTTGACCTATAGTTGTTAATTTCAGTGTGCAATAGTGCCACATCTTTTTTTTAATGCATAGATATATTTTTCTTTACAGATAATGCCAAGGAACAGTAAATTTGACAGAGTTATAACGATAACAAGTTGTAGGCAGATTCCTACACCTTCAAAAGGTAGTACAGTCTTTTTTATACATTGTAGATTAAGACTTCTACAGTAATATATACATCAGTATTTGAATTTTTTTTTAAAGAATGGGACAGCACACTTGGTTCTTTAGATGAAATTTCTCTTGGACAAATTGTCATATTTGCTACTTAAAGAATAAAATACACAGAATATCAGAATCTTCTTCTTATTTCTCTAAAAATTGTCTTGAAATTTCTAAAGCAAATGCATTTAAATCAAGAGATTTCTCATATTTATAGCCCTGATTTAAAGGTTTATTGGCCACAAAGTTTTAAAAAAAATGAAGTTTTTGAAAACAGCAGAAAGTGAATAATGGTCTCTGGTGAATATTTATCTCATTGGCCAGCATCCAAAACATAGGTGCACTCGACTCCAATCTTAATTGACTAGGATTGTCAGTTTTCCAATTGAAGGTCAGTGGTTTTCTCCGGGCACTCTGGCTTCCTCAAACAATAAAAACTAGTCGCCACAAAATAGCCCAAAAGCGATGCTTAAAAGTGGCATTAAAAATACATTAAATCAAAATCAAATCCAAAGCACTGTAGTATTGGAGGATTATGGGTAACTAATTGACTATGTTTCTCATTTCAGCTATTACTGTGAAGTCAAGATACGTCAGAGTTTGCTTGTTTGATGGACAGAATGTAAGTTGTAACAGATTGAGTGTCTTTGCAAATAAAAAAAAAGGTGTAACTTTATCTTAAAGACATGGAACATAAAATTAACCAGGATCAGTAATGCAGGAGATACATTTTAGCATATTTACTCTTCTTATGAATTTGTTGAACATTATTTGCATGACTTTAAGCATTGCATATTGCAATGATTTCTACATTTATAGTATTTATAGCTTTGTGATTGATAACTTGGTATTCAATATTGAAGATCTTCAATATTCTTGAGCCACACATAGCATGATGCTTTTACAGTTTGCAAAAATATGATAACAGAATGCTGAATTAAAAAAGCTTAACATTAAAAATCACAATTTTTTTTTTTACCAATACAGTTTATTCACAGTGAAATGTTTTGCAGTTGCAAGTCTGAAAATCACTGAATAAGACACAGAACTAAAAAATGATTTGTAAATGTGTTTGTGTTGATTTGTGTTGAGTTTAATGCTGATCTTATTATTTTCTTTTTCAGGTATTAAGTAATATTCATGTGTTGAAGGTTTATTCTGTGGACAAAGAAGAAAAGACCTGGTCATTTACTACAAAAGTAAGACAAATTCTAAGGTTGTTTGCTTCTTAAATTAAAACCATTCACCTCTTCATTTTACAATTGTAGATTCTGAGAATACTGTTAAACAAATCACTAGAAATACATTATACATTTATTTCTCTAACTCTTACATGATTTATCCTTTTCTTGAAATGTTGATTATCTTTATTAATCAACTTGTGGTTTGTTTGATCTTAGTTCTTCATTGGTCAAAATTCGATTATTATATTGAATTTTCTTGCTTTTCTCTGAATTTCCTATTGTGACGGCATGAAAAAAGTCAACCATGTCTGATGATGTAACATAAAAGAGCATATCTTTTTGCAAATAATTTGACAGAAGGAATAAGTTTGCCTGCATATTGTTTAAAAATCATTAGAGAAACAGATTCCTTCACCAAATCTCATGTAATACGAGCCTCACGTTTTTTTTTAAATTTAATTGTCTTGAGTGGATAAATATTGTATTACATTCTATGTTGTGGTAGAATCTATATAGATGTTTAAAAAAAAATTCCAGAAATAACAAAAAAAAATCTTTTAAAAAAGTGTTGCTAAACTTTTTTGGCTCAGTATATCTATCATAGATAGTACTATACAGATTAGTATAGGTTTTGTATACCATATATAAATTAACATATTTATCACACTTTTTAGCTCACCTGGCCCGAAGGGCCAAGTGAGCTTTTCTCACCACTTGGCGTCCGTCGTCCGTCGTCGTCGTCCGTCGTCGGTCGTCGTCGGTCGTCGTCGTCGTTAACAATTTACATTTTGAACTTCTTCTAGAGAACCACTGAATGGAATGGAACCAAACATGGCATGAATGTTCCTTATGAGGTGCTGACCAAGTGTTGTTACTTTGTAGCCGATCCATCATCCAAGATGGCCGCCAGCGGGGGACTTAGTTTAACATAGGACGCTATGGGAAATGCATACAAATGACTTCTTTTAGAGAACCACTGAATGGAATGAAACCAAACATGGCATGAATGTTCCTTATGAGGTGCTGACCAAGTGTTGTTACTTTGTTGCCGATCCATCATCCAAGATGGCCGCCAGCCGGGGACTTAGTTTAACATAGGACCCTATGGGAAATGCATACAAATGACTTCTTTTAGAGAACCACTGAATGGAATAAAACCAAACATGGCATGAATGTTCCTTATGTGGTGCTGACCTAGTGTTGTTACTTTGTAGCCGATCCATCATCAAAGATGGCCGCCAGCCGGGGACTTAGTTTAACATAGGACCCTATGGGAAATGCATACAAATGACTTCTTTTAGAGAACCACTGAATGGAATAAAACCAAACATAGCATGAATGTTTCTTATGGGGTGCTGACCAAGTGTTGTTACTTTGTAACCGATCCATCATCCAAGATGGCCGCCAGCGGGGGACTTAGTTTAACATAGGACCCTATGGGAAATGCATACAAATGACTTCTTTTAGAGAACCACTGAATGGAATGAAACCAAACATGGCATGAATGTTCCTTATGAGGTGCTGACCAAGTGTTGTTACTTTGTTGCCGATCCATCATCCAAGATGGCCGCCAGCAGGGGACTTAGTTTAACATAGGACCCTATGGGAAATGCATACAAATGACTTCTTTTAGAGAACCACTGAATGGAATAAAACCAAACATGGCATGAATTATCCTTATGGGGTGCTGACCAAGTGTTGTTACTTTGTAGCCGATCCATCATCCAAGATGGCCGCCAGCGGGGGACTTAGTTTAACATAGGACCCTATGGGAAATACATACAAATGACTTCTTCTAGAGAACCACTAAATGGAATGAAACCAAACATAGCATGAATGTTCCTTATGGAGTGCTGACCAAGTGTTGTTACTTTGTAGCCGATCCATTATCCAAGATGGCCGCCAGCGGGGACTTAGTTTAACATAGGACCCTATTGGAAATGCATACAAATGACTTCTTCTAGTGAACCACTGAATGGAATGAAACCAAACATGGCATGAATGTTCCTTATGTGGTGCTGACCAAGTGTTGTTACTTTGTAGCCGATCCATCATCAAAGATGGCCGCCAGCCGGGGACTTAGTTTAACATAGGACCCTATGGGAAATGCATACAAATGACTTCTTTTAGAGAACCACTGAATGGAATAAAACCAAACATTGCATGAATGTTCCTTATGAGGTGCTGACCAAGTGTTGTTACTTTGTAGCCGATCCATCATCCAAGATGGCCGCCAGCAGGGGACTTAGTTTAACATAGGACCCTATGGGAAATGCATACAAATGACTTCTTTTAGAGAACCACTGAATGGAATGAAACCAAACATAGCATGAATGTTCCTTATGGAGTGCTGACCAAGTGTTGTTACTTTTTAGCCGATCCATTATCCAAGATGGCCGCCAGCGGGGACTTAGTTTAACATAGGACCCTATTGGAAATGCATACAAATGACTTCTTCTAGTGAACCACTGAATGGAATGAAACCAAACATGGCATGAATGTTCCTTATGTGGTGCTGACCAAGTGTTGTTACTTTGTAGCCGATCCATCATCAAAGATGGCCGCCAGCAGGGGACTTAGTTTAACATAGGACCCTATGGGAAATGCATACAAATGACTTTTTAGCTCACCTGGCCCGAAGGGCCAAGTGAGCTTTTCTCATCACTTGGCGTCCGGCGTCCGTCGTCCGTCGTCCGTCGTCCGTCGTCCGTCGTCGTCCGTCGTCGTCGTCCGTCGTCGTTAACTTTTACAAAAATCTTCTCCTCTGAAACTACTGGCCCAAATCAAACCAAACTTGGCCACAATCATCATTGGGGTATCTAGTTTAAAAAATGTGTGGCGTGACCCGGTCAACCAACCAAGATGGCCGCCACGGCTAAAAATAGAACATGGGGGTAAAATGCAGTTTTTGGCTTATAACTAAAAAACCAAAGCATTTAGAGCAAATCTGACATGGGGTAAATATGTTTATCAGGTCAAGATCTATCTGCCCTGAAATTTTCAGATGAATCGGTCAATCGGTTGTTGGGTTGCTGCCCCTGAATTGGTAATTTTGAGGAAATTTTGCTGTTTTTGGTTATTATCTTGAATATTATTATAGATAGAGATAAACTGTAAACAGCAATAATGTTCAGCAAAGTAAGATCTACAAATAAGTCAACATGACCAAAATGGTCAGTTGACCCGTTTAGGAGTTATTGCCCTTTATAGTCAATTTTTAACCATTTTTTCGTTAATTAAAGTAATCTTTTACAAAAATCTTCTCCTCTGAAACTACTGGGCCAAATTAATCCAAACTTGGCCACAATCATCTTTGGGGTAGCTAGTTTAAAAAATGTGTGGCGTGACCTGGTCAACCAACCAAGATGGCCGCCACGGCTAAAAATAGAACAAAGGGGTAAAATGCAGTTTTTGGCTTATAACTCAAAAACCAAAGCATTTTGAGGAAATCTGACATGGGATAAAAATGTTTATCAGGTCAAGATCTATCTGCCCTGAAATTTTCAGATGAATCGGTCAATCGGTTGTTGGGTTGCTGCCCCTGAATTGGTAATTTTGAGGAAATTTTGCTGTTTTTGGTTATTATCTTGAATATTATTATAGATAGAGATAAACTGTAAACAGCAATAATGTTCAGCAAAGTAAGATCTACAAATAAGTCAACATGACCAAAATGGTCAGTTGACCCGTTTAGGAGTTATTGCCCTTTATAGTCAATTTTTAACCATTTTTCGTAAATTAAAGTAATCTTTTACAAAAATCTTCTCCTCTGAAACTACTAGGCCAAATTAATCCAAACTTGGCCACAATCATCTTTGGGGTATCTAGTTTAAAAAATGTGTGGCGTGACCTGGTCAACCAACCAAGATGGCCGCCACCGCTAAAAATAGAACATAGGGGTAAAATGCAGTTTTTGGCTTATAACTCAAAAACCAAAGCATTTGGAGGAAATCTGACATGGGATAAAAATGTTTATCAGGTCAAGATCTATCTGCCCTGAAATTTTCAGATGAATCGGTCAATCGGTTGTTGGGTTGCTGCCCCTGAATTGGTAATTTTGAGGAAATTTTGCTGTTTTTGGTTATTATCTTGAATATTATTATAGATAGAGATAAATTGTAAACAGCAATAATGTTCAGCAAAGTAAGATCTACAAATAAGTCAACATGACCAAAATGGTCAGTTGACCCCTTTAGGAGTTATTGCCCTTTATAGTCAATCTTTAACCATTTTTCATAAATCTAAGTAATCTTTTACAAAATCTCCACTGAAACTACTAGGCCACAATCATCTTTGGGGTATCTAGTTTGAAAAATGTGTCCGATGACCTGGCCATTCAATCAAGATGGCCGCCACGGCTAAAAATAGAACATGGGGTAAAATGCAGTTTTTGGCTTATAACTATGAAACCAAAGCATCTAGAGCAAATCTGACAAGAAGTTTAAATTGTTAATCAAGTCAATATCTATCTGCCCTGAATTTTTCAGATGAATTGGACAACTGGTTGTTGGGTTGCTGCCCTCCAATTGGTAATTTTTAAAGAAATTTTGCCGTTTTTGGTTATCTTGAATACTATTATAGATAGCGATAAACTGTAAACAGCAATAATGTTCAGCAAAGTAAGATCTACAAATAAGTCAACATGACCTAAATGGTCAATTGACCCCTTAAGGAGTTATTGTCCTTTATAGTCAATTTTTAACAATTTTCATTAATTTGGTAAATTTATGTAAATTTTTACCAAATATAGTTCTCTGTTACTAATGGGCAAAGTTCATTATAGATATAATTGTAAGAAGCAAAATCGTTCAGTAAAGTAAGAACTTCAAACACATCACCATCACCAAAATAGAATTTTGTCATGAATCCATTTGTGTCCTTTGTTTTAAATATGCACATAGACCAAGGTGAGCGACACAGGCTCTTTAGAGCCTCTAGTTTTAGAGAACCACTGAATGGAATAAAACCAAACATGGCATGAATGTTCCTTATGAGGTGCTGACCAAGTGTTGTTACTTTGTAGCCGATCCATCATCCAAGATGGCCGCCAGCAGGGGACTTAGTTTAACATAGGACCCTATGGGAAATGCATACAAATGACTTCTTTTAGAGAACCACTGAATGGAATGAAACCAAACATAGCATGAATGTTCCTTATGGAGTGCTGACCAAGTGTTGTTACTTTTTAGCCGATCCATTATCCAAGATGGCCGCCAGCGGGGACTTAGTTTAACATAGGACCCTATTGGAAATGCATACAAATGACTTCTTCTAGTGAACCACTGAATGGAATGAAACCAAACATGGCATGAATGTTCCTTATGTGGTGCTGACCAAGTGTTGTTACTTTGTAGCCGATCCATCATCAAAGATGGCCGCCAGCAGGGGACTTAGTTTAACATAGGACCCTATGGGAAATGCATACAAATGACTTTTTTTAGAGAACCACTGAATGGAATAAAACCAAACATGGCATGAATGTTCCTTATGAGGTGCTGACCAAGTGTTGTTACTTTGTAGCCGATCCGTCATCCAAGATGGCCACCAGTGGGGGACTTTTGAATGAAATTAAACATGTTCCTTTCCTTATAAATGAGGTTGTGTTGTCACTTTTAGCCAAATTTTATATGATTTCAAAAACCCAAGTAGAATCAGGTGAGCGATACAGGCTCTTGAGAGCCTCTAGTTTTTATATTTAACAGATATCAGATGTAATGGATCCTTTACAACATGCTGAAATATTTGTCAGAACCAATCAACTTCCAGAAAAAATAGGTCAGTAGGTCATAAATTATTAGTCAAAAGTTCCATCGAAAAAAAAGGAAATATATATTGTTTTGAGACAAGTGTCTGAAAACATAAAACCTTAATTAATTTGCAATTTCTCCTTCAAAGTTTCTGTTCCAAACATTTTCAATAACTGTAAAAACTGTTGTGAAAAGGTCACAGGGAATCAGGATAAGTTTTGCAGAAATGAAAACTTACTTTTATTTTTTTTAGCAGTATTTATATGCAGCATTTCCTTAAGGTGGTACCTAACACTACAGGGAGACAACTCTGTAAAATCAGCAGAACGTTTTAATGACATTGTGTTCTCAAAAGAATATTAAGCTTCTCAGTGATCAAAACAAGTTTTTGCCAAACTGCTATATAACCAGTGTATTTTTTTCTGATTAAACGGTCGGTTCAAATTTTTTAAAATTTTTATATTTTTGTCAAAGGTTCAAAGTAAATACTTTATCAAAATTTTAAGAAAATTAAACGAGCCAAATTAATTTGAGTAAAGGTGTTAGGTACCACCTTAAATGGCAATAATAAATCTCACATTTTTGTCAATTGTTCAACAGTCCCAGTTTTAAGTATGCTAAAAAATTTACAAATTTACTGTCATATTATTAATCTCTTATATCATTTGCTTATTTTCTCAGAAAATAATTAAAATTTTTTATGAAATTATAATCACTCAGTTTCGTGTATAAATTTCTAAATTGCAATTAGAATGCTTAAGCTTCTGAAATGGGAAATAAAACACCTTTAAGCAGCATTTTTTATTTCAATCAGGGTTATGAAAAAATAAGAAATGATTCATGTGGGCTTGAATCTATATTGATGTTATCATGGGTTTGCCCTTAGTGTTAAATATTTTACCTTGAGCAATTACAATATTATTTGAATAAAGTGTAACATTCTCTCTTCTTTTTTTGACAGGAATATTATTTGAACTCGGATTTACATTTGTTAGAAATGTAAGTATTCTTTATCAATATTCTAAAAATCTTCTTTTAATAGTATCTAGATTCAATTTGTACATACATGGTTTTTAATGTACATATAACAGTTTCCATTTTAAAGTACACATCAGTATTTTTAGTTGGAATAGCAGGATAGTGTTCAAAACCTCTAGTTTTTTTATTTTGCCACTTATGTTTTATATAACCAGACCAAATGATCACTACACTGCACTCAAAATTCAAATTCTGATTTACCGGTAATCATATTATTTTTTTCATGCTTTTAGCCATTAAATTATTTAAGTATATAAAATTTATCATTTAACATCAAAATGAATCCAGTGTGGGGTTGTTGTAACATATGAAAAAATCCACTATAAGAGTTAACCCACTTCGCATTGCTAAATATATTTTAATGTAAGATATTTATTAGCTTTTACTTTAAAAGTAAACATAGCTTTTTATTCTTAACAACTCATTCCTACTCAAATTGAAACAATTAGTAGGCATTTATTATTTATATCAATAAATGTTGTTCCCAGTTTTCTTCAAAGGACAGTATATGTTTTGTAAGCACTAACTTCATATATATAAATGTACTTATGAAGTATGAAGTTAGTATACAAGTCAGCATGATGCTGATTTCTGGCTCGGCTATGATAATACATGTATATATTATAACATGCTACTTTGATAATAACAGTCAACGGACACCGAATCTAGAGTGAGTATCATAATAAATGGACTATAGCAAAAATAGAACTTCAGTAGATAAAGTATGAACAAGATGTTCTAATTATTTAATATATGTTTGTAGGTTTGAATAGCTTTAAAGAAATGCAAAAAAAAATGTCAAATGTTTTATTAAGAAGCACTATCTTTATAGATTTTATTATTTCAATTTGGGAAAGTTCTGAAATAAATGCAGTATTGAGATTTATGGGACACTGAAGTATTTAACTTTGAGGATCAGTATGACTGCTTTGTACATTATTAATGGTTTCTTAGAAACAAATGCTGAGGTTCATATAGTTTCCTTTGATTTAAAATATTCGCTTGTTATGAATAATCCCAGGTTTATGTTGATAATTTCTTTTTTCTTATTAAAAACACTTTCTTTATGTATTTTACCATTTACATTTTTTTAATTTTATTAAAGGAACTTGTGTATTGATTGGGAAATATGACTATCTGGACAATGGAACCTCAAATTCCTCAGCTATTCTTTTTGCAAACAACATTCAAATACATTCATACCAAATTTTTCTTACACTTTATGGGGTATAGAGATAAACTCTTTCCTTTTATTTGCAAGATTATTGTGTTTTTGAGGTGTAAAAAAATTAACTTTGCTTTCCCAAAATCTAATACTGCAGTTATTTTTTCAGTAAGGTCCACATTTTGAAATTCATATCTGTCAAAAAAATTAAAAAAAAAAAATTGTTTAAAAATAACATAATGCATTTATTTGATATGTATAATCAGATATAGTTTTTGCAATAGTTCAAATCACTGTATCACTAACTTAGTTGTTATGGCAACACTAAAATGTTTTTATTCACCTCCACCAATTATTGTATCCCTTTGCTTGTAAAAATGTCTGCATAATTTAGTTTATTATTTTAACTTTGAAGATGACAACATCAAGAAAGGTAGTAGTAGTTGTTTTGTTGTTGAAGATTGCGATTGAAATATTAACCCAAAGTGTGATGCGCACGATATTGGATATGAATGTGGCATTTTACACACATCATCAATTTCATTGAGATTCGAATAACAAAAGTTACTTCCCTTTAATCACTGTGATTTCACATTATGAATTGGATATGAATATGCCATTTTACACTTTTATATCATTCCTTGAAGTTTAATTCACCTACGTCATACCTTTTGAACACTGGGATTGCACAAATATTGTATCACTTGTAAATTCACAAAGTAATATCCCTTTTATACATTTATTGTAATTTGTATTACATTTAAAGTAATTAACAAAACTGATCGATTTAAAGTACAAATTATAATCCACTGTATGCTAAATTATTTATTGCTTACTTAACATTATACCTGCTGCATGTCAAAGTTAAGTAAGAGATTTGTTTATATTTTAGCATTGCTAGGCAACAGCTCTCTTAAAGAAAAAAAATAATATATAAAAGATCATATATTCAAATTATAACATATTAAAATGAAAAAAATATACTTAGTTTCTCCAAGCCCTTGTGGTTGAATTGTAGCACATATTTATGATTGTGAGGAAAAATATCTTTGGCAGTTCATTTTCTGAGACTGTGTATTTTTTTCTTTGTGGCTACAAATTTTGGTAGATTGAGGAAAACCAGTATTTGTGGATTTTGATTTCATGATTTTGCTAAAATCTGGTTTGAAGACTGATAAAAAACTATGCATCTTTGAATTTTGAAAGTAGGTTCAGTAAGACCCCTTTTTGGCCCCAAAATAAAGCAGTTTTACAAAATTGTTAAAATATAAACCTTTAGTTATTTTTTGGACAGTAGAATGCTTCTGCTACATAAATATGGGCTGTTTTTGACAATACAATGCACATATATCCGGTACTAGCACCATTAAGTCATGCTAAATTACTGTAACCCTCATAATTCTAGCATTTTAGTTAAATTTTAGACGGTTTTCATGTAAAACGAAAGTGGCCGCATTCGTGTTCATCATTAATATTGAAATGTAAGTTGTATTTTATGATAATACATAACATATATAAAGGTTGAGGATGAACACAGATGCGGCCACTTTCATTTTCACCAAAAACCATCTGAAAAATGACATTTTTCAGCATATTAGGTAGATTTTCATATTTGAGCTTGAATCGGATCGTTTTTAATGACTAAATTTGTTGAAATCTTTCACATAAACTAATTAATTCAAATAAAATAGACACTTAAGTGTTTAAAAAGTGGTCAAAATCTTTCGTCAGATGAACCTGAAATTTGAGGCCAAAATCGCTCCTTACCGGACCTACTCCTTTGTGGTTCACCTATATCCACAAAATCAATGAAAAATTGGTATCACATAAATTATTATAAATCCATAGATAGTTTTATGTATGGAAAACAAAGGTGGCTAATTATAGGAACAGTATTGTATGGACCCTTTGTATTCCACCCATTGTGACATTGTTTTTAACTAATGTAGTTGCTTGTAAATAAAATTAACAGTTTAAAAATGATGTGTTATGATATGTAAGTGAACAATGTTTATAAATGATCTTATTAAAATCATGTGTTCATTCTAAATGCTTTCTTTTACTTCCTGTTATGAACACTTAGGGATACTCAAATTTTGTTGTCACCATGTACGCTTTCAAAATTTGGAAGCAGAAATTTCATTGGTTGACCTAATAATCTTCAGAACAGAAAGTAGAAGATTACATTGCAAGGTTGGGAAACAAGATCTGTATTTGAGTTAGATTATTTTAAGAACCTGTATGAAAGTGTGAGCCACTCTTCTATAAAATCAGCACTGAATGAGCCAGTAAACAATCGATCAAAGATTAAACAATAATTTTATAAGCTTTTCTCCAGAGACTGTTAAGGTAGCTATTTAGAAAAAAGATGATAGTGGTTGAAATTGTTGACCTTGCCTGTAAGGTCATACGGCATGATACATTATAATCATTTAAGGATGTATTTAGGTGAGGTTAGGTGAAAATTAATAAATTAAGAAGTTAAAATTTATACTATAAGCTGGTAGAGCATCAATTAAGGATAAAAGTAAGCTAAAAATATTGATAGGTCATGGACCTCCTTTTCGAGATAATTGAGATTTAAAATATGGCGGGAAAAGACTGACACGACTTTTATCTTATATTTGCATTGGTATTATTGGGTCTCAAAACAAAGAAAGAAAATTAAGAATCTTCTAAAATTAAGGCAAAGAACCTTTCAGGCGTTTTTTAATCTTATATGAAAAAATAAATGGGTGTTATGGGGCAAAATATTTTTACATGGTTTTGTATGGAAAAACACCAAGGAGTCATTTGACACAAATTCCAAAACCTCACCTAATTACATCCGAGTTATTTGAGATTTACTATTTTGATATTAAAACTGCTCAGTGCTGTTGATTCTGTTATTTAAGATGGTACAAATATTTGTGGATTGAGGAGACATTGTATTTCATGTATATTTATAAATTTATGGTTTTGCCAAAGTCTTCACACAATCCTAAATTAAATTTGTACTTCCTTGGACATTTATATTTGTGGTTCACTTTTAACCATTGATCCACAAAAATTGGAATCCAATGATTAATTATAAATCCACAGTGTACTTTAATGTTTTGTACATATGGATTATTTTTTTCTATGTAATGTGTTTATTTAAATGTTTCATAAAATGCAAGTTCCTATTGTTTTTTATGTAGAATTTGTCAAACCATGAATTCAAGTATCCATGAAAGTACAATTTTGCTTGACAAATGAGAATTGGTTCTAACAAAAATAAATGAATCCATATAGTATAAGATTTGTTAAATGGCTAATGTAACATTCTGATGAAATTGACTACTCACAAGAAAATGGATTTACAAATGTGTGGTTTTACTGTAGATATTATAAGCTGAAGGAATAATTGCTTTAAAGTTTACAAGAAAGCTATATACTAAATTATTTTTGCTTATCTTGGTTGCATATAGCAATAAGCAATAAACTTTTGAAAACTTTAACTATTTCCTATTTTTCAGAGCACTGAAGAGCCTGGAGAGTGTAGTTGTGGATGGGTTTTTCTGGATCTGTATGAACCCACAGGTGGTCTGATTATGAACAAGTAAGTATGGAGATAATGGGTGGGTAACTTGATCTTTATAAACCCACTGGAGGTCTGATTATGAACAAGTAAGTATGGGGATGATGGGTGAGGAATTTGATCTGTATGAATCCACCAGTGGTCTGATAATTAACAAGTAAGTATGGAGATAATGGGTGGTTTTTACTGGATCTGTATGAACCCACCGGTGGTCTGATAATAAACAAGTAAGTATGGAGATAATGGGTGGGTTTTACTTGATCTGTATGAACCCACCGGTGGTCTGATAATAAACAAGTAAGTATGGAGATAATGGGTGGTTTTTACTGGATCTGTATGAACCCACCGGTGGTCTGATAATAAACAAGTAAGTATGGAGATAATGGGTGGGTTTTACTTGATCTGTATGAACCCACCGGTGGTCTGATAATAAACAAGTAAGTATGGAGATAATGGGTGGGTTTTACTTGATCTGTATGAACCCACCGGTGGTCTGATAATAAACAAGTAAGTATGGAGATAATGGGGGGTTTTACTTGATCTGTATGAACCCACCGGTGGTCTGATCATGAACCAGTAAATATGGAGATAATGGTTGGGTTTTACTCGATCTGTATGAACCCACCGGTGGTCTGATCATGAACAAGTAAGTATGGAGATAATGGGTGGGTTTTACTCGATCTGTATGAACCCACCGGTGGTCTGATCATGAACAAGTAAGTATGGAGATAATGGGTGGGTTTTACTTGATCTGTATGAACCCATTAGTGATCTGAACATGAACAAGTAAATATGGAGATAATGGGTGGGTTTTACTTGATCTGTATGAACCTACCAGTGGTCTGATCATGAACAAGTAAGTATTGAGATAATGGGTGGGTTTTACTTGAACCCAATGGTGGTCTGATCATGAACAAGTAAGTATGGGGATGATGGGTGGGTTTTACTCGATCTGTATGAACCCACCGGAGGGGATAGAAAATTAGAAGGTATCAATTTGTGTTTATGATTGTCCCATTTTCCACAGCAACAGCCAAACAACTTGTTGAAGTAGTTCACAATTTACTTCTTTGCTTTACTTGCTATGCACAGCATTATCCTCAGTCCCAATTGCCAAAGCCATGTGCATCACAACTTTTATACATCTGTTTCAGGACGTTTGATCTTTATGTAAATGGAGGAACACCATATGAGAAGAATGTAGAAGTTGATCCTGCCATTAGTCGTAGAAGTAAGTAACTATATCATTTTATTCAATAATTATGCCCCACCTACGATAGTAGAGGGGCATTATGTTTTCTGGTCTGTGCGTTCGTTCGTTCGTTCGTCCGTCCGTCTGTTCGTTCGTTCGTTCGTCTGTTCGTTCGTTCGTTCGTCTGTTCGTTCGTCCGTCTGTCCCGCTTCAGGTTAAAGTTTTTGGTCAAGGTAGTTTTTGATGAAGTTGAAGTCCAATCAACTTGAAACTTAGTACACATGTTCCTTATGATATGATCTTTCTAATTTTAAAGCCAAATTAAACTTTTGACCCCAATTTCACGGTCCACTGAACATAGAAAATGAAAGTGCATGTTTCAGGTTAAAGTTTTTGGTCAAGGTAGTTTTTGATGAAGTTGAAGTCCAATCAACTTGAAACTTAGTACAAATGTTCCCTATGATATTATCTTTCTAATTTTAATGCCTAATTATATTTTTTATCCAATTTCACGGTCCATTGAACATGGAAAATGATAGTGGGAGTGGGGCATCCGTGTACTTTGGACACATTCTTGTTTTTGCCTTATTTTAAGATGACATGACAACTAAATCTACATCATTAATAATAATTTGATGTAGGTTTAATGTATTTTTCCCTATTTATTTCTAAAAACAAACGATGTCTATAAATAGAAAATTATATAGTTATGTTATGCTACGGGAGAATAATTGCGTATTTGAGATTTTGGACTTTAAAGAATTCAATAAAAGATGGCAGAGTTGGAGAATCTCTTTGAAAAGGTTTTAACATGGAACAATAAGAGGTTTGAAAATAAAAATCTAAATTAAATTATTTTTTAGTAAGTAATTATTTATATATTTTTTTTTGCAGCATGTAAGTATCAAGAGTGTATATGCACATCTGAAGCCCATTAATCACATTGTCCTAATATATAAATTCCATCTCATTGTCTAGAAAATAAGCTTAACAGTTATGTGTGTTTTTAAAGCAATTTGAAGATCTACATACTAGTGATTCATTAATGTTCACTTGGTACTCATTGATTTCTTGTGTTAACAACATTATGTGCAAAATGAGAAATAAACTCTAAACTAATTAGGAGTATTTGCACTATTCCTGTCACTGTTTGTGGTAAAACCTGCCTAAATCTTTGTCATTTATAACAATTAACGTTTTTGTTGGTGTGATTTTTATTTTTATGCCCCACCTACGATAGTAGAGGGGCATTATGTTTTCTGGTCTGTGCGTCCGTTCGTCCATTCGTCCGTCTGTCCGTCCATTTATCTGTCTGTCCCGCTTCAGGTTAAAGTTTTTGGTCAAGGTAGTTTTTGATGAAGTTGAAGTCCAATCGACTTCAAACTTAGTACACATGTTCCCTATGATATGATCTTTCTAACTTTAATTCCAAATTAAAGTTTTGACCCCAATTTCATGGTCCACTGAACATAGAAAATAATAGTGTGAAGTTCAGGTTAAAGTTTTTGGTCAAGGTAGTTTTTGATGAAGTTAAAGTTACATCAACTTGAAACTTAGTACACATGTTCCCTATGATATGATCTTTCTAATTTTAATTCCAAATTAAAGTTTTGACCCCAATTTCACGGTCCACTGAACATAGAAAATGATAGTGCGAGTGGGGCATTCGTGTACTATGGACACATTCTTGTTTAATCAAGCTTTGGAACAATATTTGTATCTTAACCTTGCATAAATATACAAGCACCTTAATTTTATTATTCCAGATCAGCTTTCAATGAAAATATAAAATTTAGAATGGGAAATGTGTCAAAGAGAGAACAACCCAACTAAAGACCAAAAAACCAGCCAAAAGGCCACAAATGGGTTTTCAACACTGCAAGAAAATCCCGCACCCGAAGCCCTGGTTAACAAATACGTATACTAGTTCAGCAATACTAAACTCCAAAACATGTAAATGAACTAAATAAAAAATCATACAAGATTAACAAAGGCCAGGAGTTCCTGACTTTGTGATAGGCGCCAAAAATGTGGTGGGGGTAAAACATGTTTTGTGACATCTCAACCCTCCCCCTATACCTTAAGCCAATAAAGAAAAATCAAACTTACAGCAATATGCAAAGTAAAACTCAGTTTAAAAGAAGTTTCAATGAATTATACTTATGTTCAGAGCATGATTTTTTATATCCAAGTAACTATACACACATGATTTTAAATAGTAATATTTATTGATCCTGTCTTAAGATGTTTTCGAGATGAATTGAAATATATATATGTATATGATTATTTTTCAGCTACATCCAATGCCTTCATGTCGTTAATTTCTGGTAATAAACAACCAAGACTGAATATCAAGGTGCATGTTCCTAAAAGGGAACTCAAAGAACAGTTAGAGTAAGTTCCTTCTTTATCAAGAAATAGAATCTCGAGCACTATTTTTCTTCTTCTGTATTTTAGCTATATTTCTTGAATAGCATTTGTTCTGCTGTTTGTCTGTTTACTGGCTTATTCATTTGATAGTCAATAGTTCTTGATCTCCTGTGACTTTTAGATTGCTAGTTATTAGATTTAAATGAAATTTTAGTGAATCTCCAGTCCCTAATGGCATTTTGCACCTATTTTATCTTCTTATTTAAATGATTTAAAATGTATTTATGCATTTGCTCACAGTTCAAGTAGTTATGTCTGAAAACAGAAGAACTTATGAAAAATATAGCTTTAGGATGCACATATCTTAGAAGTTAATTTTCTAATTTTCAAATAAAACTGTATTCAAATGAAAAACTTTGCAATTTGTTTTTACAAGTGTTTGTGGGGATAACACTATGTCTTCTACAATAGTCAGAGTAATGTTTATTTTTTACAGTTTACTGCCAGACATTCTAATAGGAAATGCATCTTTGATTAGCATGTATTCATACTATCGTCAAATCTTAGCAGACACATTATTGAAAGATAGAGTAGACCTTGAATCTACAGGTAAGTTGTTTTTATGCCCCGCCCTATATCTAACATACAAGTATTTATGCTATTGTCATATCTCAGTACAACATGAACAATCATGAGTGAAAAGTATACAGAAAGAAGATTTTCCAGGATTAAAAATTTAAATTTTGTCAAGAAATCATTATTTACTCAAACTAAGAATAATATATCTGAATTACAGGTTCAGAAGATTAAACTGCACTTTCAAATATATTACAAACATGTTTTAAAATAAATGAATAAAGACAAAGAATTTGACTTTGTTTTTAGAGTTGATACACAGTCCCTTCCTTGCTACATTCCCCGCTACAGCTGACCAGATGGATTTGATGAAGATATTTAGAGTGAGTTTATATGCCTCAATTTACATATGACATTGAGATGGTATTTATCGAAATATGTCAAGCAGTCACAAACTAACAAAAAACACTCACCAGTAAAATGAATAAAAAAAATACAATGATAATTCTCAAAAAGTGTTTGACAGTTATGTTGTGACTGCATGAATTACTTCCCTTTTGATATTGTTGGAAAGAAAATCATGTAGCTTGGGAGCAAAACAGCCAATGCATTTGTCTGTCTAAAAGGAATCTTTATAGATATTCCAATTTCTTTAACTTGGTAGTATTGATATCATTATGCAAGCTTTACTTTAATGTTCATTTCACACACCTATAGGTATATGTGCTGTACAATCAGAATTCTTTTGGGTGTAAAAGTGTTGACTGAAGTACTTTTTGCATAAAGCGTGCAAGCACTTCATTCTAAAAATGTATGCATGGTCAGTCTTTTATAATCCTATGAAATTACTAAAAGGAGATTCATTACATATAATTACATTTTTTGGCTATGATCATGAAAACATGATCACTATCAAGTTTTTCAATTATTTACCTGTGCACTTTATTGTGGAAGCGTGTGTCATCTGTATGTTTCAATTTATGACATTCATATTGAAATGAAGAATGATGCGAGACTGCTGTTAGCCAATCAAAATAACGAATAATAATGAAACAAAACATTCATCTAATGTAATTATTTGCTATACAATAGGCAATTTATGTGAGAAAAATGTGAAATAAGTAGATGTGGTAGGCTTGCCAATGAGACAAACTATCCACCAAAATTCAAATAAAGTGGATGTAAGATAATTATTGATTGATATTTCATGAAATTCTGCATATTTATTCCAAACCTCTCAGTTACAATTTTCTCATTTTTTCTATAACAAAAAAATATTAAATATGTTAAAATATCTGCTGTAGCAAAATGTCAGACATTTATTATGATTCTGTTGACAGGAAGCTTGGATAGAAAGAACAAAGATCATAAGGGCACCTGAAAAGGTAAAAGATATAAATAGATTTAGTACATTATTTTTAGTTTAGTATCTATAGTGTAATTTAAACTGTTGTATTCCTTATATATATATACACACTGAGTAAAAATAAAAAAAAAATAAATCATATTTCAAAAAGATTACAAATACATAATTGTAAACCAAAAAAAATAATTGAGATGGTTTTAATTTTTAATCAACAAAACCAATATTATATTTTTTAGGTTTATTTCCTCACGTTTGTTAATTTTTAATTTGATGTTGGGTTTTTAATTATAATATGTTGTTAAACTTTTTTTACTCAGTGTATTTGTTAGTAAGGACTATAAGATAAACATAGGCTAGAGGGATTGGGTCAGATGATCTGTGTAAAAGTATGTCCCTATTTTAGGTTTTTAATGATGTTTATTCTAAAAATGAAAGTAATATGAGATATTTTAGGCACATTTAATGTGAAATTTGGTATAATCTGTGAGGCTTTACTAGAGCATGCTTCACCGTATGATGTGGGTGTTTTTTAGATTCAGCTCAAATCAACTTCTTGTTTAAACTTACATATTCTTCCACGTAAAGGCCATGACTGTGATTTTCTTCTCAATTTTCTAGGGAAATTCAGTTGAAAGCTTCCTAAAATTTGTTTAAAATCAGCCTTCATGTGAACATGTTTTACCATGTCGAGTTTTTCAGAAATCCTTTATCTAATAACTGTTTACAGAAAACTTACAATATATATTTTTATACATTATGGCTTTTGGTGAAATTTTGTAGTATTCTTGTAGAAAATAACAAATATGAGCTGCCATAAATTTGTTATCAGGTTTTATGTTAGCATGGTTTACCATGTGGTGCATTTTTATACCCATTTTCATTCAACCTCTGGTTTACCGAATATTTAAAGTGGGGATATAATAAGGCTGCAATAGCTCACAATTCTACTTATTTTTTTAGCTCACCTGGCCGAAGGGCCAAGTGAGCTTTTCTCATCACTTGGCATCCGTCGTCGTCCGTTGTCTGTCGTCCGTCGCTGTTAACTTTTACAAAAATCTTCTCCTCTGAAACTGCTGCACCAAATTTAACCAAACATGGCCAAAATCATTATTAGGGTATGTAGTTTAAAAATTGTGTCCGGTGACCCGCCAAACCAACCAAGATGGCCGCCATGGCTAAAAATAGAACATAGGGGTAAAATGCAGTTTTTGGCTTATCACTCAAAAAACAAAGCATCTAGAGCAAATCTGACAAGTGGTAAAATTGTTTATCAGGTCAAGATGTATCTGCCCTGAATTTTTGAAATGAATCGGACAACCCGTTGATAGGTTCCTGCCCCTGAATTGGTAATTTTAAGGAAATTTAGCTGTTTTTGGTTATTATCTTGAATAATATTATAGATAGAGATAAACTGTAAACAGCAAAAAATTTCAGCAAAGTAAGATCTACAAATAAGTCAACATGTCCAAAATGGTCTGTTGATCCCTTTAGGAGTTATTGCCCTTTATAGTAAATTTTTAACCATTTTTCGTAAATCTTAGTTATCTTTTACAAAAATCTTCTCCTCTGAAACTACTGGGCCAAATTAAACCAAACTTGGCCACAATCATCATTTGGGTATCTAGTTTAAAAATTGTGTCCGGTGACCCAGCCAACGAACCTAGATGGCCGCCATGGCTAAAAATAGTACATAGGGGTAAAATGCAGTTTTTGGCTTATCACTTAAAAACCAATGCATTTAGAGCAAATCTGACATTTGGTAAAATTGTTTATCAGGTCAAGATCTATCTGCAACAACAAAAGAGAGTTTTTAACGACCTCAGCTGGCTATACAACCCTTGCACAATCAACTGAATTTTGCAGAAATCATTAATAGGATAGATTGCCCTTATATGATAATTTTTTATTAACTTTTTAGGTTTTTTGGCAAAGGGGGAGGAGGGGGGGGGGGGGGGGTTGCGCAACAACAAAACAACTTCACAACTTTCTCATGACTGCATTTCTCGTTAGATAAATTTTACAACTGTCAAATTTAAACAAACTTGGTTTAAATCACCACTAGGATATCCAGGGACCACTGTGTATGATGACCCTGCCTGCCCACATGGCTGAAATAAAACATAGGTTTCAAACGCACTTTTTAGTATTATATCTCTGAAACTAAACGACAGTACAACAGTTGCATTTATCAGGCATCAATTGTAAATAAAAATATCAGGTGAGCGACACACTTGGACCCTCTAGTTCTATTTATATATTATTCAAGGAATATGTATACTGTGCCCTTTAATTCATATTGCATCATTCATTTAATACATATCATATTATGACACAGATTTGAATATATCCTTGCATGGTTGCCTTATTTTTTATTTTTATATATTTCAAAATCAATATTTCACAATATGTATTCTGTATTTATAAGTAATGACTCCTTGATAGTATTATATATACTTTAAATTTTGCCAATAGAAATATAGAGTCATGGCACTTGCCTTGTTGATATTTCAATGCCCTTATTATTTTTTTGTTTACTGTGGATTTATTCGCTTTCATGAATAACATATTTGTGCATTACCGAATGGGTATCTGATAATTTGATTTACACTAACAAGTATAAAGAAATTGTAATGTGATCTTTTTTGAACATTTGAATTTGTGATTTATCGATAACCATGAACCATGATAAATCCAATCCTACAAATTATGATTAATCTACAGTATCTAAATATATGCTATTGATACCTGCCTTCTTATATTTATTGGTTTCATATGGAGTTATGTCCCTTAGGTTTTGTAATAATGTAATATATATTTTTTTATATTTGCATGTACAGCTTGTAAGTAGCTTGTGTGAATGCATGGTAATATCACATTGTTATGTTATTAATTACACATTCTAATGCAATATTTTGCTACATCAATTTTTATTGCACAATATCAACAAATTTTCTAAGTAAATTTGTTACATCAATTTTGATTAGACATTATAAACAAATTTTCTAAGTAAATTTGTAACATCAAATTTGATTGGACAATATCAGCAAATTTTCTGAGTAAATTTGTTACATCAATTGTTATTGGACAATATAAACAAATTGCTTATCAATGGTCAGTTCCATTGATTCTGCACCTGTTTGTTTGACTTTATTTCCAGCCATGAGAAATAGTTATTCCTTCCATTTTATCAAACTGTGTGATATTTTAATATTTGCTTATACCTGTATCATTATCTTTGATTTAATAGATGTAAATAATAGTATACTGGCTTAACTAATAAGTAGCCATTAATCTCAGTGTTTAATTTTACTATACAAAATTCATAATGATCCCAGCAAATTATTGAACTTCATTACAGATTTCTCCAAATTATTGTTCCAAGTTTTCACATCTAGTTTACCTGTCTTACTTGAAAAGTGTTTTTTTGCAGTGTTCATGTTTAAAAAAAAAAAGCATTATAAGAATTGTGCAATTAATTTTGTTTTGATTTTTCTTTACAATTTTGTTTACATTAACTGTTTATATGCTAGTTGTTAATTTTTGTGTCATTTGGTCTCATGTGAAGAGTTGTCTCATTGGCAATTATACCACATCTTTTATAGTTAGTTTAAAATAGACCAAAATAGCAAAATGTATAATACAACCATCAGTTTCTTTTTTCAGAGTTGTCAAAAAATACTGTTTGATTTAGATGTTAATGTCATTAGTGAGGTATATAGACTACAAACAGTGTACAAAATACTTTTCATGTTTGACAAAGATTGAAAACTTTTTTTTTACTGAGTCAATGTGTCCTCATTCTACACAAGTTGAGCATTCATGTTGCATTTATATCCATTCCACTTTATACCCATAATATCATGGATGTTGGGTTGATTATTACCAATGTGAATGAAATACAGACCTTGTGTCCCCCTTCACATGCAAGGACCTGACAAAATTGTGTTCTACTTTCTTTTTTGAAAATATTATGTTTACCATCGACAAAACCTAATTATCCCCAAAAGGTATTCCAAATGAAAAGTAGAACACAGCATTGCAGTGTTAGAGAGACCTGGGCACAAAATCTGTAATTGAATCATATTGGATCATTGGTACTTAAAGTATAAATAAAAAAAAAAGTGCTTTGTGCAACATGCAGAAACATTCAGATTATTTTATTCCTATTCAACATATAAGTATATGTATACTGTTTTTCCGGTTTGTGGGGATATAGATAGTGTTTGCAATGGATGATTATTACACCTCTAAGTATTGATGTGTTTAAAAGTAGAATTTGGCAGTTGGAAATGGACTTCACAATTTGATAAATATGTCCTGTCATTGTAGTAGTTACAACCTTGTTTGTCTGTTCATCTGTAATGCTGGTTAAGGTTGTTTCTTGATTGAATTTTGACTCCTGATTATAAAATTTTACAAAAGGTAACCTTTACTGTGGTTAAACATCCTGATACTGCATCTTCTTGATAGGAAAAAGAGCAAATTGGGTTTGCACCCAATTTTTTTTGTATAAGGAATCAATACTGATTTTTAAGGAGTAAAATAGTATTGAAAATGCCTGTTCCAAATTCAGAACATAAATAAGACTTCCAATATCATGAATATCGTTATCTTTCAGTACACCGGTGGATGTTTTTATGTACTGTCTCAATTCAATATAAAGATTGAAAATGAAGAAGAAAGTGTGTGATATTTGAATTTGACCAGTAAATGTTTATCTCTCTATGCTGAAACACATTTTAGTGACACTAGACCAGCATTGAAATGTCTAAAACTTGTAGCAACATTGCATGACATTATCTCCTTTAAAAACAAAATCTTATGACTATTATTCTATTGATCACATACCCTTCTTGAATGGTTATAGTTCTTAATATTTTACCCCTTCTCTCTATATATACAATGCTCTGATTCAAATGTAAAATAAGTCATTTTTTGTTGGTACCATATTTTGTGAATTGATAAAACATTGTACTTTTGTTTATAATTGATTTTTTGGATTTGCAAGAGTCTGTATGCAAGTCAATCAGAAATTTATATTATATTAATCAGCAGTTAGCAAAGACCCATACTGAACAGGCAGTACGGAGGATTAGATTATTTTCATTGGTACCAAATAACATGGGATGTAAATAAAAAATGCATTTTCATGAATACTAAATTTCTATGTTTTGACAAATTCTGATTGCAAACCATTTGGAAAATTGTACTTTGTTTAATTCTTAAATTCATTGTTTATTTTTACTCAAATATCAACTGTAATTACAAAAAGTTTGAATCCAAAGTTGTTTTCAGCAATTCTTGCCATCACACATGGTATACCTGAATGTGTTTGTGTTCATTTAGACACAGTTAGATCTGTATATAAAGGTCAACCTAAGGTCAGAGAAAGGTCAGAGAAAAATGGCTTTATAAAAGAAGTGTCCATTGAATAATACATATTTACAGAGACATGGAACACCCTCCTCTTAATTTCTAGTTGAACACATGTTTTATGTATCGTTTTCCCTTTACTTTTTTAGAGAGACATAGAATACATGAAGACAGAGTTTGCCTTGGTATACCAGAGTAGTGTGTACCCATTGGTTCATCTTTCTGCATTGCCGCCATGGTTACCGGGAGATTTACTTGTAGAGATGGTAAATATTTATAAAAAGAACATAAGATTTTGGTTCTCCATCTGTAGTATGTTCTCTCATTTACTCATTAAGGTTTTTTGTTAAGAGATAATACTTTGAGATCTTACAGGAAATCATTCTATAATATATATGTATATTTGTCTAATGTTTTACTTAAACTGTTCAGTATGTTCCATGTATTTTTTTACATGATTCTTTTGTCTAGCAGTACAGATTATGTTAAAATAAAAATAGAAATATTGTATTGTTGGGGGGAATAATGTAAATGGCAAATTGTTATTAAACTACATACTGGTAGGCATCAAATTTTCTACTGAACACTGATACTTTATACAATGTTCATTACACTGATAGATTGTAACTGTATATATAATGTAAACAAAATTATAAATTATATTCTTCTAGTAAGATGAGAATTCATTGTTTTCACCAGGCAGTGTTGATTATATATAATGTTTCTACAAAATACATCTATATTCTTTACAACAGAAAAGACAAGAAGAAATTGCCAAATTTCAAAAAATGAAGTTCGACAAAAAAGGTATATTGGCTATGCTGTTATCACCTGATGTGGAATATCAACCATTTGATATGAAGGAAGTGGCATTTAATGTGATTGGTCAATTTTGTCATAATGATCCAATGGCTGTAAGTAAAATTTAATGTGATTGGTCATTTTTTTTTCAAAATGATCTATTGACTGTAAAAAAGCTTAAATGTGATAGGTCAATTTTATGAGAATGATCTTTTGACTGTAAATAAAGTTAGAAGCGATTGGTTAAATTTGTCAGAAAGATCTTTAGACTGCTACTAATGTTGAATTTGATTGGTCAATTTTATTAATAAATATAGAATTATATGGTCCAAAAATTTAAAACTTTGAAAATAACAACATGAAGAATAACTGTCAGATGAAATTTTGGACAAACATTTTTAAAATACAGAATTAGATTCTTCATTCATCCACTCTTTCATAGAAGGGATGTCAAAGAGACTGCAACTCAACAGTACAAAATAATTAAAAAAATTGCACCAGTATGATACAGTTTGGGTAATTTTTTAATGCACAGATATTAAAACTAAAAAGCTATAACTTATAAAACAATTAATACTAGTTAAACAGATAAAAAATTCAATTCTGTAAACACTTCTACATTAAGAAGCAGGAACAAACTGTAACAACTGTGCTGATACACAACCATCATATTGTGAGTTTCTAATTTTATGTCAGAAATCTAAGTTCTGTATATTGATTTCAGATTGCAATCCAAAGTTAATGTTTGAACAGGAACTACAACAAGAAGCATCTGTGATATTTGTGTCAGAAGGACTATTTTTTAGGCAGCAGAGTGAGCCAGGATCTGATATTAGATACTCTGTGAAGTAGGGTGCTGACAGTATAATAATTGTCTATCAATTAAGTTAATAAAGACCACAGGGTTTGACCCTTACAGAAGTCCTGCAATGTTTGTAATATGGGTTAGCCATTAGTGGAAGGAAAGAAATTTACATTAAGGACATTTTAACATGATAAAAATTATTATATATTATGCCAAGAATTCAGTCAAATAACTATGTGCTAGATTTTGTGTATTTATTTTTTGTAATTAAATATTGGTTTGATAATGAAAACTGATTTTACTTATTCCTCTTTACATGGAAAGAATCTTATTTACAGGACTATTTTCATATCATAAAAACCCTATTTTTAAAATGGAGTCAATGTTGTTTTAGGAGCAAAAACTGTAGATACCAAATGTCCAATAATACCCTCAATGATAAATTTTATTTATCCCTGCTACTTCCAAATTGAATGTACTTAATATCAATGTACATTAGTCAATTGTATATTTTGAAAGGAATTTCTTTATATGTTTAAGATCGTTCATATCATTATTTACTTTGTGTCAAAATTTCAAAGTAAAACGAGTAAGGTTGTTTGTATATTATATGTCTTTATTTCATTCATTAGGATTACCTCATCAAAAAGTTAGTGTTGAGTCTTTGATCCGTCCAGGCTTTGGCATCTATAAACATGTATTTTTTAGAATTAAGTTAATAGTTTATTCATATGTTGTATTTATATAATTTGTATATATGATATTAAATTTATGAAATATGAAAAAAATGTGAGATTTCTCTATCACCCACTATGGAATTGTTTTTTACAAGATAAAAAAAACTGCCAAATATGACCAAACTATTGGATGATTTTGTATAGAAAAAAAATCCAACAGAGCAAATTTAAAGATTTGATTTTATTAACCTTGAAGCAAATGCAAAGTTCTATACATACATGTAGTATATTCATAAAAAATATATTCACATTCAACTTCTAACAGCAATTCAGTAAATATAAAACAATAATGTAAAAAATAGTCCAATTAGTAAGTTTCAGCTTTAATCTACTGGGCTACTTACAAAAATGCCTGACTCTGAGGAAAATTCAAAACGGAAAGTAAAAGGACCATATCAAAAGATCAAACACTTCAAACGAATAATTGTCATATTCCAGACTTGGTACAGGCATTTTTTTTATGTAGAAAAGGGGTGGATTAAACTTGGTTTTATAGCTAGCTAAACCTCTCACTTGTATGACAGTCGGATAAACCAGGTTCAACCCACAATTTTTTTCTTAAAATATCGTGTACCAAGTCATGAAAATGGCAGTTGTTATCGTATAGTACGTTTCTGTGTGTGTTGTATTGTCGTTTTGGTTTTTGGAAAGATTTGAACTTGTTCTAAATCTTTCCTTAGGCACTGGCTATTTTCAGCAATACTGTTTTCTTAATGTTCTTTTGTCCCAACCATACCTTAATATGAAATTATTCAAACTACTCTTCCAATCTTGCAACAGGTGTTATCCAGCACTTTGATTTGTTGCACTTCAGTGTTTCTGTTTCTGTCAGACAAATAATAGTACAGAAGACACAACATAGAAAACTAAAGAATAAACAACACGAACCCCACCAAAACACTTGGGGTGATCTCAGGTGCTTCAGAAGGGTAACCAGATCCTGCTGCACATGTGGAACCCGTCGTGTTGCTTATGTTATTACAAATCCGGTAAATAGTCTTAATTCGGTAGATCATATTCGTGAAAAAGGAAGAGTATTGTAGTTACGACATTAGGAACATATCCGATATCATCTGTAAAACGGTTATTCCATAATGGTCAACCAACTCATGTTGGCGTCCGTAAAATTTACGAAGGGATGATTTCAACTTCACCATTTGGAACTCTTGGTGTAATAGCTTCCTTGTGAGCAGCAATCCTCTATCAAGGAAATCATAATGGGAAATACAAGCCCGGGAATTACCATCATTGTCAATTTCTAGATGTAAGTCAAGATATGAGGCTGACTTAACTGTATCTGTAGTATCCTTTATCTCTAGTTCGATGGGATAGATTCGTTCAACATAATCAGCAAATTTTGTATTATTTAGTGAGAGAACATCATCTATATAGCGGAACGTAAAGTTAAAGGATACTGCTAACTTCTTATCTTTCTTCCTAAGAAGATCCTGTATGAAGTCAGCCTCATAATAATAAAGAATCGTATTAATTGGGAGATATATACGCCGTATGCAGGCGCTGCTGGAATGTTGCTACATAGAAATGGAAAATTCACAATTGGGAAGCTGAAATTATCTCTTTTGTCACAAATTTTTGTTTTTAACCGACCATCATTGTCAATTTCTAGATGTAAGTCAAGATATGAGGCTGACTTAACTGTATCTGTAGTATTCTTTATCTCTAGTTCGATGGGATAGATTCCTCTATCAAGGCAATCATAATGGGAATTACAAGCCCGGGAATATCGTATTAATTGGGAGATATATACGCCGTATGCAGGCGCTTCTGGAATGTTGCTACATAGAAATGGAAAATCCACAATTGGGAAGCTGAAATTATCTCTTTTGTCACAAATTTTTGTTTTTAACCGACCATCATTGTCAATTTCTAGATGTAAGTCAAGATATGAGGCTGACTTAACTGTATCTGTAGTATCCTTTATCTCTAGTTCGATGGGATAGATTCGTTCAACATAATCAGCAAATTTTGTATTATTTAGTGAGAGAACATCATCTATATAGCGGAACGTAAAGTTAAAGGATACTGCTAACTTCTTATCTTTCTTCCTAAGAAGATCCTGTATGAAGTCAGCCTCATAATAATAAAGAAACAAGTCGGCAAGAAGAGGGGCACAATTGGTTCTCTATGGAATTCCGACAGTCTGTTGAAAAACACTTCCTCCAAACGTAACAAATATGTTGTCAAACAAGAAATCAAGCATTTTGATAATGTCAATTTCAGAGAATTATTTGTTTTAATCAGGGTGATTCTTTACAAATTAGGATTTATCCTTCCCCAAGACAAGATACTTGTATCTACGTTCGACATTTTTTTTAATGAAACAAAGTAATACCAATAAAATTGAGAATGGAAATGGGGAATGTGCCAAAGAGACAACAACCCGACCATAGAAAAAAACAACAGCAGAAGGTCACCAACAGGTCTTCAATGTAGCGAGAAATTCCCGCACCCGGAGGCGTCCTTCAACTGGCCCCTAAACAAATATATACTAGTTCAGTGATAATGAACGCCATACTAATTTCCAAATTGTACACAAGCAACTAAAATTAAAATAATACAAGACTAACAAAGGCCAGAGGCACCTGACTTGGGACAGGCGCAAAAATGCGGCGGGGTTAAACATGTTTGTGAGATCTCAACCCTCCCCCTATATCTCTAGCCAATGTAGAAAAGTAAACGCATAACAATACGCACATTAAAATTCAGTTCAAGAAAAGTCCGATTCTGATGTCAGAAGATGTAACCAAAGAAAATAAACAAAATGACAATAATACATAAATAACAAAAGACTACTAGCAGTTAACTGACATGCCAGCTCCAGACTTCAATTAAACTGACTGAAAGATTATGATTTCATCATATGAACATCAGGCACAATCCTTCCCGTTAGGGGTTTAGTATCGTACCATCATAACATATATGAGAAGAACATAACCCGTGTCATGCCAACAACTGGTTTTTGAATAAATGTGTTTAGTTCCGATGCAAAGACCCTATAAGTGAATCAATATTAACGCCAAAATATGCAATCTTTAATGACCTGACAACAGTATCGTAACTATATCCCTTCTTAATAAGTCTATTCAAAGGTTTTGTTAGTTTTTGGGGTGAATACTGACACCTTTGTGCTTTATAAAGAATATTTCCATAAAAAATTGGATGTGAAATACCTGAACGTATAAGAAGTCTGCATGTTGAGCTATATTTACGAATGATGTCCTTATACCGATGATAAAATTTAGTAAATGTTTTGACTAGTTTGTGATATCGAAAACCCTGGTGTAATAATTTTTCAGTAATACATAAATTTCTCTCGTCTTTCAAGTCTTTCAATTTGTCTTTTAGTTTGGAATGGGAAATACTTGTGTAAAGTGTAGAAAAGTCAAATGTTTTAATACTATTGCAAGATGAGAAAGTCTTAGATTGTATAAACTCTAAAAGATCACGCCAACTCCAGAATGGACAGTTTCACAATAACTTTGGAGCCGATAAAATAGATGTTGATAAATTAGAAAAAGGTTTCGTGGAGCACTTTGAAGACCAAGCACTATACCGTTGTTTGCAAGGACACTTATGTTGTTTAGGTATCCAATACAGTGATGGAAGATCCAGGGGTTGTGTTTTCGAAGCTATCTTAGGATTAGGACGTGTCCTAAGACCATCTTATGACAAGTCTTTGTCCTAAGTCGTGTTCTCGAAGCTCTCTTAACTTAGGATATATCACATTTTCCGTCCTTACTTAAGGACACATAATTAGGTGTCTTAAGATCATCATATCTTCATCCTAACTTTGTGCATGCTTTTTTCTCATTTTATTACTTGACGATGAACGTGAAAAGAAACGCACCATCGGTTATCAACTCGTATAAAGAAATTATGCATGATTTTAAACTTTGAACTTCATGTTTTTACGATACGATGACAATACGAATTCAATATTCTCATTGAAAAACAAATTGTTTTACAGTTTATATCAAAATCCTATTTGATATTGGTTTATAATTACATTTGAAATCGTGCATTTAATTACATTTGAAATCGTGCATTTAATTAACTACATGTTATTACAAAATTATGTAAACAATAATAATTGGTTTCGTCTCAAATAAATGTTTTATCAAACAATTACTTTAACTATTTAGAATTTCGCACATAGGATATGTTTAGGACGTCCTAACATAAGATTCGTCTGAGATAGCTTCGAGACGCAACGTAAGAGTGTCCTAAGTCTATCCTAAAATCGGTCTTATCTATGACTAAGGACGAATCTTAGGATACTTTCGAGAACGCCACCCCAGTTCTTCATCTTTGGTTGAAATGTCAAAAGAATAAAGAACAGACCTATGATTGTCCAGGATTTCCTCTTTGGTAAGTGTTGTGGGGGTATCTGTTGAGTTCCAAGTGAATTGTCAATACCTAATTCACCAAGCAGTTTATGTAATGATATTTTAATGACCCAATTAACTGTTATTTAAATTTTGGATTTTTGAAAAAAAACTAAGGCTTTTTTACCTCAGGAATAGATTACCTTAGCTGTATTTGCCAAAACTTTTAGGAATTTTTGGTCCTCAATGCTCTTAAACTTCGTACTCTATTTGGCCTTTTAATTAAACATTTTTTTATTCGAGCGTTACTGATGAGTCTTTTGTAGACGAAACGCGCGTCTAGCGTAAATATAAAATTTTAATCCTGGTATCTATGATGAGTTTATGACCATAAACATAGCTAACATATAAAAATCTACGTTTATTCTTAATGATTCTCAAAAACAATCACAAAAATAAACACTAAGTAATGTGGCACCAATTAAGTGTATATTCGGTTTTCACATTGGCCATTTACACCGACAACTTCTACATCCAGTGCTGTCTCTGGCAAGTACGTATCCAAACATACAGTATCTACATGTTATCTGTGGGCAGCCTGAAAAACAAAAATATTCGAACATACGTCTACATGTTATCTGTGAACAGCATGAAAAATGGAAAGATGCAGACGTACAAAAGCAACATGTTATATGGTAACCGCAAGAAATTTGTACAACAGTAGTTTACTAATTTATAAATTCGTCAGTCTATCAAGAAGAAATTTCTAGATAACACTCAAAAATTAAGAGAATTATCTGATTCAAGTCGGGATACTGTAATTCAGTGGTTGTCTTTTGTTGGTGTTTTATTCATATTTGTTTTTCGTTCATTGTTTTACACATACAACCGGCCGTTGTATTTTTCGTATGAATTGTTTTACATTTGTCATTTCGGGTCCTTTTATAGCTGACTATGTGGTATGGGTTTTACTCATTGTTGAATATTGTAATATGACCTATATTTGTTAATTTCTGTGTCATTTTTGTCTCTTGTGGAGAGATGTATCATTGGCAATCAGACAATATCTTCTTATTTTCATATGACGTTGCTTCTATTTATTTTGTTTCATCTTTGAGAATGTTCTGTATGATTTAAGTACAAAAACAAGGCGGGATGCAGTTAATCACAATTAGTACCAATTGAAATACCGTTTGTCGTTCGAAATATCAATCAATAGAACTCAGTAAATACGTATCCGGTTAAAAAAAAATCACCATTTTGATGACATCGACGTCGTTGTATTCCGTATTGAGATCATTTTGGGTTATCAAAAAATGGTATTTTTCTCGACATAAATCAAGGAAATTGTATCTAAGATGAACATTATGCGGATATGGCTTTCTTAACTTTGTTTTCTATTGATCATTTTCTACCATAATTAAAAGATAGCCTTATCTTGTATAACGTTTTACTAAACTCACATTTACACATAGGACAAAGCAGTGCTGCCTGGCTTTTTGAAATGGCGCATATCTGTTTACAAGCTACAAAACATTGAGGATCTGCTATTGCTGAAAAAGAGTAAATAGATAGATTAATACTAGTTAAACAAACTTATCAAATATACAACTATTGTCACATAGTTTATTAACAAGGCTTAAATACAAAAATGTAACCCTGGTGTCTATGATGAGGTTATGTACATAAACCAGGCCGTTATTTTTTTCTCGTTTGAAATTATTTATATTTGTCATTTCGGGTCCTTTTAAAGCTGCATGCATGACTATGTTATTGGTTTTACTAATGGTTAATGGCTGTATGATGACAATTGTCGCGTTTACGGGCTGTATTCATTTACGATTGCAACGCATTCTGTCTGCAAAGGACTCACCAGTGATTCTCAAATAAAATATTTAAAATGCCAAATGAAACATGCGGTTGAATAACATTGACAAAGAACGCAAGGTTTTGGCAGTTACAGCTAAGGTAATCAAGGGTAAAATTCTTAGCATTTCGAACGATTCATAGTTTTGTAAAATGTTATAAGTATGACCACAACTCATTCGGTATTCAAGAGCTTGCAAATGCTACTCAGACTCAGATCCCAAGATCTTGTTGATAAATATTCCGTATCAACTTTACAAATAATACATGATTTTTGAAGTATAGATTCGAGGTACTGACGTTGTGTATTATCTTATTTGCGTATGTAAAATTGAGAATGGAAATGGGTAATGTGTCAAAGAGACAACAACCCGACCAAAGAGCAGACAACAGCCGAAGTCCACTAGTGGGTCTTCAATGTAGTCTTTTTCTATATTTGTATGTTATTAATCTTTACTGTTAATTTTTTTGTAATAATGTTTTAGCGTGGCTCGGTACCTATACATCCCACTATTGTGTTATGTCTTTTATTATATTCTTGTCTTTCATTTATGCTAATGTTATTTGTCTATGTTTCATTTGAGTTTTTCATTGTTAATATATTTGTTTGTTTTTATAATGATTATGTTTATAACAGAATGTTGACTGCTGTATACCCATTTTTGATATTTTTACATATCGCTTTTGTTTGTTATGTATTCGGCGTTTATCGCGTTCACGGGCTGTAGAAAACATTTCATTTGTGATTTAGTTATGTATTAAGCTATGAAAAAAGTAAAAAAACAAAAATACCGAACTCCAAGAAAAATTCAAACGGATGAAACGAAATGACAAAACCAAAGTTAAACACATCACATTATTGGCTAACAACTGTCGTATTCCTAAATTGGTACATATATAGTACATAAGTAATACTGTCCAGATATATAAATTCCTTCGTAATAAATGTTCCATGTGGAGGAAATATTCAGTAATATTATTCCACTGGAACAAACATTACAGTTCTACAGAATAAATGATATATAATATTTATTCTTCCGACTGTAACATATATTATGGTATTGTTTCTAAGTATTATGGCGTTTGTTTTTGTTGCACTTCAGTGTTTCTGTTGTTCCGTTGTGGTCCTCATATATTTGATGTGTTTCCCTCGGTTATGGTTTGCGACTCGGATTTGTTTCCGCTTTATCAATATATGACTATTCAACAGCAATATACTACTGTTGCATGTATTTATATCAAACGTTCTAACTTATGTAAGGCATAACAAATATATTATGATACTGACATAATTTCTAAATTAACATTGTCATCAATTTCCCAATGTATGTGCTTATCAATACGCGATTGTCACCTGCTTAAATTATCTGTTATATTCTAATTATGATATAAGGATGCTTGATTAACCGATTATGATTGTATATTCACCTTAGTCGGCTTATTGGCATTTTGTTTTGTCCTGGGGATATGGTTTCATGTAGGGTCAATAGTTTATTACATTTGATTTGAATATTAATAATAATATCCTAATATTTGCAAAGTAAAACTTCACTTTGGGGAAAAAAAATAAAACCACACTAGATAAATGGCGACAAAAAAACTTTTTTTCCTGAATTTTACCTTTATTAGGCACGCTCAAAGCCGTATATTTGATAGTCAATGATTAAAAAAACCCGAAACAGTTGATGAACTATATGACAATAAATACATAACGAAAGCTCTTAATATGTCTTTAATTGTAGCTCTTTTAACTCGTATCACTTTATAATTATTTAATGCCGGTTTATATTAGCTTTAAAAATCTCAAATAGTTATTCGTTGTATAATTCATGTGTTTCCCTTAGTTTTGGTTTGTGACAATGAAATACTTTCGCTAAAACGATTCATGGCTATTGGACAGCGGTATACTACCGTTGCCTTTATTTGCCTTGTGTATCTCTGAAGTGACATTATTTGTCGAAATGAGGTTTTTGGTGTATATATTTTGAACCACTGATGTTAAAACGAGCTGAAATTTCGTGGATAGCTTTAAAAAAATAAAAAGAACGTAATGATTGATATTGTTATTCTTATATATCACATAAAAATATTAACTTAAAACTTCTTATTTATTCGTAAATTAAATTGCTGTAATTAATACACTAAAAGACTTAAAATGAGGATTGACATTAACATAAGCTTAATCACTTTGTGATTTGTTTCAAATCGTAGGGATACCCTGTAAGATGTAATGTATAATGACCAAGATGAATATAATAATAAGGTACGTTTGAAGTTAGATTTTACTAAATTTTATTTCTTATATTTGCATTTTATATTTTCCGCTTGAATCTAAAAGAAACAATATTTCTTAGTTATGATAATTTTGCAAATTAGAACATCCTAAGACTACATTGTTCATCTGCACACATAAAAAATGAATAAAATAGACAGCCGAGGGTCCTTCATTATATCCAAAAATGAGAGTTTTTTTTTATTATTTTCACTGTTTTACTTTACCGGGGTTTTTTTCACAAAGAGACCCTTCCCCTTTATAAGCCCTAATCACCCAGTGTAAAGGATGGAATCATATATCAGAGACAGTTTATAATCAGTGATCAATTCATTGTCTGGTTAATGTTCAACAAAAATACATGATATATAAATATACTAGTAATAAAAAAAGGTAAACTTTGAAAAGTGGGTCAACCGTAACGAAAGAACAGGTATATGATTCCTTATGACTTCCTGAAAATAAAGAGGTTATGGTATGTAGGGCGAGATGGGAGAAGGTGTGATGCGATGATATTTTAGGAACTTTGAAGTCGGAAAAAAAATCTACTAATTGACATGTTTTAAATGTTCACAAGACTTTAACTATTTTTCTGAGATTTTTTAAATTAACATTAGGGTTTCAAATTTAAAAAAATGCTATATAGCCTCACTTTTAGAATTTGTCATTAATGAAATATTTTACCTTTAATGATATCTTGATACTAAAACGGATAAAAAATCTTCTTCGTTAAAACCTTGACTCGTATCTAATTTGTCCTAAAACCATTTTTTATTTTGACATTTTAAGTCAAAGATGTCACTGTTGACATGTTTATGAAACGATAGTGACATAAACTATTCCGAATGCACTTATTCGATCATCATCAAAATGTTAAAAATATTTTGAAAGGCTTGAAGAGTTCTACTACTAGTATTCATTATTGTATCAGAGAGAATACATCCCAGATCAGATAAATAACATTTATGAAATCTCGTTCTCCTTTTTATATCCTATGATATAAAACAGTGATTATTAGATGACGTTTCCTATGACATATAACAGTCACTAATAAACTAGTTGATGTTGCTTAAAATGTAATAATTCAAAACAATTCAAAACAATCTGTCAATTAGTACATATGGATATGCACAATGTCGTGTTTTCATATTTAAGGACGTCTTTACACTTAGGCCATTGGATGATGTGTACTGATTGAAAATAATAAAGATAAGTGACCTGAACAAAAAAAAGGTATGGGATGCTAACCAACAAGACATCTATTCACCAGAGACAAAACGACATAGATGTAAGCAGCTATAGGACACATGTACGACCTTCAAGCTTGTTTTCAAGATAAGGGTTATGGTAAAATTTCTAATTGTGTGCGGATTATATATTGAAAAGGCAAAACTGTGTAACATTAAAGAAAACAATACAATAGGATTTTGAACTAGATGAACTGAATTCTGATAAATAGATGTCTCATTTGCAGTTATACCACATATTCCTATTTTCATATTGTAAATGTTTTAAAATACTTTCAGAAAACAAAATTAAAGAGTTTGCTCTAAACGAAATATCTGAGTTACTTCCCCTTAAACACTTTCTGTATTTGTAGGAATATTCTATATAACTTTCATCTATTAGTTCTGAGGGTATCATCAACTCAGTATAGTACTTCGGTTCTGACACGATTTCGAACAAACCTTTCTAATGTTGTCCGGTTATAAATTTAAAAATTACATAGAAAATAAGGTTGTACCCCCATCAGGCAAAGTTGACCTTGAGGAAGAGGATTTGGCTTTTTTTCAAGGTGCTTTTTGTCAATTGCTCCTCAACTGTTTCGGTTGTTGGCTTTAAAATATTCGGCCTTTAGAGTTCCTGATGAGGGCAAATCGAGAATAGCGCCTCGGACGAACAAATTTAATAACGTGTTGTATTCATTGTTTTATAACTTGCTTATATTGATTTCATCAAATATTTGCATAAGTGTCGCGATTGAAAAAAGAAGCTCCCTATTTTTATTTTAATATTCTAGTTTTTTGTTCATGGTTGATGTAACTATCTATCATATTATGTAAACTTTTTAACAAGTTGTATCATAACTTGAGTTTGTTGGATTGATATACGGGCAACTTTACATTCATGTTGGAATCGATAAACGTAACACACTGGTTTATTTTTAATATATAATTCCAGAGTCATTCGGCATTGATAATCAGATACATAAAAAGCATTTCTAAATGTCATGCACTATTACAAATTGATGTCAATGCAGACATAAGACTGGGATTGTTGAGGTAGAATCGCTTTTGATTTTAAGCATGATTATGCTTTTCAAAGTAATAACACTTAAAAGTCATATTTGCAACAATTATTGTACGACTGAGGGAATGTTCATGCATATATTTTTCTACAGAGCCATTTTATTAGCGTTTGCCCTCTAAACGTTCCGTTTGATTTTGCATAATTTTGATATGCACAATAAGGTTATAACTTCATATGTCATTGTATTATACTATTGTTCTCTGCTGTCTATTCATGTTTTATGTTATGTAATAGATGTTGTTAATTTTGCCATAGCATGTCTATGCTTTTGCACTAAAGATTCATCCATTCATTCAAACTTTAAAAAAGGGTTCAATCACGTGCTCTTGGAGCAGCTGTATTTTTTCAATAGGTTTAAGATTTTAAAATATCCTGGCAATAAGCGCAACTAAAGCGAAATGTATTATAAAAATGCGCATTTGTTGCAGTAAAATCGGTACCGTTAATGTTATCAAAAGTAAAATAACAAAGATATAGAACTCTGTGGAAAATTCAAAACAAAAGTCCCTAATCAATTAAATTAGTATTGAAAGCCAATTATTAACTTGCGTAGATATACATCTGCGGGAATTTCTCGCTACATTGAAGACCTGTTGGTGACCCTCTGCTGTTGTTTTTTATTTGGTGGGGTTGTTGTCTCTTTGACACATTCCCCATTTCCATTCTCAATTTTATCCTGTAGATTTCCTAAATGTTGGCATTGCTCAAGGGTGTGCTTTTTCTGAAATTGCTTATGACGCCATCGTTTTAATCCTGGTTGGAGTCGAACAGACATATTTTAGATTTTAATATGACGTGCTTCTTTCGCTTTGTAAATAAAGGCAACAGTAGTATACCGCTGTTCAAAACTCATAAATCCATGGACAAAAAACAAAATCGGGGTAACAAACTAAAACTAAGGGAAACGCATTAAATATAAGAGGAGAACAACGACATAATACTAAAATGTAACACACATAGACAAAATCCCACGAGAATAACAAATATAACATATATATATAACATCAAAACCAAATACATGTAAACAACACCGTGATAAAATTCTCGATATATCTATACTTAGCGCAGACTCAAAAATATACATAAAAATGGCTTTTACAATATACTACGCACGTAAATCCACATGTATTGGAACCTATTTGAAAACCCTTGCAAATTTCATTGTTTTAAAAATTGCAAATTAAAAAAAGAAAAATAACTTGTATTCTTATTTGGATGCATAATGAAAAGAAGTCATGCACAAGAGCTCGTAGAAATCAACAAAATAAAAATAAATTATAATTCCGCGAAAGTCTATCACTGATTTTGGCGCATTTCATTCATTTCAAAACATGACGTCATACAAATGAAAACGCTAGAGTTGAAAGTTTGCTGTTTATACGTGAGCCATCCAAATTCGTATAATATTGTATTTAAATTGATTTTTGAAGTAGGTTTTGTTTAGTTTTTTATTGTATTGCATTACTCGCATATTTACTGATTACAGCAAGTCAACATGGCGGCTCCTTAGTTACGAAATGTCAACTTTGGATTTGACGGTAGCTTACCAGAAAAAACATGTAAATTAAAAATGGCAAATGTTGGGTTGTAGATTTAAAAGAAATAAACAGTTTTTTTTTCTAGCGGTTATTCACGAAATAATCCATGCAAAAAGTAAAATCACAAAAATACTGAACTTAGAGGAAGATCAATTGGGAAAGTCCATAATCACATGGCAAAATCAAATAACAAAACGCATCAAAAACGAATGGACAAAAACTGTCATATTCCTGACTTGGTACAGGCATTTTCAAATGTAGAAAATGGTGGATTAAACCTGGTTTTATAGCAAGCTATAGATTTATTAGAATGCTTAAGCTTTATATTATGGGGAGTAAAAAAAGAACAGCCACACACACAGCATACCCACTCTCGCTTCAGTTTTTTAATGACCGTAAATGTCCTATTAGAATCTAAATAATTCATGGATGCCATAAATTATTTCATAATTATAGCATAAACGTGAATTATTTAAAAGCTAAAATTGGGGTTTGGAATAGTTTGACATTTTGAGTCTTTTGTCTTTTCGTTTTTTTTTTTAATTTTATATCACCAATCTATTGAGTCAAATCTTTTTCACTGTGTTTTGCATGCAGTTTTTGTGTTGTAGTTTAACGGCAATGTGATCGAGGCTTTTGGCTAATCTAGTTGTTTATCTTTATTTCATTTAAAACATTTTAAATGTAATTTTTTATACCACACATGTTTCAGTATATTTTTATAAACTTATTTATTTCAATGTTAGATAAATTATATCAAGATATCAATAGCATGTTTTAATTTTCCAATATATTTTACTACTTTGTTAAATAAAGGCAACAGTAGTATACCGCTGTTCAAAACTAAATCGATGGAAAAAACATAATCGGGGTACCAAACTAAAACTGAGGGAAACGCATTAAATATAAGTGGAGAACAACGACACAACATTAAAATGTAACACACACAGACACGACCTAATCATTAGACAAAATCCGATGAGAATAACAAATATAACATCAAAACCAAATACATGAATTAGGGATAGAAAAGTACCGTGACACGTCTTATAGTAATGTGAATTCACACTCAAATATAAGAGAAAACAAACGACACAGCAGAAACACAACGTTAAAATGTAACACACACAGAAACGAACTATATTATAACAATGGCCATATTCCTGACTTGGTACAGGACATTTTTTTTAAAGAAAAAAAATGGTGGGTTGAACCTTGTTTTGTGGCATGCCAAACCTCCCGCTTTAATGGCAATGTTAAATATAACATTAAAATGACAACATAACATTACAGGACTACAATAAAATGAATAGGAGAATATATTAGACAAGGAAACACACTAATAATAGCTAACAAGAGAGGGACAAAAGATACCAAAGGGACAGTCAAACTCATAAATCGAAAATAAACTGACAACGCCTGGCTAAAAATGAAAGAAGACAACCAGACAAACAATAGAACACATGACACAACATAGAAAACTAAAGAATAAGCAACACGAACCCCACCAAAAACTAGGGGTGATCTCAGGTGCTCCGGAAGAGTAAGCAGATCCTGCTCCACATGTGGCACCCGTTGTGTTGCTTATGTGATGACAAATCCGGTAAATAGTTTAATTCGGTAGGTCACATTCATGAAAGGGAAAAGCTAAAAAGGCACCAGGTTTAAAATTAAATACGCCAACAGTGCGTTACGTCCACACATCACTTACTAGTGACGCCCAGATACAAAAGTTCGAAAGTCTAAACAAGTACAAAGTTGTACAGCACTGAGGATAACAGGTTCAAAAAAGTTGTGCCAAATACGGCTAGAGTTTTCTGCTTGGGATAAGAACATCCATATTATTCAGAACAATTTATATTTTTGCAAACAGTAAATTTTATAAAATGACTATATAAAAGATATACATGATAAAACTGAAGTATTAACAGAAGCAGAGACTAGTACTTAATCATTGTTTGTTTTCTCTGTTCAATCAGGGTAATTGCTAAGAGCTTATTCAGTTCAAATTTCGACATAAACTTTTCTCTCTAGTCATACAATTGTGTCCCCCTGTTCAATTCTATTTGAAAGATATAACCTTCAGGTGGCACGGTAGTATTTGCATTCCAGAATTTAGGTTGCTCTTTTGTGTACCCTACTTAGGTAAATGTATCTAAACAGTGTGATTGGACAAAAAATACAGTATCAACTGAACATAATTTCCCAAACTGAGGGATGAATCAGGTGTAGAAAAATATGAAATAATTTTACATACAGATGAAAATGAATTTTTGAGAATTTTTTTAAATTTTGTATTCACTGCACCATAAAATACCTAAAAGTACTAGTGGCCTTAGGTTTTTAAAAATAGCAAAAAAAGTAAACGGTCATGATACATATTCAAATTCATTTCTGAATAGTAAAATGAAAGTACTTCAGTTAACTGTTAATGTAGAATTTTTTGCAGTGTTAGAAAGTGGTGAAAATTCTAAAAAGGCTATCATTATCCCTTATGGGCCAGGAAATACTACCGTGCCACCTTAAGGGGGATATATATTTTTACACTAAATCAATGAAGGAACTTTTTTTACCCATGCAATTTGTAAGTTTATCAATAAAAAGTTGATTAAGGGCAACTATGATAAAAACAAGCCTTAAATTCCACCCCTGAGAGTAAAAATTGCTGATTCAGCAAATTTTGGCTGATGTGTAGGTAATAATGTAAAAATTTACCTAGAAAGTAGAACTTCATTATTTTTATGTAACTTGCAAAATATTTTTAATTATAAATGCTCGCTTTAACTTTTCGCAGTGTCTGACACATGTGCAACCACTGAAATTTGAGACGCGACATTCTTCGGTTGCATGTACATCCTATTATTTTCACCGAAATAAATAAATTGCATAAATTCTTATTTTTTTCAAGACAAGTACAGCTATACTAGTTTTCTTGAGGTTTAATTTGTAGTTCTAATGTAAAATGACACCAGAAGGAGCTTTTGGGGAACCAGTAAGTGGTTAAGGGGTTCTTACTTAGTCATTTATCTCTCATATTGGTCTGAAAAAGAGATAGAAATAGGGGTTTCTGTACATTAACTAGACATTATTTTTGACAAAGAATGTATTTATGATGCTATATCAGTAAGATTAAATGGTTTATTCATTTTCCATGCAAATACCATTAGTTGTTAATATTTTCTGACAGTGAAAAGCACAATAAAGGCAAATTGATTATGTAAGGGGACATAATTTAACTTAATGCATACATGAGAAATAAACAAACAGTCAACTTAGAGATGTATTCTAGTACATGTATTGTCAAACAGATTTTGGAATAATAGTTAACTGCAATCTAAAGACTTTTGTTGTATTGCCCTCATAATCTGGAAATGTTTAAAGTAATATAAGGCATGCTGTAAAATGTGGAATGGACTTTAATATCAGTTTTCATGATTTGGTGCTTAAACTGTTTCTTTTAGTCAGATTAACCATAAACATAGTTGGAAATCCAATAATTCCTCCTGAATCACCATGTTTGACTTCTGTGTTGATTTGAAACATAATATATTTGGGTTTTGTTCACTCCTTAAGTAAAAATGGTAAAATGAAAAAAAAGTGAAAATCTGCCAGATGGGGTAGGGATGTAATGTTTCATTTTTTTTGGTAAGAAATGAGTGCAGACTAGTATTCTTTATTGTAATATGTTCCAAAGTACGAAGTCTATGAATCATAGGTGTCATGACTGGTTTCAAGTTTGTTATGTCTTGGTTAAGGTGGCACGGTAGTATTTGCATTCCAGAATTTAGGTTGCTCTTTTGTGTACCCTACTTAGGTAAATGTATCTAAACAGTGTGATTGGACAAAAAATACAGTATCAACTGAACATAATTTCCCAAACTGAGGGATGAATCAGGTGTAGAAAAATATGAAATAATTTTACATACAGATGAAAATGAATTTTTGAGAATTTTTTTAAATTTTGTATTCACTGCACCATAAAATACCTAAAAGTACTAGTGGCCTTAGGTTTTTAAAAATAGCAAAAAAAGTAAACGGTCATGATACATATTCAAATTCATTTCTGAATAGTAAAATGAAAGTACTTCAGTTAACTGTTAATGTAGAATTTTTTGCAGTGTTAGAAAGTGGTGAAAATTCTAAAAAGGCTATCATTATCCCTTATGGGCCAGGAAATACTACCGTGCCACCTTCACCACCCTAGACTTGAAAACAAACTCGATAACCTAATGTGTATTTTTAGAAACAGCACCAGTTCACCTACATTTCTGTCCCATAAAACACTCTACCATAAAGACACATACATATGTATTTGTTTTAACGACATGCAATCTTGCAACTAAAGCCATCAGAAAACATTTTTTACAATAATATTGATAAAATATATCAATGAAATAATGAAATGATGAAATAAAGTAAGTAAAGTGATTTACAAATAGTTGCATAACTAAACAGTATTAATATAACTTTTATTAGAAACAATAAAATATACCAAAACATACAAATATATTTTTTGTTGTTTTTTGTTGTTGTTGTTGTTTTATCAAATGATATGCCATCTAAAAGCTTATGTGAAAATTACCGAACTCCGAGGAAAATTAATAACGGAAAGTCCGTAGACTAGTCCAATGGCAAAATCAAAAGCTCAAACACATTAAACGAACGTGATTTATAATTTAAAAAAAAACTATTATGCACTAATAATCAAATAAATTAACAAATATAACAAAAATTAAAGTAAATAAAGTAATGGACAAATAAGGGCATTGCTAAATAAAATTCACAATTATTTTAAAAGAGACTACCCATTACAGTTAAAGTTCAGCTTTTAAAATCTTACCTTGACTGAATAGGAAGGATAACGTAAGCATCAATGCGAAGATCTTCATTTTTATGAATGGTTTGGTCATCTTCTGCATTTTATATCACTCCCACATTGCTGTATCATTCTGTTTATTTGTGTCTACCAATTATTCGTGTCAATAACAGCCGTTATATTTAATTTACAGGTTAATAATCTCAAAAAAGATTATCACCAACATGATGAAATGCAATCACTAGTGTTCAAACCAATGGTAATTTCAACGTCTGTAATCCGATTAAACAGATTGGGATTAACATCACGCGTGGTCATATGAGACCCCAAAGCCTACCTGAAATTGACTACTGTAATCAAAATTTCAACAAATATGTTTACATCATAATAAAAGATTCAAGTCAATGTGTTTCCCATATATTGTGAAGTTGGAATAATTGCCCAATTGGTTTAATGTTTACAGAGTGTTATTTTCTTATCAAAACCATTGATTTAAGCAAAGACGAGAATTTTTTTTTTTTGGCAATTTTTGTAATTTCGAAAATCGCATTTTCACCAAAAAATTCAAAAGTCGATAATAGAACTTAAACATGGTCTGATTAAATTTTGAATGCCTTTGTAGAAAGAATAATTAATTCTCATCTTTGAAATTTAGTGTCCAACTTTCGGGTTGAAATGCAAGTTTACCGTAATATTAAACCGTATATATTCCAAAATAAGAGAATCTCCAAACCAAAAAAGAAAAATCTGCATTAGAAAATCTATAAAAATGCCTATATGAAAAAAGTAAAATCACAAAATTACTGAACTCCTAGGAAAATTCAAAATGGAAAGTCCCTAATCAAATGGCAAATTCAAAGGCTCAAACACATCAATCGAATGGATCTTAATCAAATGTTATATTCCTGACGTATGTAGAAAATGGTGGATTAAACCCGGTTTTATAGCGCTAAACCTCTCACGTATACGACAATTGCATCAAATTCCATTACATTGACAACGATACGTGAACAAAACAAACAGACATAATGGGTAAAAAAGTAGAAAATAATTGGTTCAGCAGTCAACATAGTGTAATATTCTTTATCACAATAAAAACAAACAAATGTTTAACAAAGAAGCACAAAAAGGCATATTTCAAATAAACAACCGGATTCATTGCTTTCTTATTTTTTAATTTTCTTTATGTATGTTAAACCCACCCATAAAGGTTTGTAAGCTTTTAAGTACTGGGTGAATGATTAGATGAACATTAAACAAAAAAGGCAACAGCAGTATACTCCTGTTCGAAATTCATAAATCGATTGAGAAAATACAAATCCGGATTCCAAACCAAAACTGAGGGAAACTCATCAAATATGAGAGGATAACTACGACACAACAGAAACAAAACATCTAAATGTAACACACACAGAATCAAACTATAACATAACAATGGCCATTTTAATGACTTGGTACATGACATTTTAAGAAAAATGGTGAGTTGAACCTGGTTTTACAGCAGGTCAAAACTCCCGCGTTTATGGCAAAGTTAAATATAACATTAAAATGATAACATTACATGACAGGACTACAATACAAATAAATGGGAGAACATATAGGACAGAGAAACACACGAATAAAAGCTAACAAAAGGTACCAGGTATAAAATTTAATACAACAGATTAACTATGACGTAGAATCGTGCGTTTGACGTCAGAATGTAACTGTAACACAGGTAGATATTTAAGCGTTTGCAATATATGTCATAAATAATACAAATCATCAACTGATCGGATTAAGGTTAGGTTAATGGTATAAAGTATAACAAAATGTTCGAACTCCTAGTTAAATTTCATAGGGGAAAGTCCATAAAAACTGACATTGATACGAATGGAAAATAGCTGTCATATTACTGAATTATAATAAGCGTTTTCCGAAGCAAATGGTGAGTTAAACCAGGTTTTATATCTAGCTAAACATGCTATGAATATATACACAAATGACTGGTTTACATCTCCGATGAATTGACAAATATGTTCTAAATAGTTCATGTAATTTCATGATGTACATAGTTAATGTTTTGAAAATTTATGTCAGAAATTCGGACTCCTTGTTTTTCCCCATCGATACAGGGTAAACTATTTTGCTCCAAACAACCCATTTTTCTTTCATAAAATACTTTAATAGCTCATAAAAAGTCATTTAAAAAATTAAAGCAGATTCTTGATTTCTTTTCTTTCGATTTTGGAACCATACAAAATCAATGTAAATGTAATTTAAAGACCGAGTCAGATTTGTCTGCCATTTTTTTTAAAATCAAATATCTGAAAAAAGCAGCTTCGTAACCTATCAATATTAGTATTGTGTTCATAGTATTGTGTTCATTAACCAATGCGATTTCAACTTAAAGTATCAATTTTAATTTCTAGATTTTTAAGATTTCACCTAAGTCAATCCTTAAAGTATACACTTCCTCAGTTTTGATTCCGCGTTGATTTTTTTTTTATAGAAATTTCAATAATAGCTTTTTTTCACCTAAAAAATAGAGATAAATTGGGTCGAAATTTTAGACATTTACTGAAAGTTTCAGGTTTTTGGACATTTCTATCTTTCGGGGTAAACATACGATATGTTTCTGTTTCAATAGATAAACACTAGCTGATTTTTGTTAAAACATTTGAAAAAGCTGCTCAACATACGTTTGCTTTACAATAGTATATTTTTTTCTTCTAGAAATGATTAATTTTAAGCAGAGTCTTAAAGTTTTAGAAAAAACAAGTTTTAATGCTGTATTCGTCTAATTTAAAGAAAATTCGATGTTGACATTTTCATAAAATGTGTACATATAACCTTCACACGTATTCAAGCCTAATGTTAGTTTCAGGTTTTATTAGTTTGAATGATAAATAAACTCATCATAGATATCAGGACTGAATTTATATTTACGCCAGAAGCACGTTTCGTCTACAAAAGACTGTCAAATACAGCTAAGGCAATCTATTCCTGAGGTAGAAAATCATTAGTTTTTCCAAAAATTCAAAGTTTTGTTAACAGTTTATATATGATTATGAACAAATCAATGATAACTCGAGTCAACACTGAAGTCGATACCTTCGGGGAATTAAAACTCTATCAACAGCGGATACGACCCAGTGGTTATAAATAAACTCATCATAGATATCAGGACTCAAATTTTATATTTACGCCAGATGCGCGTTTTTAGTCTACAAAAGACTCATCAGTGACGCTCGAATAAAAAAATTAAAAAGGCCAAATAAAGTACAAAGTTGAAGAGCTTAGAGGACCAAAAATTCTTAAAAGTTTTGCCAAATACAGCTAAGGCAATCTATTCCTGAGGTAGAAAATCCTTAGTATTAAATTCAGTCGCAACATGTATCTTTTTCCGAGATGTCGCAGTTTGATGTATTGATAATAACATTTTACGGTAGTAACGTCATTACCTCCCCTGTAATTGTACCGTATGCCCCTAAACCCTTGAAGTCAGGGATGTAGAAAAACGTCAATACTTGAGGGAATATATTACAAAACGGAAATAAACAAATCGTAATCCGATCCTTATAAAGGTAATATCTCTTGTTTGACGTTGGTTAATTATTCCTATTATATAGAAATCTATATCATAACTAACAGCATTAATGTTCAGCTGTACATGATCTACAATCATGCCAAATTCTTAACTTTTTACATGCGTTCTGGCCACATTTTACTTAATTCAAACAACAACAAATTGCTCTTTCTGCTGTTAACAATGTACTTCAGTTGTCCAGTCTTCCAGTCAAAAGTCCCTGTTTGTTAATAACAGACTTCCAGGGTTGTTTTCTATTAATCATCATTATATAAAATTAATATTAGTTTTAATTACAGCTAAATTATGAAATTATCAACAACGAAATAAAAAAGTTAATAACAATGAAACTTATTTTTTTGACATTTACAACATATATCATTTAGCATTATATTTTTGAGTATTGTTCTTGTCACATTTTAGCATATTTTATTTCCTTTCTATAAAAGATAGACGGTCAGACGGAAATTTTAACAGCAAACAGATCAGCTAAATATAGATATACAGTCAGTTGTAAGTATTTTCATCGAGTGTTTGTTGACTTAGAGTTATTGCCCTTATATGACAATGCTAACTTATCATTACATGTACATTATAGTGTAGAGGAAAGAAGCAATAGCAACATACTGATGATCAAAATTGGTAAATCAATCATCAAGATAAAAAATATTTACCTTTATTGATTTTTAGACGAATTTAACCCTGTGTGTATATTAGAAACTACTCTAAATAGACAAAGCAGTAAACAGGAAAAGCCAATAGTATGTGATCCAACGGTTAACGTGTGTATATACTTAACAATGATTTTAGACCAATTTTAGGACGAATACCGAATGACTTGAAAACAATAATAGATGGACTGGAAACTTGACGAACAACACAAGTTCTACAAATAAGATAACACTGAATGAAGTCGCTAATTAACTAATCACAGTTAATGTAAACATTACAAGAGGCTCTCAGTCGCCCTGTTTTTCAGAGGAGAAGATTTTTTAAATGTTAGCAAACTTGATGAACAAATTGTGGAAAATTGTCTTTTGAAGGGAAATTACTCCTTTTCAAAGGGATCAATTGACAATTTTGGTCATATTAACTTTTTTGTAGATCTAACTTTGCTGAACATTATTGCTGTTTATAGTTTATATAAATCTATAATAATATTCAAAATAATAACAAAAAAACGCAAAAGGTCGTTAAAACTACCAATTCAGTGGCAGCAATCCAACAATGGGTTGTTCGATCCGACTGATAATTTCAGGGCTAATAGATCTTGACCAATTGAACATTTTTACCTCATTTCAGATTTGCTTTAAAAATTTAGTTTTTGGGATATAAGCCAAAAAAATGCATTTGACCCCTATGTTCTATTTTCAGCCAAGGCTGCCATGTTTGTTGATGGATCAAAACTTCGGATACAATTTATAAACAAGATACCCTAAGGAACATTCATTTAAAGTTTGCAGGTATTTGGCCCAGTAGTTTCAGAGGAGAATATTTTTCGGACGAGGACGGACGCCAAGTGATGGCATAAACTCACATGGAGACCTTCGGGCCCGTTGAGCTAAAAAAATGTATATATATATATATTTTTTTTTTTTTTTTATCTATGTGAGTATTTTCACTGAGAAGGGTTAGCAGATTCTGCTCCACATATTGCACCCGTCGTGTTGTTCGTGTTATCATAAACCCGGAAAATAGTCTAATTCGGTTGGTCACATTCATAATAATCTTTCAACTAAAATTGATTGTTATTTATATTGAAATGTCCAGGACTCGTTTTTTCTTTTGTGATATTTTTTTTCTGAAATTGATCGCTTTGATCATATACCGGTTTCAAGTTAAATACTCGATCCTTCCGAACGTTAACTTTATTTTAATTAAATAGTGGTGAGGATACAGCTGAGACGAAGTGTAAACCATCCTTTGCTTCTGTTCCTTTTCCTGATTCGTGAGCATCTGTCTTCCTACTCTGTAAACAAAGAAATTAAAAATAACAATGGTGTGTCACGGATTAAAATTGCTCCGAGTCTGAAATATTTCTGTCCACTCGGTACTTTTCATTCAGTAAAGCTTGTATATGTGTTTCAGTTGCTTCATTGGGAATATTGATACAGTATAAAACAGAATTTAAGGAGAAATTATGGCTTACAGTTCTTTAAATATCACGATGTAAATTAGTGAATGGCAATAAAAATACAGAAGTTTACATACAGACGTTTACATTCGAAGGTCATAAACATTTCTGAACTGTTATTTATTCCCCTGGACATCTTTAATGTCTAATGTCTAATTATATATAATACACGTCCGGGAAATAAAACCGACTGATAAAATCACTGTTTTTATGTAATTAAGTCATGCAATCTAACCACCGTGTGCATGAGTATATGATTCTGTATAATATTATCATCTTAAATAGACTCATCAAGAAATATAAACCGACTTAGTTTTTTGTCTAATGATAAATATGTTACCTTGTCGGTAGTGGAAAACGTCAAAAATCAACGTTTTACGCCCTACAGCGCGATGACGTTTCGAATATTTCGACGTTTTGTTGGGTTTTTTTCAAAAAGAACACTACTTTGAATGATATTTGATACCTCAGTTTGCTATTAATAAGTATTGCAATGTTCATTGTTATTAGATATAAATATCAGTATTTAGTTCAAATAAAATCTTAAATCAATCCTAATTTTATCTTATTTTTGAGAAATAGTTTTAGTCATTCAAATGTGACGTCATTTTTTGTGTGCTGTTTTAGAATTTCAAATGTGACGTCATTTTGTGTGCCTTTTCACCACTTCGTATGTGACGTCACTTTTTTCACTTTTTGCGTTGAGGCCTTGACTAAGACGGGTGTGTCTATTTTTGTTTTGTTGGTTTATGTAATGTATCCGGGTTTTGTTTTCTGTAATTAGTTAATACTTCAGTTTTAACATGTATATCTTTCATATTCATTTGATAAAATTTACTGTTAGCAATAACATAATTTGTTCTAAATAATAAGGATGTTCTTATCCCAAGCAGAAAACCATAGCCGTATTTGGCACAACCTTTTTGAACTTTTGATCCTCAGTGCTGTACAACTTTGTACTTGTTTTGACTTTCGAACTGTTATATCTGGGCAACACTGGTAACTCTTGTGGAGACGAGAAGCGCTTCTTGCGTATTGAATTTTAAACCTGTTGCATTTTGTTAGCTATTATTCGTGTGTTTCTTTGTCTAATATATTCCCCTATTTATTTGTATTGTAGTCCTGTAATGTTATGTTGTCATTTTAATGTTATATTTAACATTGCCATTAAAAAGGGAGGTTTGGCATGCCACAAAACCAGGTTCAACCAACCATTTTTTTCTTTAAAAAATGTCCTGTACCAAGTCAGGAATATGGCCATTGTTATATAATAGTTCGTTTCTGTGTGTGTAACATTTTAACGTTGTGTTTCCGTAGTGTCGTTTGTTTTCTCTTATATTTGAGTTTGAATTCACATTACTATTAGACGTGTCACGGTACTTTTCTATCCCGAATTCATGTATTTGGTTTTGATGTTATATTTGTTATTCTCATCGGATTTTGTCTAATGCTTAGTCTGTTTCTGTGTGTGTTACATTTTAATGTTGTGTCGTTGTTCTCCTCTTATATTTCATGCGTTTACCTCAGTTTTAGTTTGTTACCCCGATTTTGTTTTTTGTCCATCGATTTACGAGTTTTGAACAGCGGTATACTACTGTTGCCTTTATTTACCGTAAAAACGAAATAGGTGACCCTATCTTTATTTTGTATTGTTAAAACGGAAATTTATGTATCAACAACACATAGTTTTCTAAGAAAAATCTATGGATAAGAATAAGAGATTTGATGATTTTTAGACAAATTTATTAGGTATTTCGCCGATTTAATGTACTTTCTACACGTATGATTACCCATTTTGTAAGAATTCAATCAGTAATATTTCAAATGATAAATGAGATAAATGCATTATTTTTTTTTCGATTTTCATTTGAAGTTCACCGAGTAAGAGTTGTATGCAAAATTTAACTGTGACATAGCCCATTAACTGTTACTTGAACTGAATCGATTTATGACCGTTGAACAGCTGTATACTTCTGTTGTTTTTATTTATACATGACTTTCTATTTGTCAACTTTGTTTTGTTCTCCATGCTCAATCCAATTCATTCCTACATCAACACACTTTAACAGACAACCGACAACATTGAAAAAATCTAATATAACAAAAATAAAATTCAAAACGGAAAGTTCCTTATAAAAAATCAAATGGAAAAATTAGATGCTCAAATACATCAAACGGATGGAGAACACCTGTCATATTCCTGACTTGGTTTTATGGCTAGATAAACCGCTTACTTGTAAGCCAGTCAGATGTAATTCCATTGTTTGACAACAATGTGAAAACAAAACAAACGAACAGAAAAAAGGTAAAAAATAGGTTTTACAGCAGTTTACATTGTGTTATAAAGTTATGATCACTACAAAACAAACAAACATGTCTACAAAGAATGGCATTAGGACAAAGCACATACGCGAATAGGAAAGACAAGACAAGAATATAAAATATGATCATAGCACGTACAATAACACGATAACACAATGACGAGATGTATAAGTACCTAGCCACGCCAAAATGATAGTACCAAAAATGGACTAAGCAGTTTTAACTACAAAACTATAAACGAAAACTAAATATGACAGAGAGTAACCAACGCAAACCACTTAAGAACATGCCACTCACAAGTAACTTGTTTATTTTTTCAAGATAATAAACGAATTAAAATAACCTTTCTTCCAATTGAACTGAACAAATATGAATTATCGTCTCACTTGCATATAAAAATTCAGTTTTACAACATTGAATATAAGCAGCTGTCCACACTCGACAACATAATGGTATTATAAATTCAAAGCACCCCATCAAAAAAGCCGAGAAAGCCAGAAGATAGATGATGAAACTCAAGTTCATTTAAAAACCGTTTTGGCAGTAGAATTTTCCTTTTATGTCGAATATATAGTTCTATTACTTAGTATGTGTTTGTCAAAATCTTGTTAAAATCCTATCATTTCTAATCCTGTTTATAGGAGTTTTATTGATAAAGACATGTTCGGCCTTTCAATTTGATTTTGTGATTGTTCGGACCCGATAAATCTTTGCTCGATTGGCATCAATTATAAATATTGAAAGAATATGTTGAGAATCTTATAATTCCTAAAATTTAAACATAATTGATCAATTGCATGATATTTGTTGGGAATCTCAACCTTCACATACAATCGAATTATATATACTATTGAAGATGTTTTATAAATTAAACATTTGAAATGCAAAATATAATTGACCAATTGTAAAACAGTTATAATTTCATGAGGGCCCTCATGGGGTTTTTGATTATGTGATTACTTGGCCGTTTTTTAATGATTATTTGATTATTAAGCCAAATATTTCATGATTATTTGATTACCTAGGACTGTATTTTTAGTTTATGATTATTTGATTACTAAAGATAAGCAAATATTTAATGATTATGTGATTATATTGGCAAACAAATGGTGATTATGTGATTACTAGGACCCCCCCCCCCCCCCCCCATGAGGGGCCTCTTTCATATACAAATATATATCAGTATATCTTTGAAGTTGTGTATGAATGGGGGAATGGCTGTGTGGGTAGATTTTTATAAATAGTCTGCAATTATGAATGATACTTATATCGCTACCTATTACTAGTATATCATTAATAATTTTCTCAAATTAGCAGATGTTATTAGATAGTTTGTTTCCATGTATGTTGACGTTTGTTGCCGTTTGATTTTGTACTTTAAACAGTAACTGAAAATCTTATATACAAATAAAGAAACATTGGATTTGTATATAAATCTTAGGAAATGTGGTATAATTTTGTTTATCTTTATAACTTTATATCCACCAGAGAGCAAAGGTCGACTACATGTTAACAAAGGTTTTCAACAATGAGCAAAACCATTGATTTTGTAGCAGTTCAGTGTTTGTATCGTTCCGTGATTCCTTCTCAGAGTTGATGTGTTTCCTTCGATTTTGGTTTGTGACCCGCAATTGTTTCAGTTAAATCGAGTTATGACTATTCAACAGCGGTATATACTACTGTTGCCTTTATTTCTCCCTTGCTTAATATTTTTTTCTCACTACATAAAATATTTGCGGCTTGCCATTACATTGAATAAATGCAAATCTCGATGTTTGTTTATTTCAAATAATACTAAAAATTACCAATCTTTTCCAATTATAATCCGCCAACTATTCTGATATTGATTTATTTTTTAAATACTTTGATACACAAGTTCCACCCCTAGTTTTTAGTGGGGTTCGTGTTGCTTATTCTTTAGTTTTATATGTTGTGTCGTGTGTGCTATTGTTTGTCTGTTTGTATTTTTCATTTTTAGCCATGGCGTTGTCAGTTTATTTTCGATTTCATGTTTGACTGTCCCTCTAGTATCTTTCGTCCCTCTTTGATACATAAGTATCAAAACACAAAAAAAAAATCAGCATTCGCATCAAATGCTTACTAAACCTTTAAACAGACTTATTCGGAAAGGATATAGTTACGATACTGTTGTGAAGTCATATTTTCGTTTTAATATTGATTCACTCATAGGAAATAAACACATTTATTCTAAAACCAGTTGTTGACATGATACGCGTTTTGTTCTTCTCATATATTTCATGATGGTATGATACTAAACCCCTAACAGGAGGGATTGTACTTGATTTTCATATGAGGAAGACATAATCTTTCGATCAGTTTGATTGAGGTCAGGAACTGGCATGTCAGTAACAGCTAGTTGTCTTTTGTTCATTTATGTTTCATTGTCATTTTCTTAGTTTCTTTTGTTACCTATTCAGACATCGGACCCGGACTTCTTTTTAACTGAGTTAATACGCGTCTGGCGTTTTAAATCATAAGCCTGGTACCTTTGATAACTATTGACACCACTGGGTCGATCAGGCCGGGGTTGATGCCACTGCTTGTGGACGTTTCGTCCCCGAGGGTATCACCAACCATGTAGTCAGCACTTCGGTGGTGACATGAATATCAATAATATGGTCATTTTTTTTTAAATTTTCTGTTAACAAAAGTAGGATATTTTTCAAATACTAAGGATTTTTTTTCCATGGCACAACTTTTTGTAATTTTGGGTCCTCAATCACGGGCGAGGGGGGGTGTAACTTCCTATTATTGGTATACGGGGATGTGCCAAAAATATGGGTCACAATTTTGCGAGATTTTATATAAAAATGACCCTCCTTTTTAATGACGTACATCCTATATTAAAATGCATTTACGTTTGATAACTGTATATTGATTTGGGGTATGATCTACATATCATATATAAATATGCTATTGAGAATCTTACATTATTAATGGTCAATTATTATATTAAATTAAATCAATTCATTTGAAAGTTCCAATGCACCAAACGATGTCAATTCATATATAAAAACTTAAGGGTAGCTGGTATATTTATGAATTAGGAGTGATGATGAGTTAGTGCTTATATAAGCATGGGATCATATTTTAAATATTGTATATAAGTAAAGGTCATTCTTTCTTAAATATTTATATAACTATAGGTACTGAATTCAGTGAATGTTATATTAAAATGGGTACGTTTTTTGAGGCAAAAATGGCACACCCCTACCAAAAAATTATCGAAGTTACCCCCCCCCCCTCCCCCCCCCCCCTTTGTCCTCAATACTCTTCAACTTTGAACTTGTTTTTATTTTAGTTCATTCATATGTTTTGGAGTTTAGTATGACGTCCTTTTTCACTGATCTAGTACAGAATTTCATTAAGGGGCCCGATGAGGCCCACCTCCGGTGTGGGATTTTCTCACTGCAATGAAGACTCTTTGATGACCTTCGGCTGTTCTCTGCTCTTTGATCAAACGAAAATATGACTTGACAACAGTATCGTAACTATATCCTTTCCGAAGTTTCTTTGACATATTACCCATTTCAATTCTCAATTTTATTGCATCGCATTTCAATACAAAAAGGATAACAAACAAAAAAAATGTCAAAGATTATAGATATTTGTTTTCGACTTTAAGTATCACAATGTAAACATAAATACATTGAGGTGAAGGCTGGAATAAAATATATCAACAAGGCGACAATACAAGGGCTAAACTAAAAGGCAAGTTAGCAACAATACATTTCTTATGCACGAGAACTCCAGATTGACCAGACGGAAATAAACGAAAAACAACGAACATGAACAAAGACTGTTTAAAGCTCTATTATTGGCCCGTCGTGATTCTCTGACATGACATATACAATTCATAATAAGTTTTAAATGAGGAAAATATGACAGAAATATTGACTGTGAAAATTGGTGCACAATCGTTGTTTTGACATAGATATTCTGTATTATCAACAGTCATGATGAATATGATACGTGCCTTGTATCCTTTGTATCTTTCGTCCCTCTTTAGACACCGATAGAGCTGAATTTTAAAAGTGCTAGTTCATAATGAAACAGCCCACAGGATCCGATGACACGCCGCCATACCAGGAAACATTATTTTGTGGTAAAGCCGAGATTTTGTTCTTGCTTTTATGTCGCGTGCTAAACGGTGAGGTGGCAAATACTTATTTTCAAGTTCTGTTCAAGTTCATTCGAACTCATCAAACGAATAGAAAACAATTGTCATATTCCTGACTTAGTAAAAGCATTTCCCTATGTAGAAAAGGTTGATTTCGATTTATAGCTAGCTCAAACTCTTACAATTGAGTGGTTGCTTTTCGGGGGTTTCATATTGTTAAAAGACTCAACTGTTGGTCTATCTACGTAAGGTGCTAGTTCATAATAAACCAGTCAACAGGATGACATGCCGCCATACCCAGACACATATTTTGACGTAAAGCCGAGACTTTGTTCTTGTAACCTTGGCGCGTGCTAAACGCTGATGTGGCAAATACTTATTTTCAAGTCCGCTGTTTCATCCGATCTTCCTTGAAAATTCAAAACGGATATTCCCTTATCAAATGGCAAAAGCAAAAGCCCAAACACATCAAACAATAAAAAACAATTGTTATATTCCTGAATTAGTACAGGCATTTCCCTTTCTAGAAAAGGGTTGATATCGTTTTAGGAATTTTGGTCCTCAATGCTCTTCAACTTCGTACTTTATTTGGCCTTTTTAACTTTTTTGGATTCGAGCGTCACTGATGAGTCTTTTGTAGACGAAACGCGCGTCTGGCGTATATACTAAATTTAGTCCTGGTATCTATGATTAGTTTATTTATATCTAGCTAAACCTCTCACTTCAGGTTTTGATTTTCGGGGAGTCCACATTTTGAAAGACTCTGAGGCTATCTCAAATTTACACTGTTTGGCTTATATAGTTAACATATAATACCGAAATTTCATGATTATAAATTTTCTCGAATTTTCACATAAAAAAAGCGAATTAAGCAAACTCATATATTATTATAGAACTACTACAATTTGTATATTTTGAGCGAACACAAACGAAATGTTAAGCTTGGATTGCTAATGATGTTCCTTCGTCTTTCAATGCAAAGAAGAGAGCATAGAGGGTTGTCTTCTAATAAGTCACAAATGTGGACAAAATACCTTTAGGGAACGAGTGGAATAAAGATTACAACAAGACAATAGAACAAGGGTCGGACCAAATAAAAAACAACGAGCATTAACAAAGACTGTTTCCAGCACCATTATTGGCACAGTTTTGTCTCTCAGACATGACATATAAAAATTCACTCCATGATAAGTCCCTTTCATGAATATGACCTACCGAATTAGACTATTTACCGGATTTGTAATCACATAAGCAACACGACGGGTGCCACATGTGGAGCAGGATCTGTTTACCCTTCCGGAGCACCTGAGATCACCCTTATTTTTTGGTGGGGTTCGTGTTGTTTATTCTTTAGTTTTCTATGTTGTGTCGTGTGTACTATTGTTTTTCTGTTTGTCTTTTTTATTTTTAGCCATGGCGTTGTCAGTTTGTTTTAGATTTATGAGTTTGACTGTCCCTTTGGTATCTTTCGTCCCTCTTTTAAATGAAGAAAAGGAGGCAGAAATGTTTGACAATGACAGTTGATGTATAACCGTTGATTTTGACATAGGTGTTCTGAAATTTTCAACAGTCATGATGAATATGAGCCCTGATTTGTACTAGACAGACACACTGGTCGAAACGAATTTTGGAATTGCTACATAACAATGAAACAGTCCACAGAAAGACATGCGACCATACCCGCACATATTTGTTGGCGTAATGCCGAGACTTTTTTTTACTACTAGATGCCGCGAAATAAACGTCGAGGTAGCAAATACTAATTTCAAGTCCTTGCAATTGATTTGACCCAACGGTGATGGAAATGGGCACTCGAGGCGAGTACTCTACCACATAACAACCAATGGTAATGTTGGAGGTATCAGCAAAGAAAAACAACATTAGATAATTTAAAAAAATATAACAATAACTTAACAAATAACAACAAAATAAATTCACATAATTCTCAATGCATTCTGTCTTGCAAAGTTTCCTGCAGTTAAGTCGATTTCTTATCCATTTTGCCGTATTAGATTTCTTGACATGCATATGATTTGCACCCCATTTTGTCGTATTAGATTTCCGGACTTTCACATGAAATACGCCCCATTTTGTCTTATCAGATTTCTTGACATTCACATGATTTGCACCCCATTTTGTCTTGTTTGTATCCCATGAAGCCACAGTTCTCTTTGCATATCTTATATGGACATAAAACAACAGGGATCAAGAGTGGAATATCTGAAAAAGTAAATATATACTTGTTATTCAGATTTTATAAGATCAACAATTTTAAATAACTCGTGTACATTTATCGGATTAGGATGACACGCACTGGCGTCTGATAATCGCAAATAAAAGCAATATATTGTTTCGTAACAGAAATTATGAAAGCGATTTTCCATCTTCCGGTCTAATTACAATGGAGGGATAATTGTGTCTGCTTCACACGTAAGTCAAGCCCTTTCACGAGACATCGTTATCAGATGGTTTTTTTAATTCCTGGTATTGGTCAAATTACATTGAACGGATTCATATATACGCACCATCCTTTCGTTTAGGTTCCGACACTCAGGCTACACCTGTCTCATGTCTAATTCACATACAGGCAGCATCAATTATATTAAGGCTTTAGGCTTCGTCCAAATCATGTGTTTCAGTTTTATTTCTCATTGTTAGGTCTATAACTTCTATGGAAAATATTTCTTTTTCAAATACAGATGGTTGTCTATTGAATATATACATATTTCTTTTGAAAATACAGGTAATTGCTATCGAAGACATATATATTAATTAAGTTTTATATTTTTGAATACTCATTGACAACTTGAACCAAACGGAATTAAATTGGGTCCACATGTCTTTACTTACTTTTAGGTTCGCACTGACAAGACCCGCGGCACTGCTTACGTAATCGCAGATTAATATTATCGTTGTTACACACTGCTGAACATGATGGACATCTACGACGAATTGGACCTAAAAAATAAAATAAAAAAGCATTAAAAAAAGATTTAAAAAATATAAGTTATTGCATAGAAGTAACACACCAGGTATCACATATGGAGCACGATCTGCTCAGTCACCCTTCCGGAGTACCTGAGATCGCAACCGGTTTTTTTGTGGGGTGCTTAGTATTCAGTTTTTCTATATTCTGTTTTTTTTGTACTGTTGTTTGTATTTTCGTAGTTTTGTAAGGCATTGTCATTTTTTTTTATTTACGAGTTTGAATATCCCTTTGATATCTTCCACATCTAATTTTTCTAATGTGTACACTAGTATATGAAAATAAAATTGAGATTGGGAATTGGGAATGTGTCAAAGAGACAACAACCCGACCACAGAACAGACAACAATATGAAAAGACTACTTTTAGGCCTCTAAAAAATCAAAATTAAGGATATGCCCGGTTCTTCTGTACAATATAACGATAATATTTGCTGAACTGTAATTTATAAAATTTAATTGTATAAACTCCATCATTTTTGTTTTATCAAAATCGAATTGGGGATCTACTTTTAAATATAGGGATATCGCACAGTCTCTGTAAAAAACCTTAAATAACAAATATATATTATATTAAGGTATAAACAAGCCTAAATTGAAAACAACGTTCAAACCTATGATTGCGTTGGATAAAAACCACAATTTTTATACGTGTGCATGTAAATCAAATTTCGATGTAGAGGGGTCTAAATACAGCACAAACAACATTTTCAAAAAGACCAAAAAGTAAAAAAAGATATACATTTTAACATATATTTTGTTCAGAGACAAGTGCCTTTGTGATACTGTGAGAAAATGTGGTAGTACTGTCGGCTTACTCATATCAGAAAATACCTATATATATAATTTAATATAACAGGATATTTTTTCGGAAACAAGTAAGTGGGTTATGCATGGCTAATGCAACAATTAGGGTTACAAGTGATAAAGTATAAAGTCATCCCTTCATTTTACGTACGCCATTGGAATATCTATACCCTTCTGTGGTAATTTATCTCCTGGTTGTGCGAATCAAACAAAATAATTTTAAATTGATATCGGATAGGACAACAAAAATGCACTCATAGAAAAATTTAGTTTCTTCCCGAAGAATATGCATATAGCATAGTGGTATCTGGCGTCTAAGGGGATATTATAGTTAAAATTAAATAAATGATAACCGGTTTAAAGTCAATGATTACTTAATATGAGTTTGCACTGTGAACAAATCATGAAAACCTTACGAATACTATGATATTTCGGGTGCCCCGTACTTAAACATTTGCTTTCTCGTGTTTCTACACGTTGCAAAACCTTCGCATTTTTAGGATGACAAAAAAGGCAAAATTTTGCAATTTTTTTTTATGTTTGGCAGTCCAAATTTCCCTCGAATTTGGAAAGCCGACATTTTCTAAAACTGTTTTGTCTATCATGAAACATTTTCGTTTTACGTAATAAAATCAACGGTACCAATTTTGTTGCACCAGATGCGCATTTCGACAAAATATGTCTCTTCAGTGATGCTCGTGGCCAAAATATATGAAATCCAAAGCTTATATAAAAGATGAAGAGCTATAATCCAAAAGGTCCAAAAACTATAGTCAAATTCGTGAAAGGAATCAGAGCTTTGCATGAGGGAGATACATTCCTTAATTTATAATAATTTCTAATATTTTGTAACAGCAAATTTAAATAACACAAAACATCCGTATTTTCATGCCAGTACCGTACTTGCGGACTGAGCTATTGAACGTCAGAACGGCAGACACGTGCCTGTTCAATAAATTGATCAAATTACTAAAAGTATGATTATGAGGAAGTGTTATTGTGTGACATGCTACTGTTTGATGCAGATATAAACCTAATTATGGAAAATTTATTATCGTATTACTCATAGAAAAATTTGGCACAGGTGTTTTATATGTTGAAAAACATGGCCTTGATGCGGATTGTTAGAGTGCAAGCATTTTTTTTTCTTTCGAAACGATGACTAAAGTTTGAAATGCTGCTATATATATTTCTAACGGAGACCTGTCAAGTCACGCTTGACTAAATCATGTATTGACCTGGCACATACATAAAATCTATGCTAATGAACGTTATTAATAAATGCAAGAATATGTTGGTGACACCAACAATCAGGAAAACTAATGATTGATGTCCGGTATTGATTGACTGATTGTGACGTCATCAATATTTGCGTTCATTCAAATCTAGTGTACGTCAGGTCAACCAAATCATTACTTTCTCATTAATGTCACTTTTTTTATATTGCTCCAATTTCACCACAGATTATTCATCAAATTTTCCAATAATTAGTCAGTGTAAAACTAAAAAAAAATGTCAATACAAAAAGTATCAATAAATGACTAAATTCATCTTTAAATTATGCCGATATAAGTTTTTTTTTTTAAATAACATCTAAATATTATTAAAATTGTTATAAATAGATGCAAATGTCTTAATATATAAAATGTTATGTTTGATTAATAAAAAAAAATCCATTGATAAGGATAACAATTAAAACCGCAATAGTTGAGAAAACAGATGAGTAGACATTGCAAATGCTTTTTTTTCTTTTCAATAAATATTGAAAACGGTTAACTGTCAATCTAATGAAAACAACATGATGTCACCCTCTTCAAAAGGGGCACAGGACGTTTGCGCTTTTTTACCTGTAAAACGATAGGACATTTGCGCTTCAAATACTATGGACATTTGCGCTTTAAATTTTGAATCACTTGTATTAAATTCACCGGACATTTGCGCTTTTTACCTATAGTTGTCCACCTGTAATTGTAATGAGAAGTAATATTACGTAGCTGAATTTGAACTTATATTTGTCATTATTTCGACACATGGTGCAAAATCCTGCAATGCCCACTTGAATGAACAGTTCAACTGCTAAAATAATCTTTTTGAAGAGTATCATTTAACAACAGTCAGCGAATTACATTACGATTTGTTATATTGATGAATAGGCACCCCAGAATTGAGAAACATGATATTATTTATTTGAAATATGGTCGAAATACCAGTCAGAACAGATAGCAAGACCTTTTTTCAGTCCTTGGGCTTGAGATATCTAGCGAAAAATTACCTATTAGTTTAAACTACAAAGTGCTTTGCAATGATTTTTAAATTTTTACCTCTGCCAAGTCAAACCTGGCGGTCCCAAGCCCGGACAAAAAGGAGGATAGTCATAAAAACCAAATATTGCAAAAGCGCAAATACCCATTTTTAAAAAGCGCAAATGTCCTATGATTTGAAGCGCAAGTATCCAAAAATAAAAGCGCAAATGTCCTATGAAAAAGCGCAAACGTCCCGCGCCGTTCAAAAGACGGTAAATTACAGAAACCAAAAAAAAATAGACGAAGACACGGATTTTCTTTTTGGTTGTGAAATGAATTCTCACGTGTAGTGTGACCGGCAAGGTGTTTAATTCCAAAAAGTCCACAAAGATATATGAATGAATAGAGAATTACGGATGCTAAGGTATAAAGAGTAGATCAGTAATAATGAATAAAGAAAACAGAAAAAAGTCTAAAAAATCAATAATAAAGAACATAAGTACTTCTTAAAATATCAAAGTTGAACGATTCTGGGTACATAATCGCACAGAGCCAAAGGAAATGAATGACCACCAGTGGTGGATCCAGGATTTATAAAAAGGGGAGACCAATCGGAATAACGCCAAAAAAGGGGGGTGAAAAATTAGAAAAGCACTAAAACAAGAAATAAACGGTCATAAAGAGATACGGACCAATACTTTAGCTGACATAAAACTAAAATGAGGCACCTAATGTTTACTTAATTTACGAGTTAGTGACACCATATACGATGGAATATGCGACCGTTTATGAATACAATGTTTTTCTTCTTCAAATAATGAACAATAATTCTTAAAAACTGTAAGGTAAATTTCTATAAATATCAAACATCAAGACAGCGAAATTTACCTGGTAAAGGTAACCATGCAATTTTAATTACTTATTCATAATTTCATAATCCGTGGAAAATCCCTACTATCTCGTTATTTAATACAGGTTTCTTTTTAGGCATAGTTCATTGCCCTATCTTGAAAAAAATAATGAATAGAAGACATGAGATGTTTGAAAAATAGTACAGTGCATTCTTATGGTGGCTAACCACCTTGGTCTTTACATATCATACATAACACGTGTGATTTATTAATCTAAATATATTGGCCAGCGCATACTGGCACGCATACTGGCACGGTCACTGGATCGTCATCTAACGATGTCACATTTAACATTTACTTAAACAGTGGTTAACCTATGGTATGATTCGTACATTTGTGGCGTCTAATATTCAAAGTAAATCAAGGGACGAAAAATAATTGGCAAGCTTGAAACGGTGAATCAATAAAGCATGACGTTAGGCATACATGTTTCATTCATAAATTACTATACTATATACATGATATAGACGTTACATATCCACTTGCTAGCCTAATACTACAAGAACATAATCGAAAATCTGAAATATAGATCACGTGTACATTGCCTCATTCAATAGACAACTGATAAGATCTGTTTTAGAATATACTGCACTTAAGTTATTTAGTGACTTAAGCAACGTGTTGCTTAGTATAACAATCGCGAGTATGTTCTCATGTTGTTTAAACTCGCATCCATTGGAAAGGGGAGGGAGAGAGGGCGGGAAATATACTGCACTAAACCAAAGTGTTGCTTATTATAAAAATTGTGTGTATGCTCTCATGGTGGCGTGCTAACTTACATGTGGAGGGGAGGGAAAGAAAAAAACAGAGTCTTTAAAATAAAACTGTCTAGCACCCAGTGTTTAGGAGTAAGAGCAAATACTGGTAGATCTAGAGTCAGAATAATCTGTCTGTGTTTAGGCACATGTCATCTCTGTGAGTAACCATGTACGTCAAAATTCGACTCATCGTGGAGGTCTAGTACAAAACCGGGTTCACAATCTCAAATCACATAAACATGTTATCTTCCTGAACATATAAGGATGGCCAGCAGGATGTTACACATCAAATCGATAGATCAATACTCCAATAAATCAACCCTACTAATTTAACATATTGTGCGTGGGCGGACATGGCTTGTTCGTCGCTGAAAAATAATGAATTCGTTGACCACTTGATATTTATTTTAGAACTTGTGTTACCGGGTTCCATGCAGGACCCAAGCTTTGTTTGACTTGTAAGCAAAAAAATGCCTTCATATATTTAAACATACGACAACATCTCAGTTTTACTTGTCCTAGCCAATATACTTCGAATAGGCATATAGTGTGTTTGTTCTAAGCGTAGACAAAACAAGATGGCTTAGGGAGCTACCATTTGATTTTTATGGGGGGGGGGGGGGCGGTGCTAGGATGAAAAATTTTGTCCTGCATTTTTTTTAGCTGTAATCTCTGTCCTGCCTTTTTATTTTTCACTCTGTTCGGTCCTGCCTTTTTTGTTTTTGTTTATCCTGACTTTTTTTTACCTAAATTGTCGTCCTGACTTTTTTTTTGCAAGTGTCTCATCCTGCCTTTTTTTTTTACTCAAAACTCCTGTCCTGCCTTTTTTTCAAATTTCATCCTAGACCCCCCCCCCCCCCCCCCCCCCATAAAAATCAAATGGTAGCTCCCTTATTTTCAACTTTCTGACTTTTGTATGGCTCTTTTTAAACTTAAATATCCCCCTGACATTTCCAAACAAATTTACGTTTAACTACAGAGCTCTATATAGATATGATTACAGTTTAGATAAGGTATTGGGGAATCCGAAATAAGTTCCCAATGCACTAGTTTTAATGTTTGTACGTGGTCAATTGTCACAGATCTGCTGCGTTCGAAATGCCCACGTTTTTGTTCTATACTGATCTCATTTGAAATCCAGCTCCGATATTCAACTCTGAGGATCTGGATGGGGGATCTCTCATTTCTCTTTTCTCTTTTCTTTAAATTTTTTTTACCGCAAGTTTGTCTCGATTCTTTAAATTTTTCTTCTATTATTCTCTGTTTCATTATATTTTATCATCCCACTATTATCTATTCTCTTTACTTTTTAGCATCCTTTTTTTCAATATTCTTACTTTTTTGGTTCCTGTTCTGCCTTTTTTGCCCACCTTTCTGTATTCTATAAACCCCATCTAGTCCCTTAAGCGTCAGTGCGAATTTTTATCAGAGCTATATTGCTTTATCTCCATGTTTCCATTGCATTACAATGAATCATTTTCATCGAGTTGGAGAGTAAATATTCAGTTACAAATATTTTTATAGTGTTTTATCCTCAAAAATAGTCATATAATAACATAGTTTCGCTCTTAAAAAATCATCTTAGTTAATCTTCGTATTACTTTGCATGACTTATTAATCCAATTCAGTATAAGCGGCTATGCATTTGCAGAATTGCGAATTATTACAAAACTCCAAGGTCAATAACATATCTCAAACTGAAAGGGTGTTTTTAGTCAAAGCGCTCTTCTTACAGGAAAGGTGCATTTCATAATAGGTGACTGCTCGCGTTCGTATAAATGAATCGTCAAGTCAATAAGTAAACATTTGATCTCTCATTGGAAAAGTAAATTTGCGCTTACTACTTTAAATCGTTCTACAACCATGCATGCCGGTGAGTTTCATATTCACATGAAGATTTCTGCTGACGGCTACAACGTGCACGTTATTTAGAACTTATATGCAAATACATTTCAACCTTCATACAATTATTCTATAATGTTGCTCTGTTGCCAAACATATTTTTCTTTAACAGTACGGTTAATGCTTCTTCCAACCTCTTGCATAAACAATGTTTATTTTTGTTTTGGTACAATATCCATCGATAAATCAGTATTTAAGGGGTGTTCAGGACGGTGGTATTATGAAAGTTTAAGAACGATCTCGAGGTGCATAAGCATTTTAGACTTTTTACGTCACTTTTGTCAGGCTGCAAGATTTGCTGCAGCAGACGTCAATAGCCTCATATTATCAAACACATGGCACATAATGCAGCTATGTTTCATCCATCTTTTTAAAACGGAATATTTTGAACTTGTATAGTGCATTTAGTTTTGTTAATTCTGAACGAATACTTTTTTATGAATATGACGATTTATACCACATTTATCCCCCAAAGGTCAATCTAACCAAATACATAATCAGGGCTTCTTTTATCTCCTAATAAGTTTTTTGTAAAAGAATAAAATGCACCATACCATAAGTATACATCTATATTATAACAACCTACCTTGATATGAATTATGAAATATGATAACAATAATTAAAACAAAGAAAATTTTCTCCATGAGCTCATTTTGTTCCTGTGACAAGATTTGTGTATTTCGGACGTATAAAGATCACTATATGTAGTAGCGAGGGGTCGTATCACTCAGAGATGTACTACCTAATTTAAATAAATTGGTATAGTACTATAAACGTTTTTATTTATATCACCAAGGATTGGCGGTTGTGTGACATAGATCCTATCATCGCAGATTTAATTTTATACTTACATATTGAAATTTTACGTTGATTTTTCTGATTAGTCATGTTATATTTTGATGATCAAAGGTCATGGTATATATTTGTGATTGGTACAATGCCGGTATCTATATAATTTTCACATTAGATAAATCGCTAAGTGCGGTTTAACTTGACTTCGAGGTTTTTTGTTTGTGGTACGGAACTTTTGTTTACAATTTATTTACATAGAGATCATCTGATATAATGTGTTAAGCCGATCGTCTAATATACTACGTATACCGATTATAAAAAGTTTAAATCACTTAAAATGAAAATGTATAATTGAACAGAAAACGTTCGATTTAAAATCGAAATATTATATAAAAAAAAAAAAAATTCATTGTCTTGGAGAAAATATAAAAATAAGAAAACTTTCCACAAGATACCAAATGAAGTGGATGTAAACAATTATAAACAACCGTACGGCCTTCAACAATAAAAAAAATCGATACCTTATAGTCGGCTATAATAGACCTCGGCATACACATAGAAGGGGCAAATATGATAATATTAAAAAATAAAATGTACATTTTGACCCTTTTACAAATATGGTTTAAAAAAATATGTCACTTTTATTACATTTTTTGTGCAGAATGAATGTTAAAAACAATAGTTATTTCAACAAATATGACTAACGCATTCTATGTTGAAAACAAAGTCTTGTGATGCCTCGATCTTTCTCTTACATAATATTTAGTGGGTCATTTTGAGAGAAGCATTCATCTACCTCGACAAGTCATTTTTATTAAACAAAATATTTTGTCACTAAACATTAATTATGAACAAAACATGTTATTAAGTGAGAGAATGAAAAATGTACTGACAATAAAAAAGGGGGATAATCAAATCTACCTTTGGCTTCGAGAACGCTACAGAAAAGAAACGATATACTACAAGCATACTTTTAAAAAAGATAACAAACATATGTTGAATAATTTTCTGAATCAGTTTCCGTGACCTTATTTTACTGTTTTCTATTAAAAAAAAGGTTAAAGTCTTTAAACATGTTAAATGCAGTCAAAAAGAAATTATTTGTATTTAAATTTGGTAACGAAACACTCACGGTGTGCTACCCATTAAGCATGTTTAAATTTGAGATGATGGATTAATGGATTAATGGATTCGTGTTTAAAGTCTAATGGCAATTATTACACGCATATAAGGATGAAACGTATTTATGTGATATAGATGAATATGACCCCTGCTTAGTACAAGACATGCAGACACACTAAGCCGGATTTTTAACTTAGGATTTTTTTTAAACGTGCTAAATCACACGGTCATAATCCGCAGGAAGACATGTCAATTCATTGTGGACGTGTTATTTTGACTCTGAGATCTTACTTCTATAATCGTGTGCTTAGCAGAGAGGCATTAAATACAAATTTTAAAAATGCTTAGTCCGTGCTCCAACACGCGAGGAGAGTACACTTGTACGCACTTATAAATACGTCAGTTCAATGAGACCACACCAATGTTTGTTTTCCTTACAATTGTTATTGATAATACCATCTGTTTTCCCCATATAGTCACTTTCAAAGGAGTATGAACATTTTTCAAAGAATTCCCTTATGTTATATTGTTCAAAAAAACAATTCAGAAGGGATCGACAAAATGATTATACCAAGTGATTCACGTCTTTCAAAGAAAGAGAACCTATAACTGCTTTTATCTTTATTTTTGAAAGTCCTTTTTATCACACACAAAAATAATTGATCAGAACCAGTGCGGATTTAATCTTTCTTAAAATATAAATTAATTTGCTTTCACTGACGGAATAGATATTGGAAGTTCAGTCTGTACACAAATATTGTTGAGACAAATTCTAGAAACAGCATTTGAACTGTGGCCTAAAACAAAGTCTAAATAGGTGGTCCTTCAATGTTGTAGTCTTTAATTATGATAAAATGAGATGGAAATGGGAATGTGTCAAGATACAACAACCGACTAATTAAAAACAACTACAGAGGGTCACCAACAGTCTTCAATGTATCGAGAAATTCCGCACGGAGGTTTCTTCAGCTGCCCTAAACAATAGATACAATCAGTTGATAATGAACGCATTATAATTCAAATTGTACACAAGAAAACTAAAATTAAAATGATACAGACTAAACACATTTCTTTCTCTATTCCTTTTAATTTTGCCCTTTATTCTATTTTATTTATATTTTAGCACATACGATAACGGAACGATGTATTCTATTTTCTTTATTTGTTTTGGCGCTTTCCCCCCTTTATCATCTCTATTATGTAAACTAGAACCCCCTAGCCCCCTTATCCGCCTCAGTTGAAATCACCGAACTCTTTGGTCTTTTAGAATTGAGAATGAACAAACACTTTAATTACTTCTCTTCAAAAAAATCCTCCGATTATTTAAACATGAATGTTCGTGTAATGTTTGCCACTAGACGTTTGACATTCAGAAAGTAGCTTTTGAAAATATAAAAAAAAGACAGATGACAGAGATTCCAACAAATGAAAAGTTTTAAATTGAAAGAAACGATATGACATAAAATCACTTCATTGTTGTTTCCGTGGCTAAGCCTCTTTTATTGAACATTGCCTTCAGTATGGAACACACAGTGTCGCTTCAGAACGAGTTCAAGGCGCCCCTAGTAACAGTTTTAGCGGATAGTCGCATTTTTAAATTTAAATTTGTATTGTCCAATAAATTCCGACTAACTTATAGATATTAAGAAAATGCAGTTTTGATCAAATATTTGTACTTATAAGGGTGTGGATGGGGATTTACTAAATACGGTAAATAAAAAAATAAATGAATAAAGAATAACGATGTGCTAAAATATAAATAATATAGAATTATAGGCTAAAAGTATATAGAATAGAGAAAATTATAGGCAAAAAAAAATGAAGAATTCACAAACTTATTAAATATATTATAAAAAAAAATGAATATCTGACATTAAAAATCAGTACAGAAAAAATTGAGAATGAATTTGATGTGCAAAGAACAACACCGCCATAGAAAAAAAAGCAAAAGGTCACACAGTTTCATTAGATAATCCGACCGAGCTCTTCAACGGCCCTAACAAATATTAGTCAGTGATAATGAACGCCAACTATTATACTAGTTTGAGTACTTTAATATCTAGATTCATCAAATTCCTTGAGGTTTTCATCATTGTTCCGATACTTTGTGAGCAAAAAGACAAAAACAAGAGAAGGCGGATACAGCTTTCTGTAATTAGGAAGTTAATTATGACTAGACAATGTTACCGGTAATCCTGAACGCCTTTTTGTGTCGGAATTCAGCACATTTCCAGGAAAATATGTGTCTCTCCCAACCTGTAAGCGGAGAAGGATACGGATAATTTTTTAGGAAACAAAATTAGTGACTGTAATTGCTCAAAAATGAAAAATAAATGCGTAAAAAAAGAATAAAATAATAAAGAGTGGAGAATAACGAGATGCTAATATAAATAATAGAGAATTATGGAGAAAACCCGTAAAGCGAAGAAGGATACAGATATTTTTGTAACCTTTATTTTTTAAATTGATATCGTGTAGTCAATATTGTAATCTTGACAACAATGACCGCTTCTTTCCTACACCTGTGTCTTCTTTATAATTAACTTTCGACGCAGTTACATCCCGGCATTGAAAATAGTTTATCTTCCTTGAGGAATACACATGAACATCAACCCAAATGGAGGAAAACACACGAGTTTCAGACACGTAATGCAAAGAATACCACAGTCTCAGCTGCAGCGGCACTCCTCATGTACTAAGAAATTCAAAATGACACACAAATTTTATGAAGCAGAAACTACTAGTATATATTTTTCTTCTGTTAAAAAACTTATGTCTTTATACTGTTAACAAACTTTGATTTGTTGAAAAACTAAGGCTTTTATACCTCAAGAATAGATTACCTTAGCTTTATTTGGCAAAACTTTTAGGAATTTTTGATTTTCAATGCTCTTCAACTTCGTACTTTATTTGTCCTTTTTAACATTTTTTTTATTCGAGCGTCTTTTGTAGACGAAACGCACGTCTGGTGTAAATATAAAATTTCAACTCAGTATCTATGATGGGTTTATCCTCAATAAAAAAGATTAACTGCAAAAGTGAAATCTGTACTTTTAATCACCACATTAGTCACGTATTTGCAGAATACTTAACACTAAAAAATTAAAATATGAAAAAAATGATAATTCACCGAGCGTCAGGGATTTCGTTACCGCAAATGACTATAAACCTTTACTATTTTCTTCAATAGATTTACAAATATTTGGGTTGAAAGGTTGGCTGTACCTGAAGAACACTTATTTCTAACGTAAAAGCACATCCTAATGTTACCATCATGGTCTTTACAGAGCCTTTACATTTAGATGCGATACGTTAGACTTATTAATCATTTAATGAACTTATTCTAAAAGGTTACCAATTCACCATCGTTATTATATCTTTGAATATTGTTTTCACTGGTATTACAACTGATTTTGTGATGAATGAATGAAACCGAACCTTATAAATACAGCAGAGAAGATGTGCAAAAGACCTGTAATGTCAGCTTGGGTCAGTCAGCCACCAACAAGAGCATTCATGGATGACATGACAATAACAGCAAAGTCAGCTCTGGAAGGCAAGTGGATGTTGCAAGATCTAGGTGAGCTTATAGACTGGGCACGTTTGAAGTTCAAGCCATCAAAGTCAAGGAGTCTGATATTAAAGAAAGGAAAGGTGCAGGACAGAAAGATCAGAATTGGAGGAGACATCATTCCAACAACCATGTAGAACTAGTCAAAAGCTTGGGTATGTGTTTTTTAGACTCCTTGAACGACAGAGAAAGTGTAGATGAGAAGGTATCACAGGCAGAAAAGCGGATGGACATTATTGACAAGTCTGGTTTACCTGGAAAGTACAAGGCGTGGTGTTATCAGCATAGAATATTACAAAAGATCACATGGCCTCTATTGATGAACGAAGTACCTCTAACCAAGGTTGAAAGTTTAGATAGGATGTTCAACATACACTTACGCATATGGATTGGGACTCCAACGAGTTTTTGTAACAGCACAAGTTCAAACCTTCAACTACAACTGTCTACTACTATAGGGGAGTTTAGAATCGCCAAAACCAAAAGCGCTGTTGAAGATGCAGATAGCAGATTAAGGCATATAGGGACATAGTGGTCACGGTAACATCAGGGCGACTTGGTTTTGGCAACATTCAGCATCCATTATGGCAGTCAGCAAATACAAAACATAGAAGGATAACTTGTTCAGCAAGAAGTTCGTCGTGAGGAAGTAGAAAAACAAGTAAGAACCGTCAGTATGAAACAACAAAGGCAATATATGAAATGGGAAATGACAAGACCAAGAAAGATCAGTTGCATGAAATAAAGGGAATGGACGGTCAGAAGATAAGCTTCTTACTAAGATCAGTGTACGACGTACTACCAAAAACGAAAAACCTTACAATGTGGAAACTGATTAAAGACATTAGTTGTAAGTTGTGCGGTAAACCAGCAAACCTAGAACATATTTTGTCGTCTTGCAGGACAGCTCTGAAGAATGGTAGATATACATGGCGCCATTACCAAGTCCGTCGCGAAAAAACACAGACATGTCTTGGACAAACAGAGGGGAAGAAGACTAAGATAGAGAAGGCGCCAAAGTTCACTATCTTCACCAAAGGAGGTGGAGAGTCATCAAGAATCACATACAGCAAAGCCAGGGGTATTCTAGCAACAGCAAATTACTTGGAGATGCAAGCCGACATTGGGGGAAGACTGCCTTCCCAAGACCGATTTTAACAACAACCCTATTACCTGACATTGTGCTGTTTTCCAGAATCAGCGGACAGGTCATTCTTGTAGAGCTAACAGTGTCATGGGAAACAAGGCAGGAAGAAGCCCATGAGAGACACATTGCCAAGTTCCAGGAACATGAATGGAAGAATTTGAGGATATGGTATTTTCCAGTGGAGGAAGGCTGTGGAGGCTTTGTTTCTTAAATGTATTTGGAGAGCCTTGGTGTTTCTATGACCAACTGGACCAGTAAGAAAAGTTTGGAGACAGGCAGAGGCAGCTTCTGGTTTGGGTATGGAGAAGGAGATAAGAGCAGTGGAAGAGCTAGCTGGTTCCTGGTTGAACCTGATCAACTCAGTCGGTTCACCCCCTGGAGATTGTCGTGGACAGCACCGAAACAGTCGAGGAGAGGGGATCCACCTGATGACGGAACCAGATGAGCAGTGGAAACACTGTAATTAAGGTATATATGTCAGTTACTGAGAACATGCTTAGATCTATATCTTGTGTCTTTTGTAATTTTATTAGTTGGTACTTTGTTACCTTGTTTCGATTTGATGTTCAGCAGCCGTTTTCAACTATTTTTCAGTTTTTGAACATTAATAATAGCCACGCCAATCTAGTGATTGCTGATGTCAATCTTAATTGCAATGCCCGAGCAAATATTTATACAAATAAAGCAAACAAGTTAACAAGCAAACTAAAAGCATTTGGAAAATAGTTCTAATATTTTGAATTAATTACATTTTTGTACTAGTCTAAGTTATAAAAATTACTCCAGCTGGCAAGTTCAAACATCAATTTCTAAATGTTGCTTGCTTTCTATCCAGTGACTATAATATCATGATTTGTCGGGGAAATCAACTGTAATGTAGAGACCACGTTTATAGATAAACTTCAACATGCGTTCTTTTTTATTTATTGGTCATTTATTTATTCGTGTAAGTAATAGTTATTGCATTATCATCTTTTCTCTGTCTCTCTGGAATAAATCTGTTTCTCTAACTTGTACTGGTCACTCACCAGACACATAAGGGATCAAAATGTATTCTTTACCTATACTACAACGTCATAAAAGTAATCAATAAGGGCTGATTTCCTAATGCTTGTAGTTTTAAGGTGTGGTTGGCTTGCTTGCTTTACTTGTCTAAATGTTTGCTCAACCATGATAACAAAGATTGACATCTGCAATCAAGATAGGCGGCGCTTCAGCTGGTACACGCTATCCTTAAATGTTATTCGATGTTAAGTACAATGCTGAGCATACTAGTAATGTAAACAAGATGAAGCCCCGGCTATCTTTTGATTGCAGATGTCAATCTAATTTACAGTGCTTAAGCAAGATAAAGACAATAAAGCAAGCAAGCAAACAAAACATTTATAATTGTTGCTTGCTTTCCACCCATTGACCATAATTTCTTGCTTTGTCGGGAAAAACAAACCACTGCCATGTAGAGTCAACGTATAGATATTTGCTCAATCATGTTGCTTTGCTCTTTTTTTTTATTTGAATTTATTAATCATTTATGTATGATACTACACCAGATTAATTTCAACAACGTAGAAACTATAAACGATGATATATTTTGTAACAATCACCGTCAGTCTTCAGTCTACACATTTACGTGACATAATAAATTAGCCTCATCTTATTTAAACCAAACAAGAAATACATGTTTGATGTTTACCATTGTCTGGATTCCCTTAGAACTATAATAATTCATCCCATCAACTTATACTATGGTAAAATAACATGCACCAAGCCATACCAACGTGCCATTTAAACATACTATTTACACACTTTCTACTTCTAAGGGAAACATGTCATCAGTAGCACTTTTAACCATAACATTTTTTTTTAACATAGCCATATAAGCAAGAGGTTGGGCTAGCCATTATTAAACCAGGTTCAGCCAACCATTTTCCCTTAAAATATCCAAGTCAGAAATACGGCAGTTGTTATTAAATAGTCCGTTTCGTTTGTTTTGTTGCACTTCATTGTTCCTGTTAATCATTTGTTATCTTCTTATAGTTGGTGTGTTTCTATAGCTTTAAGTGTGTAACCCGGATTTGTTTTTGTCTTCGGCAATCGATTTAGAACAGCGGTAAACTACTGTTGCCTTAATTTACAGCATATTTATCTTTTTATTCATAAGGATTTTTTGCAAATATATCCCACCTCAAAAAATTATTATATACGTATGTTTCTAAAAATGATTCACATTTAACATAGTACAAAACGTTAATTGCATTTACGATATTCCACTGCCGAGGGTCATGTTCATCCCCAAGAGGGTAGAACAGGAACTAGTGGTTTGAAAAGATGTCTATAGAAAACAATTGCATCTTAACTCGGTAATGAAGATGAGTTGGTTGAACGAAGTCACGTATAGATTTTGTTTGTCATAACCAAAACTTAGTGAAATATAGATCAATTAAGCAAATTCGTTTTAGAAATATTGGATGTGCAATATCATTAATAAATATAAGGATGGTTTGTAATGGTGGAGATTTATTTTCCCGAGGGTATCACAAGCTCAGTAGTCAACACTTTTTGTGCTGACATGAATTGTCATTGATATGGTTATATTTATAAATTTACTGTCTACAAATTTTTGAATTTTTTGAAATACTAAGGCTTTTCTACCTAAGGGATAGATTACCTTAGCTGTATTTGGCAAGACTTTTAGAAATGTCTGGCGTATATACTAAATTTAGTACTGGTATCTATGATGAGTTTATTTACAACCACTGGGTCGATGCCATTGCTGGTGGAGATTTATTTCCCCGAGGGTATCACAAGCTCAGTAGTCAGCACTTTTTGTGCTGACATGAATTGTCATTGATATGGTTATAACGATAAATTTACTGTTTACAAATTTTAGAATTTTTTGAAATACTAAGGCTTTTCTACCTCAGGCATAGATTACCTTAGCTGTATTTGGCAAAACTTTTAGGTCAATGCTCTTCAACTTCGTACTTTATTTTGCCCTTTTTTTAAACTTTTTTGGATTCGAGTGTCACTGATGAGTCTTTTGTAGACGAAACGCGCGTCTGGCGTATATACTAAATTTAGTCCTGGTATCTATGATGAGTTTATTGTAAATAAACTCATCATAGATATCAGGACTAAATTTAGAATATAAATATAGACATAATTTGAATCATTTTTTCCAAACTCGTGCATAGTTATAGCAAACTTTGGTATAACTTTAGATACTTTTAGTTTTGAAGATTGTAATTGATTAGGCCTTCCAGCAGTTTTGTTTCAAAGTGTTTGGAAGAAAAAAAAAGAAAAAAAACTTTCAAGACATTTCTAGCATTGTCCCTCGGTCTTTGATGGAAAGTTACTAGAATAACAATAACGGTACCAATTTTTCTGCACCAGATGCGCATTTCGACAATACATGTCTCTTCAGTGATGCTCGTGGCCAAAATATTTGAAATCCAAAGCTTAAATAAAAAATGAAGAGCTATAATCCAAAAGTTCCAAAAAGTATAGCCAAATCCGTGAAAGGAATCAGAGCTTTGCATGAGGGAGATACATTCCTTAATTTATAATAATTTCTAACATTTTGTAACAGAAAATTTTAATAAAACAAAACAATCCGTATTTTCATGCCAGTACCGGAGCACTGGCTACTGGGCTGGTGATACCCTCGGGGACTATCAGTCCACCAGCAGAGGTAGTAATAACAGAAACTATAAATCATACCACATCTTATTTTTATTATTGTATTGTATGACATGCAAATTTCATAAAAATCTGACAAGGATTGCATTCATGAGAACAGTAACTGCAATTTCCCATATAATTAATATTTCCACAAGACATAAATCTTTAAAAAAATATTGATCCGCACTGATTATCGAAATCGTCAAAGATATCAATCTATATGTTTCATAAAATTCTGGCAAAAATTGTACACTTGAAAGCCCTACCAATGCAATTTACCATTTATTATTAATGTTTCCAAGGGTCATAACTCATTCATTGAAATAATTATACACTAGAACAGCTTTCATAGCCAGATCCATGATTTTCAAAAGGGTTCACACTAAATTTGTTTCAATGTAAGCCCAATGACTGATTCAATGAGCCAGAATTGTTCTTCAGCACCGTGACCTGAAAACTAACACAATGAGAGGCATTAGCCCGAATTTCAAAATATGAACCGAGGACTTTAAAACAGTTAAAAGGTATTTAGCACATAAAATTGAGCTGGCCCCTAAACAAATATATACTAGTTACATACTTGGTGGCATTGTTTTTTTCCCCCTGCTTTTTGGAAACATTCAAACACTAAAGTGATTAAGAACACTTATGACAATATAAGAGGAGCATCAGGTCTATTTGCAAAAATCCCCCATGGAGATTTTTATAGAGTTGTTGGTTTCAATCATGTAGCTTGGTTTTATCTTCTATAGTTGACATTTTTTGTTGTTAAAAGTGATGACAAATAAAAAAAATTGATGTTCAGGATATAAGGTAAAAACAGGAAAATCACTTAGCAAGAGTGCACACGAAGAAATGTCTCGCCTTCTTTACTATCATTGATATTATGTTGATCGTCCTAAATATAAAGCTTTATTACAACTGTCAAATAAGCTCAACATTAACCAAGAAATCTTAAAACATTGATCAATGAACCATGAAAATGAGGTCAAGGTCAGATGAACCATGCCAGGCAGACATTTACAGCTAACAATTCTTCCATACTGCAAATATAGTTGACCTATTGCTTATAAATTAAGAAAAAGACCAAAACACAAATACTTTACACTTAGCAATGAACCGTAAAAAAGAGGTCAAGGTCAAATAAGACCTGTACGACTGACATTTAAACCAGAAAATATTTCCATACACCAAATGTTGACCTATTTGATATAGTACTCGAAAAAATAGACTAAAACTCAAAAACTTAACTTTGACCACTGAACAATGAAAATGAGGTCAAGGTCAGATGACACCTGTCAGCTAGACATGTACACATTCCAATCATTCCATACACCAAATATAGTAGACCTATTGCATATAGTATAAGAAAAATTTGTAAGGGTTCCGCGGAACCCAGTGTCTCGCCTACTTTTGCTGTTAATCACACACTCATCAAAAATAATGAAAAAAATCAATAAAATTATTCCTCTCGATACTATCTTTTGATTGTCAGAAGCTTCTGTCCAAGTTTGGTAAAAATCCAGGCTAGTTTAAGAATCTTAAAAATGTTTTAAATACTTTAACTGCAGACTGTATGTAATGTTAGCTGGAAGAAAAACTAAGTCCATTTATAAGTAAAATACGGGAAAAATGGAATTTTATTTTTACAAAATTTACATCTGGATACTATCTTCTGATCATAAACAAGCTTCTGGCCAAGTTTCTTACAATTCCAGGATAGTTTAAGAAAGTTATTAAAATTTTAAAAACTTTAACCACAGAGTGAATGTAATGTTTCCTGGCAGAAAAACTAAGTCCATTTATAAGTAAAATACGGAAAAAATGGAATTTTATTTTTACAAAATTTACTTCTGGATACTATCTCCTGATCATAAACAAGCTTCTGGCCAAGTTTTGTACATTTCCAGGATAGTTTAAGAAAGTTATTAAAATTTTAAAAACTTAAACCACAGAGTGAATGTAATGTTTCCCCGCAGAAAAAACTAAGTCCATTTATAAGTAAAATACGGAAAAAATTGAATTTTATTTTTACAAAATTTACTTCTGGATACTATCTCCTGATCATAAACAAGCTTCTGTCAAAGTTTCGTACAATTCAAGGATAGTTTAAGAAAGTTATTAAAATTTCAAAAACTTTAACCACAGAGTGAATATTTGTGGACGCCGCCGACGACGACGACGCCGACGACGACGGAATGTAGGATCGCTATGTCTCGCTTTTTCGACTAAAGTCGAAGGCTCGACAAAAACAGACCAAAACACAACCAGATGCTCCGCAGGGCGTAGCTTTATACGACCGCAGAGGTTGAACCCTGAACGGTTGGGGCAAGTATGGACACAACATTCAAGCTGGATTCAGCTCTAAATTTGGATTGTGATTAAATAGTTGACACAGCATAGGTTTCTGACACAGAATGAATGTGTTCTAATGAACTTAAAATTTTTGTTTTCTCTTAGAGCAATTCACTATGCTGTTGAATATTAATCCTCTCAAAAAAATGTTTGAAGAAATTTTCTTTTTATTTATGAAATTTCAAATGAGAAAAATTGAACCCAATTTTTTTAATCACATCCCCCTTTCCCTTATTCCAAAACTAATCTCAATTAAAATTTCTAATGGAGTTTGCAACAATAACTACTCATTTAAATACATCATAAAATATTAAGATGTAAAAAAAATGCTTGTTATCACTGAATGGTAAAGATTATTTTAATTTATCAGTTGGTAGTAAAAAGTGAACATGCATTGTATATTGTATATAACAAAGATTTAAGTTGATTCTGGACAAAGAAAGATAACTCCAATTAAAAAAAAATCTTGCTATTGCACAATATTTTGCAATTAGATATTTCTTGCTTACTATTCTGGACAAAGAAAGATAACTCTAATTAAAAAAAAATATTGCTATTTCACAATATTGTGCAATTAGATATTTCTTGCCATTGTGCAATACTTTGCAATTGAAAAGACTTGCTATTGCACAATACTTAATATAATAATTTTAGATCCTGATTTGGACCAACTTGAAAAATGGGCCCATAATCAAAAATCTAAGTACATGTTTGGATTCAGCATATCAAAGAACCCCAAGATTTCAATTTTTGTTAAAATCAAACTAAGTTTAATTTTGGACCCTTTGGACTTTAATGTAGACCAATTTGAAAACAGGACCAAAAATGAAGAATCTACATACACAGTTAGATTTGGCATATCAAAGAACCCCATTTATTCAATTTTTGATGAAATCAAACAAAGTTTAATTTTGGACCCTGATTTGGACCAACTTGAAAACTGGGCCAATAATCAAGAATCTAAGTACATTTTTAGATTCAGCATATCAAAGAACCCAACCAATTCATTTTTTGTCAAAATCAAACTAAGTTTAATTTTGGACCCTTTGGACCTTAATGTAGACCAATAAGAAAACGGGACCAAAAGTTAAGAATCTACATACACAGTTAGATTCGGCATATCAAAGAACCCCGATTATTCAATTTTGATGAAATCAAACAAAGTTTAATTTTGGACCCTTTGGGCCCCTTATTCCTAAACTGTTGGGACCAAAACTCCCAAAATCAATACCAACCTTCCTTTTATGGTCATAAACCTTGTGTTTAAATTTCATAGATTTCTATTTACTTATACTAACGTTATGGTGCGAAAACCAAGAAAAATGCTTATTTGGGTCCCTTTTTGGCCCCTAATTCCTAAACTGTTGGGACCTTAACTCCCAAAATCAATACCAACCTTCCTTTTGTGGTCATAAACATTGTGTTTAAATTTCATTCATTTCTTTTTACTTAAACTAAAGTTATTGTGCGAAAACCAAGAATAATGCTTATTTGGGCCCTTTTTTGGCCCTTAATTCCTAAACTATTGAAACCAAAACTCCCAAAATCAATCCCAACCTTTCTTTTGTGGTCATAAACCTTGTGTCAAAATTTCATAGATTTCTATTAACATAAACTAAAGTTATAGTGCGAAAACCAAGAAAATGCTTATTTGGGCCCTTTTTGGCCCCTAATTCCTAAAATGTTGGGACCAAAACTCCCAAAATCAATACCAACCTTCCTTTTGTGGTCATAAACCTTGTGTTAAAATTTCATAGATTTCTATTCACTTTTACTAAAGTTAGAGTGCGAAAACTAAAAGTATTCGGACGCCGGACGACGACGACGACGTAGACGCCAACGTGATAGCAATATACGACGAAAAATTTTTCAAATTTTGCGGTCGTATAAAAACTCAACTATAACAACTGAACCATGAAAATGAGGTCAAGGTCAGATCGCACCTGCCAGTTGGACATCTACACCTTACAGTCCTTCCATACACCAAATCTATTGCTTATAGTATCTGAGATACAGACTTGACTACCAAAACTTAACCTTGTTCACGGACTGATCCATGAAATGAGGCTGAGGTCAAGTGAAAACTGTCCGACAGGCATGAGGACCTTGCAAGGTACGCACATACCAAATAGTTATTCAATTACTTATAAGAGAGAATTTAACATTACAAAATATCTGAACTTTTTTCAAGTAGTCACTGAACCATGAAAATGAGGTCAAGTACATTGGACATGTGACTGACAGAAACTTCGTAACATGAGACACCTATATACAAAGTATGAAGCATCCAGGTTTTCCAACTTTTAAAATATATGGCTTTTAAGAAGTTAGCCAACACCGCCACCGGATCACTATCCCTATGTCAGGCTTGACAAAAAATCATCATTTTTACAAATACAATGCATATTTTCTTTTTAGGTTAACTTAATCCATACATCATTTACATATTAACCAAATATCTTTACAGATCAGGCACAATGCAATGGTTGCATCATGCTATATTGCCCATTTCACATTGTTTCATCTTTAGTTTCCCTGCACTGTTTTGTAAACTATTATTTGTCTATTATCTGTCTTTGTTTTTGCCATTAAATAAATGTTGACTATTCTACTATTTGTGGCTTTTGAGTGCCTCAAAATCTATCCTTTTCCTGAAAACTTCTTTTGTTTGGTTTCCATTTAAATAATAACAAACATTCATCTGAATATTTTTATTGACTTTTTAACTCAATATTTTAGCATGATTTATATATGTATTTTACATCATCATTAACAAAATGTACACATCAACAATAACAATAAAACTTTTATTACATACAAATTCATTCATAAAAAAATGTCTGACTATTTATAATATGATCAAGGACATGACAATTTTTATTTCATCAAAGTATGATCAGTGGCCATGATTGACTTTTATTTGCAGTCCATATATTTAAACTACCGGTATACACTCAAACTTACACACATGGTATAATATTTTTTTCTGGTCCGTTCAATTACAATTTTACCTATAAATATTTTATTATTTTTTGTATATTGCAATTAATAATGCTCTGGTAATTTAACCATCAACTAACCAGTCTTCCTCTTCAGCAATTATGGTTTGGATACTTTAAACATAAAAAAATCATAACAAAATAAAAATAGAATTTACCTCTTAGAAGAAAAGTGGTGAATGCTTGTATTATTTTGGCTGTAAAAAAATTCAACATAGCGGCATTCAGACTATCAATTACTTATATATACAAAAAGTTTTCATATACAGGATTCTCTTGTTCAGAAGTAAAAACAACCTATAAAAATTCCCTCCTATCTTCTAAGGGTATAAATGCCCCATTTTTATTTATTCTCCTGTCAAGGAATGAATGTTACAAATGCATATGTAGGTTTAAATCAACACAAGGTGGCCCACATATTGGTGGAATCATGTTGTAAAAGAAAATAAATAAACTGATAACTTCACTCCTCTGACGTCATTCATTCATTGGCGAAGTCAGGACATGGTTAATGTGATCAAACCTAACTGAGAATGCATAGAAAAAGGTTTTTAAGGACAATGTCAATGTAACAAAAAAGAATAACTAGTCCAAATTCCTGACTGAACAACACTAAAATTCTCACACTTGCTATGCAAATAAATTCTTGGAATTTTTCCATATTTGAATTCTTTCACAAATAATTCTACAATTATCTGATCCAACACAAACTTTTTTGTAGTCCAGTATGAACTGGTGGGAGACATAATTAGTACTATACCTGCCTGAATACTAAGTACATATATTTGACACCCATAAAATTCTTTTTATAGACCTGTATATTTGTGACCACATGTATTTATAGTCATATATACAATTCAGGTATATATTATGCACCAATAACATAAGAATTATTTCAATCATCTAGCACCTTGAGAACAATAGAAAATTAACAAGTGCCAATTTACAAAGCTTACAGAAAACAAATATCCCATTCCTAATCATCATGAAATAAATGCATAAACTAATGAAACATCTTTTCCACTATCATATCTAAAGCCAGTTTTAATTAATAACCATCAGAGACAAACTAAATGCATATAAAACCCCTCTCAGTTTCACAGTATTTTCACCAACTATAAATATATATGGTAAATACAAGCACCTATCATGAGGCAATAAACACATCAAAACTGAATTGTATTCTTTTTCCTTCATACTGAAAACTATCTGTATATATTCAATTTTATGGAAACCAGAATTTTAAGCCAATTTCAGACTCTCAACTTGATTTGACCGTGACCTTAGAACAAAATTTAGTAAGGGCGTTCTTTATTTTGTAAGGTAAACACTCCTGAAAACTGAATCTGCTTATACCTAACATTTTTTAATAAATAAAGATAATTTTCAATGACAAGTATTTTCTTCAATAATACTAATAAATAGAGCAGCTAGAAGTGATTTCATAATTACATTTCTTTAATAGAAAAATACATACAATTTACTACAATACTTCTCAAAGAACCTGATAAGAAATACTTCAAGAAACCCTTAATTCTAGATTTATGATTAATGGTAATATGCACATAATAATAGCACTTTGACAATTTAGCAAAATGATCCAAGCAAAGTGACCTTTTTATTTGTTTAAAGAATTTCCTACAGACAAACTATTGTTTATAATTTGATTTAATCTTAATGTTTCTGTAATGTTTGCACAGTAGCTTACAAGTCAAAGTTCTGGAAAATGCATTTATTTGCAGACGCAAGTATGGTTTCTGTTTGATCAGGCTGTCAAATTATATATAAATCAATTTTATGATTTTTTTTTTATATCAATTTACAACCTCTTAACAAGCATATGCATACTTATCCTCCCATTATCCATGGACAAAAGACAATTTCATTTGTAAAGGGAAGCAACTCTAGACAAACACTTATGAACCACTGGAAAATGAATTCTGAGGTTAAAACTTTACATACACATTCCACACATATCAAGTTTGAATTCTTAAAATATAATAAAATCCTTCTTTACCTTTAATTTAAAATTTCATTGAACAAGGTAACCCCTGAGTTCACAATTTTATATCATTCCAGGAAAAGAATGTTCTTTAAGTAATGATATCAGTCACTTTTTAATAAACGCTTCTGACTTTACAAAGAGCAGTTCTGGCAGAAACATTCTATATTTAGAATAGTTATCAGCCCTTGAATACACTTCCTTTGAACATGAAGCCAGAATCTATTCCAGTTCTGTGGAGCAGAGTAGAGTCAGTCAGCTTGGGAAGCCATTTGTATTGCACCATTTCATTATTGTTTCTCATTAATTATTCAGACTCCATTTCTTCATCACCATTTTCCATGGGAGAATCTTCCATTTCATCGTCATCTTCAGAATTTTTCTCTTCCTCATCCCCATTCTGTTGGTCTGGTGTCTTATCACTCTCTTCAATGTCATCAAATAAATCTACATTATCCTACAAGTATCAAATAAAAATATTTCTCAATATATCATTCATATAACAATTTTCTTACTTGCAATTTGTATTTGTGAGTGTTCATTTCATTATATGGTTTTAAGGTATAATTTACTGTTCCTTCATGGTAACCTTTTTCTTTTGTAAAATAAATGGTAAAACCAGGGGTGACCACACCAGGCGAAGTGAGCGACAAAGTCGCTCTATTTCTCCCCACTTCCCTCTAGAGAAGCTCCAGGGAGAAGTTTATGTCGCCCTCAATTTTCAGTAAAATTCCCCAATGTCGCCTCATGATTTTTGAGAAATTCTCGATTCAAACGTAAACGACCGATAGGTTTTGAAATACAAAGCATGTTTTCCCCAAATTCAGAACTGATTTCTCCGCGATAGTATCATATTTCAACATAAAAATTGCTTGTCTGGGTGTACTATAAGCAAGAAAAAAGAAAAATCTCGATTTTGTTATGATTGTTTATTGTCCGCCATCTTTGTTATTGAAAATTGTAGATGGCGCCATTTCATCTTTTCAACTTTCATCATTTACCTCATCCATATTGATATGCACTATAAATTTTGATTTTCTTATATTTACTGACAATGCCCAATAAAAAATTTATAAAATTTCTTTTCAAAAACGGAATATTATCAACTAGTATCCGCTTATATTTTTACCCAATACGTAGTTTAGTACACCGCCGGGAAACAGCAAACTACAAAACGCAGTCGGTTTTTCGTTCAGATTTTGTTTTACAGACTGATACATGTGCTTTGTTTCAGCTAAAGGTCCTTTAAATGGTATTTCAATGAATATCTGCTCATTAATTTGATTAGGAACAGCAATATTTACTTCCAAAGTTGTATGTTTTTGAAAAATATAAAGTAAGAATTTTTGACGTGGATCGCACCTTATTTGTTTTTGATTTACAAGTACCTATTTCCGGTTATGACAAATACAACTTTTTGTAATTTAATCATATTTAAACACTCTTGAAGTGTTTTAGAATCAATTACATACATTTCTAACGGCAACTTGATTTTGGAGATCTGCATTTCCATGAAAATACCACAAACGTGTGCAATTACATGTACACGATTTAAATTAGCAGTTTTCCTTTACGTTTTCAACACATGTCAAACAGTTTTCTCTCTGAATTCTTATAAAATGTTATTTCAAGAACAAATACATTTTTGAATCATGTTCTTAGCTATGAAAGACAGTGAAACCGTATTTTAACTTTTCTTAATTGATTATTATTTTTGTTTTAAAAGGTTCTTGGACTTGGTTTAATTTTAAAATCTTGGAAATGCAGCATAATTTGATCCATGTCAAATCTTCAATTCATTCAGACCTACCAGAATAAACAGCTCTTATGCCATTAACTTATGGTCTTTATGTCATGATATTTTTTGACAATTTGCATAGGTACACATGTAAATAAAAAAGTATTTCAGACTACACAAGCATGGCAGGACGAGGACTTACAAAAATGTACTTCCTTAGCAATTGTCATGCAAAAATGATTAGAAAAGTAACAAAAAGATATAGATTCTTAGAAAATTTTATTCATAAAAAGTATAAACGCGATCTGTCGATTTTCCCTGAAGTCTCCCTGTTTGGCTGCCAGGGAGAAGTGACTTGACTTCTCCCTATAATTTTGAAGTGTGGTGACCCCTGTAAAACTAGCACTCCACAAAAATCAAACTTTATTGTATTGCAATTGAAAACAGAACATTTCTTGAATATTTAGAAATAAGATTTACCCAATGAAACAACTATCCATTTAAAACCAGTATACATTGAGAATGTAAAGATCTACACCATACATTAAATTAAGCTTACCAAATAAAACCAGTTCCTCTTATCTGACCTGAAAGCCAGCAGAATGAGTCATACAGTTTCTTTTTATTTTCCATTTTAATCTGATGAGACAGAGTACACAACTTTACAAAGTATAACCATTGTAAACAAATCTTACCTCTGTATCTGACTGTGTTGGAGCAAAATCATCCAATCCAAAGTCTTCATCCGAAGATTCTGTAATACAAGGGAGATAATTCTTATGTTAATGCAATAATAGGGTAAAGAAATGTTTGAACACATTATAGCAGGTATAACAATTACATTGTCATAAATGATTATTTTTTACCAACCTTTATTAGTACTGTTTGAACCCAAGTTTTTGAGAGCAATGGATGGTTTAGTACTTAAATAAATAAGGAGCTATTTGACCAAAAGGGACTTAAATAAATGAAGCAAAATAATGCCTACCTTCTTGATACATTAATAATGGCTGTTCTAATGATTCAGTTTCTACTTCTGGTTGGTCTTGTGCTGTAACCTAAAATATATGAGGAAAAAGATCAACATTTTGAACCTTGCAATCATTTAGTTATCTGAAGTTACAAAGCATTCACTAGAAACCCATGCTATTTGTAAATTATCAAATAATGAATCTGTACAGAAAAGTGCCCCCCCCCCCCCCCCCCCCCCAAAGATTAACTTTCTAATACAACATTATACACTTGAAAAAAGTAAAATAACGAAATTACAAAACTCACAGAGTAAATTAAAAATAGGAAGTCCACAATCAAATGATACCCCTACCCCACTGTTGACTTCTAAACATCTATTAATTATTCAAATTAGGCTGGAATTTAAAATATATTTTTAAAGACCTTACATTTTTTTACAGCTGATTGTATTGAGTGTGTAAGTAAAGGTAATATCTTTGGTTAGCATGCTTGCTACCTGAACTGTGAAGTCATTATTAGGTAAGGTATACTACCCTCCTTTTGAAGTAGCCTAGCTCTACAGATAGATATATTATTTGTCAGACTAGTCTACTTTTAAAGGAGGGTAGTTTACCTTACCTTTTAATGACCTCACGGTTCAGCTAGCAAACAAGCTAACAAAAGATATTACCTTTTGTAGGCTTTACCTACACACTCAATGAAATCGGCTGTAAATATATATAGGTATTTCTTTCCTATACTTACCTGTGATAAAACCAGGTCTAATTTTCCCTGTAAGCGAGACAGCTTGTTAAACATCATTGTTCTTGAATCCATCATCTGGTATAAGGTACTTAAATTTTCAACCATATCAGGAAACTACAAATATTTTAATAAACAAGAACATTAAAATTTACCAATCAACAATAAGAAAGAAGCACATTCCAATGTCCTCGGCCACAGCACATATTTTCTCCAAAGGGGCAACTACAATAATTGTCAATTATATCTATGTAGGCCATATAATTTTCCAAGAAATAAACATGGAAGATAGCTTACACTACAATTATTTTTAATATTGTTTCCATTTCCAAGGGTGGTACTCCTGTAAAATCTGAGCTCATTTTGAACTTGCTTAATATATTGCTGATATAAATTTCTTAGATAAAAATCCAAAGAAGAAAATGAATACATGAATCTGAAATAAAACTAAAAGGCTCATGAAAACTTGGATCTTTTATCTTTAAAAATCCACCCACAAATCTATATCATAAAATTCTGCTTTAACACATCTTCTCTTGTGCTGTAATTTAAAAACCCTCCTGCTCCCTCCCTCAAAATTACTTAACTAATTCCTCTTGATATTTTCTAAAGTGTCAGTATTTTACTTACTGTCATAAGATATGAAGTATGAATTGTCAGCAGTGTTTTTATCCATCTCAGAATCTTCGATGAACTGAAAAACACAAATAAATCTAATAAAAAAAATAATCACACGTTATGAAAAGTGCGGAAAAACATCTAAAATTCTGAAAAATTATTGAACAGTGAAAATAATAAATACATACATAATTTCTAGTGTTAACGGATATTCCTTGATCAATTTTATCTACATTTATTCACAAACTTTCAACAACTGAAACAGGTTTTGAGCTTTACATATTTTCTAAGACACTGGTCTATTGTTGAAGACTGTATGTTGCCCTCTAGAATCTCTTGGTTATGTTATTCCTTGGGTTGCTGTCTCATAGACATTTATTGTTATAATAGATAATAGTTCATAAAAGGTATGATAACTAAGATGACAAACAAGTACTTACCTTTGAGCATGTGTATGCATTCTAGATGATAATTCCTGAACTAATGGAATAATAGCCTGAATAGGTAACTTCCGCACAGTATTCTGTACAACTTTTTCTGAAGCTTGCATCAGCACATTCTAAAATTACAAGAAAACAATTGCTAAATGTACAGTGGAAAATATTTAATTGATTCTCATGACAAGACAAATTAACAATCAATATGCCACCTACAGACCCTGAAAAGAATTGTGGCACAAGGACTTCCTACACTACACAAAGCCTTAGATAAACTTCCCTAATTCTGACAGAATTAGGTTACAGATTTAAAGATGCTCAAACTTAATAGCAAAGGTTTAAACCTTCAGGGATGAACATATTTATATCCACTAGTCAATCTTGCAGTAAGGGTTAACTATAACATTTAACTGTTTTAATTTGGCTGTACTTTAGATAAGAGCTAACCAGCTTCACAGCAATCTGTTTTCATATAGTTTTCATTGTTGATGTATGTGTATAAATTAATAGATATCAAATTTTGACATATTCAGCTGGATTTATAATTGAATCACATCATGTAAATAAATAGCTCATGAAAATAAAACAGTTTATAGTACTTTGTATTTCTATATTTCTTTTTCACCTGGACTGCATACCTGGCCTTAAAAGTCCTTTATTCAATAACTCAAGTTCTAAAAATACTTACGTTTATTAATTTTTTATCTTGACTCTGTAATCCCTGTGTTAACAATCTGGCTAACGTGTCAGCCTGGGGTGGTTCTCTTGTAGGGTGACTAGGATGATCTACACTAATAGCATTCAATCTTTCTTCCATACTCATCTGTAATAGAAACAGAAACATGATTTATCTTGAGGAGGAGTGTTTTGAAGATGATTAAATTTAAGTATAATTTTCCTACAATTATCATACTAATGGGAGAAACTGGGAAAGATTCCATATGGCACCCCACATAATAAAGTAAAAGGGGTAATTGTGTTTATAATTGTTGTTGTACCATATGGAACTCTATCCAGAATTTGTTTCTCTTTTGACCTAAGATGCACTATCGGCAGATTTCATTTCCGCAAACAAATTGTATTCTATCTGAGAACCCAGTAAAATGGTCACCATCTCTCATTGTACAAATTCTGTTAAACCAGAGACTAAGAAAATTTAGAACCGAGATCATGTACACACTGAATTTTTAAGCTTGACAAAGGTTAAAGACAAGCCCAAATTGGTAATTAATTAAAGAAGACAATAAACATTTTCTACATTCATGAAACCTTTGTTCTTGTAACTTTCTTCAGATTCCAGTGGTAGACCAGGTACCAGTCATGATAAATGATAGTCCTAATCCATGATACTTACATCTGTAATTGAAGGTTTTCTTTTGGACCTCCTTCCTGGTTCCTGTGAAGGACCACTGGGTGCCATCAGACCAGGTACCAACACTGTAGAATCTTTGGAAACATCTGGGGTTTGTATCTGGTTAGAGAAGAGAAATCATTAGTATTTGTAATAGTTATTACTAATAAAAACATAGGTCAACTATAAACTGTATACAGATCCTATTAAATTACTTTATCCAGTATTGTAAAGGTGGGTAATAAATTATTGTTAATTTTTTACATATAAGATTGACAAATGTTTAATGGCATAGCAGTTTTTAGAAGTTAAACCTATAAATAAAGGTCACACTAGTACTTTAGACAAGAGAAAGCTGACCCAATATTAAAAAGGGGTGTTCTTTGAATGGCAAATAAAAAAGCAAATGCGTAATTATAGCATGGCAAGAATAGTGTGACCTGAAAACTTTTGCTTAGATGTTGGTGACTTTTAACACAGGTTTGACTGCTGTAAAGGCTTCTTGCGGTTGTAGCTCTCAATGTTTATTTACATCTTATGCTTTCCATATAACAACTATGAGCATTTGTGAAGATGGTGAATTCAGAAAAGCAGAAAAGTGAGAAATAGAAAATTGTGTATGTTACAGCTTACCTTTGACAAACTTCTATCTGTTTGTAGTGAGACTTTCCTGGGATCTTCTCTGATTAAACACTGTACGGGATCAGCAGAATTATAACGCTGTAAATAATAATAAATGGCAAGTTATTAGATAAGTCATACTGGTTAACTGTTTAGACAAAATTTATATGAATGTGCAGGTATTAAGCACATGTGTAAAGGTTGATAAAGCAATGGTATTCCATATAAAATGGAGAATATACTTTTAGAATTTTTAGGATGTTGTTGTTTGTTGAAAGATTGTATCATAGTTTTGCCTGTTTAGTGTTGTCCTGCTAAATTTGTATTGTTGTATGAACTCATATAAATTTTTCTTCTTTTTATCTTAAGGGGCACTCCACTCCAATCTTAATTGACTAGGATTGTTACTTTTTCCTATTGTAGGTTGGTGGTTCTCTCCAGGCACTCCGGCTTCCTCCACCAATAAAAACTGACCGTTTAAATGTGGTGCTTAAAAGTATGAACTAATATAAATTTTTCTTCTTTTTATCTTAAAGGACACTCTACTCCAATCTTAATTGACTAGGATTGTTACTTTTTCCTATCGTAGGTCGGTGGTTCTCTCCAGGTACTCCAGCTTCCTCCACCAATAAAAAACTGACCAGTTTAAATGTGGTGCTTAAAAGTATGAACTAATATAAATTTTTCTTCTTTTTATCTTAAAGGACACTCGACTCCAATCTTAATTGACTAGGATTGTTACTTTTTCCTATCGTAGGTCGGTGGTTCTCTCCAGGCACTCCGGCTTCCTCCACCAATAAAAACTGACCAGTTTAAATGTGGTGCTTAAAAGTATGAACTAATATAAATTTTTCTTCTTTTTATCTTAAAGGACACTCGACTCCAATCTTAATTGACTAGGATTGTTACTTTTTCCTATCGTAGGTCGGCGGTTCTCTCCAGGCACTCCGGTTTTCTCCACCAATAAAAACTGACCAGTTTAAATGTGGTGCTTAAAAGTATGAACTAATATAAATTTTTCTTCTTTTTATCTTAAAGGACACTCTACTCCAATCTTAATTGACTAGGATTGTTACTTTTTCCTATCGTAGGTCGGTGGTTCTCTCCAGGCACTCCGGCTTCCTCCACCAATAAAAACTAACCAGTTTAAATGTGGTGCTTAAAAGTATGAACTAATATAAATTTTTCTTCTTTTTATCTTAAAGGACACTCTACTCCAATCTTAATTGACTAGGATTGTTACTTTTTCCTATCGTAGGTCGGTGGTTCTCTCCAGGCACTCCGGCTTCCTCCACCAATAAAAACTGACCAGTTTAAATGTGGTGCTTAAAAGTATGAACTAATATAAATTTTTCTTCTTTTTATCTTAAAGGACACTCGACTCCAATCTTAATTGACTAGGATTGTTACTTTTTCCTATCGTAGGTCGGCGGTTCTCTCCAGGCACTCCGGTTTTCTCCACCAATAAAAACTGACCAGTTTAAATGTGGTGCTTAAAAGTATGAACTAATATAAATTTTTCTTCTTTTTATCTTAAAGGACACTCTACTCCAATCTTAATTGACTAGGATTGTTACTTTTTCCTATCGTAGGTCGGTGGTTCTCTCCAGGCACTCCGGCTTCCTCCACCAATAAAAACTGACCAGTTTAAATGTGGTGCTTAAAAGTATGAACTAATATAAATTTTTCTTCTTTTTATCTTAAAGGACACTCTACTCCAATCTTAATTGACTAGGATTGTTACTTTTTCCTATCGTAGGTCGGTGGTTCTCTCCAGGCACTCAGGCTTCCTCCACCAATAAAAACTGACCGTTTAAATGTGGTGCTTAAAAGTATGAACTAATATAAATTTTTCTTCTTTTTATCTTAAAGGACACTCGACTCCAATCTTAATTGACTAGGATTGTTACTTTTTCCTATCGTAGGTCGGTGGTTCTCTCCAGGCACTCCGGCTTCCTCCACCAATAAAAACTGACCAGTTTAAATGTGGTGCTTAAAAGTGGGTTAAAACACAAAAGTTCAATTCAAATCTTTGTACCTTTTATCTTATCAGTTTAATAGAAATGAAACTGAATTTCAATTCCTAAACCGCAAGGGAGATAACATATAACTAAAACTTAATTGTGATTTTACTTACCACTCTTTCAAATGTTGGTTTAAGGAAGTTTCCATGTACAATTAGAATGTCTTGATCACAAATCTGTGCTGCCAGTATGGGTATAGGTAACGGTAAGCTGTCCTTGGCACCTGATGTTGATACTTGAAGGAGAACTTTAGGTTTTAATGGCTTTTTTAATCTCCTGAAAGAAGAGCAATAAATCATTCTTTTTATTTATAGCTTGCTCTCAGTAAGGCCACGGTTTTTTTAATTTGTTGGTTTAGGGATTTTCCCCATGAAAAAGTCTGGTCGGTCGGTCGGGAAAAAAAAACATCTTTGAAGACAAAAAAATATGCAAAATCAATATATATTTCACCTTTCTAGCAATATGTTTGTTATGCTATTTTATCATCATTTCTAAAATTTTAGTTCGATGAAATATTATTTGCTCAGCTGTTATAAACTACGCATGACATTGTCTAGTAATTTACTGTTAAAAAAAGGGGATGCACGGACAAAGACGAAATTAAATCATCATTTCAGAAACAAGAAAAATAGATTCGCTTAGCTCTTAATCAATTCCAGAAAACTTGGTAAATAATGATCTTCAAGCACGAAAACTGATAAAGAAAAAATGCATAAACGTCGTACGAAAATAAGTTTCAACACACGTGTCAAAAACCTAATAGAATCGTCCACTGGAAAAACGATATCGGGTTAATCTGTTGTCTTGCATTCCCATTTTTTTATCCAAATGAACGACATTTTTTTTATTACCTATAAAAACAAGAAAATTCCTAATGATTTGTTAATATTCAGTTCTTTAATTTGATGCCTTCACCCTGTCCACATTTGGACAAGTCTATTTCTATGAGATGATGCATCTAACGGACTGATGACAAATAAGGTAAACGAACTTATTGTGTAATTGGTTTTAAACACAAGTTTCGTTCCGCAAAATTATTTGCGCAAACGACATTTCAAGGTCAGTTATAATTGATTTGTCTATACTTAGAAACGTAAACTGAAAGGTTTTTTTTTCACACCAGAAAGTGTTGTCAATTTTGTTAGTGATTAATGCATTTCATTTCAGGAAAAAAAATATTTTAATTATTTTTCAGGGATAATGCATTTGTTAAGGTCGGCGGGAATAAAAAAGCGTGAAAAGTGAATTTTATTTTTATTCTGGAAATCAGCAAAATCGGGTCGGCGGATCCGTAAACCAATAAATTAAAAAATCCTGGCCTAACAGTATCTTTTCTATTACTGGATTGCTTTTACTTGTCAATCAGTTTCACACATTTGTTAATGTTCTTTCCTGTAATCATTAATACCAGAATAGAGATTGGAAACCAGGAATGTGTCAAAGAGAGAACAACCCGACCAAAGAGCAGATAACAGCCGAAAGGCCAACAATGGGTCTTCAATGCAGCCAGGAATTCCTGCATCCGGAAGAGTGACATGAATTTGTCAAAAGGCAGATGGTATCTAGAGATCTTTCAATAGTCCAAGTTTTAGTTAAGCTTTGTTCACAACTTTGATATTTACTTTAATGAGGCAATTAAGAGCTTTACATATAACATAGACAAAGCCTTACCCATTTAATTTGTGCTCAAATATTACAACCTGTCCACTTCTTGTTACAGCACATAACATTACAACCTGAAAATGTATAAAAAAAGTTTTAATTATAAATGTCTTTTTCTTCAAATAGTGTGTATACAGAATTTGGCCTTGTGTTGTCAAAACTGCCATAGGTGCTTTACAGTACTATAAGCAAGTTATTGCAGAAAATCTTGATTTTGTGTTGTTTGATCTTGAAATTGTAGATAGCATCCTCATTTCTTTTCAAATAAATTCAATATGCATCATTAATTTTAATATCCAATATTTACTGATTCATATAAAAAATTACTGCTTTATTACAAATTTGTTCTTTTTAGACTTCATCATTTATTAACAATGAACAAACTACAAAATGTAATCTGTCAATTGTTCAAATATGGTGTTTCATATTGCTTAAGATCCTTCATGATGCTTAAAAGTTCTGAATAATTTAACAGTATTTAACTAAAGGATGGCACTGTTTTACTTTTAATGTCTTATTCTTGTGTGATATCTATCAAGTATTGAATTTTAAATGAGTGTGTGGGTGTATACTCATATAACTACAGTAAAAGACCTCAAATATTGATAAGATATCTACTGTACCTGTTCTGTCGACGGCTGACAAACATCTAATAATGTTGGTTCTTCGGGCAGTGAAAATGATGTTATTGAGTTCTTATCAGAAGATGATGTGTTTATTTGCCTGGAATGAAACATGTTAAATATATAACCAGTTAGTTATATCAAAATGCAGAGAACCGCTATGTTTATCTTTAAAGTGGCGGGAGATAAAGAAAAAAACGGAGCAAAAACAATAAGTCTCCAAATTTTGTTTTGGAGACCTAATGATTAACATCAACTCTAATTAGTGATAGGGGTCATCTAGGTTTGAGCTTTTGTTTCCTGTTAAGAACAGTGAGATGAAGAACGACAATAAAAGTGATAATTCTTTGCTTAGGATATTTACAGGTGTGTTAAGGGAGTCTGTGGTATGCATTATTTTGCATTATCCGTTCTCTTCATGTTCATTAAAATTAAATTACTATTCATTTCTTATTTGCTATTTTATTTAAAATTCTCATCCATTTTAAAAATGCAAAATTAAAACTTGTATACACACCATGCATTAATGATTCTATCATTCTGTGCTGCTGATAAAAAATACATATTTTCTGGTGAATCTGACGCATCTGCTGACAGTGGTAACGGAAGGAGACGGAAAATTTCTGTTTTATGACCAGTAAATGTCTGAAAGGAGAAAACAAAATGGTTAAAAAACAAATCCATGTTTAATTCTGTAAAATCAGGATATAGACAGAACACTATTTTCTAAATACAATAAAAATATATCAACAGGAATTTGTTACAAATCTTTTCACAACTATTCCAGAAAGGATTGTAGATGTAGATCAGGCTACCATCCAACAACTGTGGGAATTGTTCAGCATTCATTCATATAAAGATGAAAAACAAAAATTTGCACTTCAGTGATTTTTAGATGCTAAATGTGCCCCTTCCATACGATTTGAAATACATTTAGTAACACAACTCTTCAAATGCAGCAATATGGATATAATAAATTATCTTTTTTCTCTTTCTAGTAACCTTGCAAATTCAACAAGAAATTTTCATTACTGCCTCATACAAATCTCCTTTTTTTTTTATGTTGTTCACCTGTAGCTTTCCAATGCAAACCAATCAAACTTATGTTTCAAATAAAATATGACAATTATGTTTAATCTTGCAATAGACTTGATTTGAATTGTTATCTCTCTGTCAATATATTTGATGTTAAACACCATTCGATGTCATTTGTTTTTGGGTTTAAACCAAAGGGAAGAACACATCAATTGTGACAGTATCCATACCATGTCTAAGAAATAAGTAGACAAGCAGCAAAAGAGTTTTTCTAGTTTGAGGAAATGATATGAATCAAATGTTTTGGCATATTTGTTACTGAAAAAAAAGTGTGTGGAAACAATTCACTTTTGACAGTCTTTCTCCTTTAAATGTTTGGAAAAGAACATAACTGAAGAACAGTAAAAGTGACTCTACCCAAATTCTTACTTGATCTGAGTTTTGTAGTAATAAATATTATAAATAAGTTACATAAAATTTGGTTCAGGCAAACTTAAGTTATAGAACAGAAATAAAAAATTCAGCAATTTTTCCATTTGTAAAGGGGCATAACACTATAATAGTTAGTGACCCCACCAAAATTCTAAATTGATCCTTGTTTTGAGGTAATAAGTATTGGGTATAAGTTTGGTTGAGGTAAACTAAAGTAAGAGAACATACAACAACTTTGGGATATATGGACGGATGTATGGACGGATGTATGTATGTACAGACCAGACATTAGGCCACCCTTAAAAAATTGTTTGTTTGGCATTGCCGACCCACACTATCAGCAGGTGGGTAGGTAGGTAGGGATTTTTTTTTTTTTTTTTTTACATTAAAAAGCTTTATACATGTAAATCATGAAGTCTCTAGACCAATGTTGTCTAAAGCATTGCAGCATTGTTGTGTGTACATGCTGGTGGTTTCTTTGAACGGGGTCAACCGTCAATGTCACATTCTACATCATATGGATAATTTCATGTAAGACAGTCAGTTTTGTTGGCAGAGTTAACCAAAGGACCCAGAAAAAAACACAGAACTGAGGCAGGAAACTGACAAATTAACCATATAAAATGTACAATGTATGACGTGAAAATTGAACTTTTATTGTGGGACTGCCAATTGAACAGAGGCCTGATGTCACATCTTGTGGTCACAGTTTGGTAAAATTACCATAAGTTAAATGGCTCAACCACTACGGCTCCTTGTACAAATGGACAAAGATTTAAAACTTTTATTGTTTGCTTTGGTTTTATAAACATCACTTTCTACACCGTATGTAATTTCATGGCAGTCAGTTTTGTTGGCATACTATTAAACCGTAGTACTTGAAGGAAAACGGCGGCAACCTGCGGGAAGAAACTGACTAACCTTATCACATATGACATGAAAATCAAACCTTAATTTTGCAACTGCCCAACTAGGGCTCAAACCAATACCTAGAGGCTAGTAATCATACATGAAAGGTGTGACGAACTACCATACAAACACGCCTACTGCCCCTGATAAGTTTTGAGCATATAGGATCTGTACCAAATAAGGATAGCAAAATATTAAAAATTTGGAAGGTTGGCACAAATAGACATGGTGTTTATACTAATATTATCCATTAGTGCAAGGTTTTTCAGGGCTATAGGTTTAAAACGTATGATAAATTCAAAATGGAAATATGCAGCAGGACAGACAATTTTTGCAGATAAATAAATTATGGGTTGTAATGCTTGTTTGATTAACAGAAATCTGGACATGCATTACATGAATACAGATAAATTAATGAGCCCTTAGAATTGTGGAAAAGGAAGGGATTTTATTCATCACTAGTACACTAGATACATTTATAAATATGTTTCTGTCAGTATCTTTTATGTTTTAAGAATTATTTTATTCATGTTAAGAAGAAAGGCAAGAAAAGGGGGAAGTACTTCAATTGACACAATTGCAAGATGCTAGTCTTTAATATGTATGTTTTGTACCAGGCTAGCATCTACTGGTACAAAACTACTATAAACCTGTAAATCTGGGACCGTTTTGGTCTATGGGCTTTAGTGCTTACAGCCATAATTATCTTGAATGCATCATTGTGGTTCTGACTATAGTAGATACTTTGTTCTCTGGTTCAAGGGAAAATTTGTCAATGATACATTTCAAATATTTAATAAGTTCAACAAATGTAAGAGCCACGCATATTTGTTCTGTGATGTCCCGGTGAAAAACTTCTATCTCATGAAGCGACAAAGTCGAACAGAAATCATCTGTTTCTGCTTTTAGCCTTTACAAAAGATAAAACTTGAGTCCTCTACAAGGTCTCTCAGAACGTTTCTTTCAAAGAATAGTTGAACATTTGATTTTTGATAAAATCCATCTCCCTTAACCAATGCATTGATGCTTTCCCCTGCCGGCCTCTTTGACATTACTTTTGGCAAACTTTTTCTATTCCACGTCATTTAAATGTTTGCTCCCAATACTGTGTAAGGCAAGCGCTTTTAAGATCGTGATTTGAAATAAGTAAAGCCAGGAACAAACTCGGCGGATACGATCAAATTCCGGCACAATTTCGATTTTTTTTTAAATAAAAAAAAATAAATTTCTGAAACGCAAATAAAATTATTTGGGCGGCAAGTTTTTCAGTGGGTCGGGCGGCAATGCCAAACAAATGAAATTTTATTTTAGGCCCAAGGGTAAAACTTTATACCCCCTCCACTACGGCAGGGGCATAAATATATTAAATGTTTCAAAATGTTTTCTGACCAAAATTACCTTTAACAATTCTTTAGTTTCTACATTCCACAGTTTAATTGATCTACCAGCAGTTAACAAATGATTAGAGGAACAAAGACACATTGAATGTACACTTCCTTTATCTGCTTTCCATTTGCTGAAAAACAATAATAAATTTGTTTACACATGAAATCATAAATCACGTAAAAGTCTATTTTGTTGTTCTACTAAATATTATAAAAACATATTCAAAGATATATTTTTCATAAGTCAAGACATTAAAGAATGCACTTGATAGATAGATATATACTCAGGAAAATTATCCTCCAGTATCATCAGCAATTTTATATTTGATTTCAGAAGCTATTTTTAGAATCTGTTATTCATTTTGCGAGAAGATTTGAACAAGGCTGGAAATTTCTACGTCAAATAATCTTAGTTCATAAGATTAGCTGGACTTTAGAGGACAACCCTCATGAGATACCTACTGTCTAACATTAGCTGTAGAGACATCCCATTGGATGACATTATGGTCATTGCTACAACTGTACAAATAACCTTGATTTTCATCCCAACAGAGGTCATTTACTGATTCACTGTGACCTTTATCCTGAAAAGAAATTTCCAAATAGTATAAATATATATATATATCTGTGCACCTTCTACTCAACATCACTTTTTGGGATTTTATTACTTAATATATTTAAGTACATAACGGAAGATATTCTTTTTTCCTCGCCAGTCATGAAATTAACTAGGTTTACAGTATTCAAAGTAATCAACTACTATTTCACAATATTTCCAATCTTAGTAAACAGTTTTTTTTCTCTCAAACAGCCATTTTTTTACTTTAAGTATCAAAAATTACTATCCTTGAAAAAAAATCAAAATTAGGAAAATTTCTTAGTCTTGTATTTGTAGGACTATTCATGATATGGGAAACTTGCTACATTTTTCATGAATAAAATGTGGATTTAAAAATAAGTTTTAAACACTAGAATAGTATTCCTCATTTGATGGGTTGTCCTAACTTGTTTAACTTTAAGTCATACATCATGTATATTATGTGAGATACTACCTTTATTGATTGGTTAAGGCAGCAACCATTTGATTTTCTGGGGGGGGGGGGGCTATGGGTTTTTTTTCTGGACAAATTTTTTTTTCCGCCTCTGGCGAAAAACAAACTATTTTTTTCCAGACAAGTCGAAAACAATTTTTTTCTTTCAATTTTAGCATTACATATAGTGGCAGCTGAGGGTGAAACAAACAATTTTTTTTTCTCAGAATCAAAAACAAATTATTTTTTTCTCCAAAAACTGGAAACAAACTTTTTTTTCCAAAAAAAACGATAGCCCCCCCCCCGAAAATCAAATGGTTGCTGCCTAAAGGATATTATATATGCACATCTTTTTATGCATTAGTACCTACCAACTGACTCTGTATATCTGCTTTTACTATACTGTACAATAGAATATTTCCAGAACTGGTTCCTATTGCAACAATATCATTTTTCTCTTGTTCAGCTGAATCGTCTGATAAGGATTTCCTTTTTTTCTTTTTCTTTGGTGTTTTCTAAAAATATAAAGATAAAATCATATTGACAAGCAATTTACATTTTAACTTTCTTTTTGAAGTAAATATCATGATCAATTCATATTTGGGAAAAAAAGCTCATCCTTGAAATAAAAGATGTCATATAAATTAAAAAGGTCAAAGTCCCTCAAGTTCAACTCCAACAAATGGCAAAATAAAAATTTTGACAGAAGAACATGTCAAAGAGAACAAGATGACAAATAGTTTGCAAACTTTATGTCAGTGACAGTGATCACAAAGTATTGTGACACATGTTGACCGTACGTATTCCCTTTGCAGCAGCACAAGGGACAACAAATGGCAGCATATTTTGGAATCACTAAATCGGTCTAAATCTGATGACAGGAATCAGGACACATCCAACAGATAAATGGTTAAATGAGGGTGCGTCCAGAACATACGTTCATGGCTTAATTAGATTCCTACAAAAAATATTTTTAATATTCCCAGGTTGCCAATAAAAAAAAAAACCATCTTTTTTCAATTGCTTGATGAATAGTTTAGATATTAATAACCTTTGGTCAATCATTATGCAAGAAAATTGGTTCAACTTTTAACTTGAGTATATCTGTTTAAAAAATAAATACTGCTGGTTTTGAATTTATCTAATGACTTACAGCACTGGGTCTCTTAGGACCCCATGATAAACAAGTACACGTTGCTGTCAGGTGTGAACTTGGAGTATACTGTTGACTGATTTTTGAGGTCGATGTATCATATACTTTAAGAACGCCATCAGGACTTGAATACATGCAATATTCTCCATTTGAAGAAAAAGATACTGGTGTGGAAAGTGCCATTTTCAACACGTGTTCTAATATACGCATGCGTCAAGTTTCTAAACTTTTATTTCCGTTTCCTGCTTGTTTCACTTTCAGCTGACTTGTTGTTTACAAAATTATAAAAAAAGTTACGTGACATTAAGTAAACAACGAAGTTTTTATCAAAGTTTTAACTTGAATTAGAATGCAATCATCGGGTCTAAGTCACATGCCTTTCTCTTATTTGCTATGACGAAAGTTTTTTGAACTGCAGTTCTAGACAAGCACTTGTAAATATGGAATCTCAAGTACCACCACCTGATCGAAATGCTGAACCAAAAGATAGGTATAACAAGTGCAATCAATTGAACAAAATTAAAAGTGTTTATAATGCAGTTATTGCTTATCGGAAATGTGTCTTTAATATCAATTCATTTGTCTATTTGGTGTTCCTTTTTCTGAAAAAGGAGTGCAGGTGCATTATATATGGCTATGTATGTACCGTTACTGGACATAACAAAGGTTTCCAGTAAAATTTTGATGCCACAATGGAAAACTGATAGTTGTGTGACATCAAAATTTCAAGAGGCGCAAATTCTAGGGTCAACCAGCACAGATTTCCAAATAGCAATACATTTTATTGGTAATAAAGAAAATACACCTTAAAAACACCCGATTAAGGTCCTATCCCCCTCACATGTGTATGTGGTATGAGATTGCACAGATTTCCAAATAGTATTAAAAAAACAACTCTCCACAAGAGACCAAATGGCACAAAATTAACAGCTATAGGTCTCTGTGTGGCCTTCAACAATGAGCAAAGCCCATACCGCATAGTCAGCTATTAAAGGCCCAGAAATCGCAAATGTATCACAATTCAAATGAGAATATCAGGTCAATAAATAGCCATAGATGTTTAAAGGGTACAACTATTTCCCCAAGAACTTCCAAATACGCAATATATATACCTAAGAACTGATAGAAAAATACCCGCAACTTTTCTGTATATGCAGTAGTATTTCTGCTTTAATTTATAGATATGTCTGCAATTTTTAGATATATGTCCTAAAAGTAAAAATTATATTCCTGAATTTGATTTGCGTTTTCTTTTATGCATGTTCACACACCTAATAAGTAGCTAACGACATAGATATTCATGATATTTTTTCTTTACAAAACTTTTGACTTGCTCTGGTTAAAAATTATGAGTCCCTGGAAAATCCTTACTGAGTACCTTGTGAGTCACTCATCATCTATATCATGTATTATAGTATATACATTTTACCTTTATGTAACATTATAAAAATAAGGAGATGTCTTATTATTGTCAAAAATACAACTATCTGCTAAAGTTTGAATGAAGTTGATGTAAGCAATTTCAGGTTTCTCACTAAGGCGAGTCCATGAGTCCGTATTCATGAAAATCTGTCTGGACTCACCATTTTCAAAACTGGTGATTATAAAAAAAGAAGATGTGGTATGATTGCCAATAAGACAACTCTCCAGACCACAAGAGACTAAATGACACAGAAATTAACAACTTTAGGCATTGTATGGCCTTCAGCCATGAGCACAGCCCATACTGCATATTCAGCTATAAAAGGCCCTGATATGAAAATGTAAAACAATTCAAACGAGAAAACTAATGGCCTAATTTATGTACAAAAAATGAACAATATACAAATATGTAACACACAAACAAACAACAACCACTAAAGTACAGGCCCTTGACTTGGGACAGGCACAGACAAACAGAATGTGTAGGGGTTAAACATGTTAGTGGGATCCCAACTCGCTGTGACAACCCTCCTCTAACCTGAGACAGTGGTGTAACAGTAAAACATAAGAAAAAACTTGAAAAATCAGTAGAAAAAGGCTTAACTCATAAGATGGATAAAAATACAAATACATTGTACTACAAATACAAGTGGACATGGCCAGTTACTTGTACATCCCAACAACAAAAAGACAATAAGTACAGATCTGAGAGTACTTGCAGTTACTGACAGCTACATGTAGCTAGTTCAAAGTCACTAACAACTAATAAAAAAATCATGCATCTTAGACTAAATTATTGAGTCCAAAAATGAATCAAGATTGTAAAATTTTGTATAAACTAAACACATGTATCATCATTTTAAAGCAAAAGTTTAAAAGTAATCTGAATTTAATGCATATGCCATTTGGTTGCTCTATTTGGTCATGGAGTACAAAATGATAAATCATATTGCAATAGAATATCTTATCTTACTGTTGGACTAACCATGGCCAAAAATGGAGAGTCCAGGTCCCAGGACTCTCCTTCAAAAATACATAGTGAGAACCCATATCATCTATAGTTCAAAACTACTGAGAAGAGAAACAATATTGTGTATAGATATAATATTTTATCTAAATGTATACCTAGCTACCTGGAGTACATGGAGTATATTAACATGTATCTTATATTTAAAACAACTATATTTTTGAATTAGAACAAACTTATGTTTCTACTTGCAGGTTGAATATTGTTTACATTATATTTTATGTTTTGGGAATCGGTTCATTGTTGCCATGGAATTTTTTCATAACAGCCAAAGATGTAAGTTATCTTTCTTAGTTTCTGTAAATTATATCTAAAGTGAATCTTGGTGAAAAACTATGATAACAGATCAGGGAGACAGATTAACATATGGACAATTTTGTTGCTTTAAAATAAATTGAAATTATTTTTATCTGTCATCATTTCCATTAAAAGTGGTTTTAAATAAATAAGGTTGACTGAAGACGATACATATCAGTGGGTGATTCAGAAATTTTCATAAGTGGGAGCCCACTGACTGCCTAAGAGGAGGCGCATTCCGGTCATGCTTCAGTGAATCCCTATATAATCCCCCTGGCCCCCCTCTAAATCAGCCTCTGCCTATAGTCTGATTTACCAATCTATGATATAGTCAAATTTTGTACAAAAATACAAATCATAACTTGTACATAAAATATATAAAGAGAAGCTGGAGGGGGTATATGTCAATGAGACAGCAACCTAGCAAAACAAAACAAAAGACAACTTGAGGTCAACATTCAGTCCAACAAGAGATGAGTGTCTTCCAAATTTGAACATGGTGAAACACTTTTCATCACTTGGATACAAACAAGTTGTCACTAAATTAAAGATAAAAATAAGGAGATGTGTTATGATAGCCAATGAGACAACTCTCCATCAAAGTGCAAATGAATTCAACTGATTGTCACTAATTGTAGGCAACTGTTGGGCCTTCAACAAGAAACTATTATATCATATATCTACCGAAAACAAAAAAATCTCCAAATGACAAAAACATTACGAGGCAACAACTGATGAGTTTCCTGACTTGAGACAGGTATAAGTCACTGTATGTCATTGATATGATCCAAACATTATAAGTCCATTTTTCCAATTGTCATGTCATGAATACACACATATATCTTTCTTTTTCAGTACTTTGAATTTAAGTTACGTAACACTTCTGTACCAGAAAAAGATTACAAAGATACTCGGTTCCAGACAGAGTATCAGCTGATCTTTGAGAGCTCTATTGCTGTATCCTCCATGGTTCCTAATCTTATATTTAATTTTGTCACTGCATTATGTACTCAGCGGTAGGTATTAGTATATAACACACTTAAGGATAAATTAGTATAATATAGAATAGAGCAGAATAAAATATCTTTTATTTCCATAAGAGGTACCCTCAAGGAGCAAAGTGTGTTTACATAATTAGTATATTACACACTTAAAAAATAAATTCATGATTTCAAATACATTGTACTACAATCAAAAGGTCAACTAGGTGTATTGAATAGAATTATTGTAAGGTGTTTATATCTGACTTACAGGTTTCATCTGACCTTGAACTCATTTTAAAGCTTCATTGGCCAATGCTATAGTTTTGTGGTTTTGCCTATTTCTCAGGTACTATAATCAATGGTCGGCTTTATTTTTTTTTATGATAGTAAGATGTACATGTATGTCTAGAAGTTTTCATTTGACTTTGAACTTTTTTTAAATGACCAATTTACAAATTAAAAAATTAACCAGTAGAAAAGTTTTCTGTTCTTTGAAGTATTGAAGCATTTGAGTTACACAGAATACAAATAGAAATTAAAAATGTCATCTCGCATATCATGTTGGAACCTTGGAATGCCAGTTTGCATATACATCAAATATACAAATGTAGTTAAGATTATGCACTCATACAACTACATATATATAACAAATACTTAAAAAAGTATAACTGAAATTATAAGATTAACAAATAGTTGCGTTTTCTTTACAGCTTACCTTTAAAGTTTAGAATGACTGTCTCTACAATGATTGTTCTTGTAATGTTTATATTAACAGTCGTATTTGCCAAGGACAAGGACACACAATATTGTAAGTTTTCAATTTTATCACTTTTTGTCTGTTTTTGTCTGTTTTTCTTAAACTATAAGCAATAGGTCAACTATATGTGTTGTTTGGAAGGATAGTAAGCTGTATATATGTCTGTCTGGTAGGTAACATCTGACCTTGACCTCATTTTGGTGGTCCGTTGGTCAATGTTAAGTTTTCATGGTTAAGTTTGTTTCTTAAATACTATAAGCAATAAGTCAAATTGAAAATGGAAATGGGGAACTATATTTAGTGTATTGAATGATTGTAAGGTGTGCATGTATTTTTTGTTTGGTTTATCTCACCTTGACCTCATTTGCTTGTATCATGTTAAGTTTATGTGATAGTTGTAATTAAGCTTAATGCTAAGGACAACCAACATGATAATAATGGTTAGTAAAGAATAAGAGACATTTTAGTGTGTACTCTCTTGCTGCAATAATCAGTTATTATTATACCTCAGTATGTTTTTTCCATATAAAAAGAATGTGCTATTTGTGCTATTTCATTCCATAGACTATTTGCCAGTCAATAGTTTCAAAGACTATAACCCGGGTCAATTTTTTATTCAATAATGTGACTATTATGCAATCAAAATCTCATGCCTCTGTCTTATTTTCAAGTCAACATATTTATTTTATTAACTTTACTATTATGTAGATGTTTTTACTTTTATTGTAGGGCAAACCGGATTTTATGCCTTTACAATAGTGTCTGTTGTCATATTAAATGGTAAGTTTTCTAAAGACTAATAACCAGATATGATGAGCGAATAGTTATAATCAGTATATTAGAAAGAGATGAAATATTTTTGTAAAGGCTCTACTATAGGAGTTTTCCTAATGAAAGCCCGCGGTATCTGATGGGGCCTTCCTTCACCAACAAAAACTGACTGCCATGAAATATCATAATAATGGTGAAAGTGACATTAGACACCAAACAATATATCACTATAGGAGTTCATTTTAATTGATTCTGTTAAGCAACACAGGATATATGTAAAAGTTAAATGCATGTTTCCTGCCCAGTGAAATTGTTATTTCAGCATGATAAAAAATATGTTGCATGAAAATGACCTTTTACTAATTTCAGTTGCACAAAGAGCAGATAACAGCCGAAGGCAACTAATGGGTCTTAAACGCAGGGAGAAAATCTGGCACCCAGTGTTGGTCCTCAGCTGGCCACTAAATAAAAATGTGGACTAGTTTAGTGTGAATAGACATCATACTAAACTCCAAATCATATACATGAACTAAAATTAAAAAATATACAAGACTTACAGAGACAAGAGGCTCCTGTTTGGGACAGTTGTAAACGTGGCAGGGTTAATCTTAACTTTGTAAATTCAAAAATGATCGCATACATTTATTATATGCTTTTCAAGAATGGACAAAAATGCAAGGATAGTTATTGAGATTTTAGAAAAAACTGCATACGTAAATATGTATCAGAAATCAGAATGTGAATTATAGCAAATCAGTCGTATAATCCATATTATAAAACAATCTTGTAATACTTTCTGCATTTGCAGTAATAATTATTTTTTACATTTTACAGCCTGTAGTTCAGTATTTACAACATCTTTGTTTGGATTAGCTGGTGTATTACCACACAGATACATGCAAGCCAGCATGAGTGGTCAGGTTAGTTTTTTTCATATTAAGATTTAAGCAAATAAAGGCAACAGAAGTATACCGCTGTTCAAAAGACATAAACCCGGGTAACAAACTTAGACCATGGGAAACACATTAACTATGAGAGGAAATCAACAAAACATGAAATGCAAGTTCTTGAGTCATGTCCCTTTATTATGTTATATGCTAGCTGGGCATCATCTGTGCCCCTATGGACACATTTCACATTTATTATCACCAAGGATGAATTATTTTATTAGATATAACATTTCTTTGTAATTATTAAGAAGTATATAATAAATAACAATTTATATTGATATTATATATATTTCAGGCGGTAGGAGGTATATTTGCTGCTGTAGCCAATATAGTAACGATAGCTGTAGGGACTGACGTATCTGAAAGTGCTTTTATCTTCTTTTTAATAGCAACAGGATGGACTCTAATAACATTGCTAGGATATTTATCTCTTTATAGTAATGTAAGTTTAATAAAAAAATATTCTTTTAAAAATCCTGTTGAAAACATTTTATTATTGAAATCAGTGGAGCAACTCTTTGTAAAAGAATAGGGGTGAAAGATTATTTGATACCAGAGGGACAGTCAAACTCATAGAAAATAAACTGACAACACTATGGCCAACAAAGAAAAAGACAAACAAACAAACAAAGTACACAGTACGTAACATAGAAAACTAAAGACTAAGCAACACAACCCACACCAAAAAGTCAGGGTGATCTCAATTCTAGAAGGGTAAACAAATCCTGCTCCACATGTGGCACCTATCATGTTACTCATGTTATTAAAACCTGGTAAATAGTCTTTATTAGTAGGTCACATTCGTGAAAAGGGAAGGGGTTTGTAGTTACGACATAAAGAACATATGTGATATCATCAGTGAAACGGTTATTTTATAACTGTCAACTAACTCGTGATGCCTTACGTAAAATTTACGGAGGGATGATTTCAGCTGCACCACTTAGAACTCTTGGTTTAATAGCTTCCTTGTGAGCAGCAACCCTCTATCAAGGAAATCATGATAGAAAATACAAGCTCAGTAATAATTGTATCAATCGGGAGATATATACTCTGTATGCAGGTGCTGCTGGAATGTTGCTACATAGAAATGGAAGTTCACAATTGGGAAGCTGAAGTCATCTCTTTCGTCGTAAAGTTCTGTTTTCAACCTACCCTCATTGTCAATTTCTAGATGTGAGTCAAGATACCGGTATGAGACAGACTTAACTGTACATATATCTGTTGTATCTTTTATCTCTAGTTCAATGGGATAGATGCATTCAACAAAGGCACCAAATCTTTAATTATTTAATGAGCGGAAAATAAAATTGAAGGATATTGCTAACTTCTTATTTTTCTTTCTTAATTCCTGTATGAAGTCAGCCTCATAATAATAAAGGAACAAGTCGTCGAGAAGAGGGGCACAATTGTTTCCCAATGTAAATCTACAATACGATAGAAACCCTTAAGTTGATATCTCAGATATGAGGGGTTTAGCTACGATGAAAAAATCCAAAATGTGTGTAAAATAACAACCCTTTATGGATTGATGCAGTAATTTGTTTCGATTTTACATGTTTCAATTCCCAGAATAATCATGCTGAACTGTATAACCTGAAAGTTATATAAAATAATATAGATCAAAATACTTCCTTCAGCAATGAGTCAAATAAATAACAAATAACACATAAAACTATAGAAGGCCCCTACTAAATGTCTGAAGATTTGAAAATTAATTTTTATTTTAAGAAACTGAAGAAAGCTCAACCATTCTTGCTCTTCATCCTCTTTCCAAATTTTACAAATGAGTATCCTATGAATGAAAATTGAAAAACTTAATAACTTGTCTTATTTTTTCAGGAATTTTCAAGATATTATTTAAATAAACAAGGTTTGTGTTTACAAAGTTATGGTAGTTTTGAAAAAAAATATTACTTTAAAGTGTTTAAAGTCACCAAAACTTTTATAATGATACCAAAAATGTTATATCTTTTTTGAGGGTAAATCTATATACCAGATTTTGCAGTCTTAAACCATTACTCAGTATCCAAAAAGTACAAAACAATGTACTCATTATACTAATTTGGTACCAGGGCTTACAACCATGATTTTTTTTAATACTATACTATACTAAAGAAAACAATTTGAATGAGTACTAAGTACACATTTATGACAAATATCCCTATTTGATTGGTTGATTTCTCAGTCTGACTGAGATGGATAATCCTACTCTAAAATTGGAATGACAATAAGGCTATGTCTACTGTTTCCTTGAAGGTCATAAAAAATACCACTGTTTATAAAGTATCAAAGTTTGAAATGCAAACCTGGTTTTCAAAAGATTTCTCATGCCATATTTGATCTAATTGTGAAACAACAGATCTGTTTATTAAGTGCTAAAGCATCATTTAATTATATACAATAAATTTGATTTTTTGATTTTTGGTGTTTTAACGCCACTTTTAAGCACCCCATTTAGGCTTTCGTGGTGGCCATTTTTTATTGGTGGAGGAAGCCGGATTGCTGAGAAAACCAATAGGAAAACTGACAAACCTAGTCAATTAAGATAGGAGTCGAGTACTCCTGAATGAGCAGGGTTCAAACTCACAACCCCAGTGTTGACTGGCTAGTGATTACAATAGTAACTACTTAGACCATTTGGCGATGGAGGCTTCTTTATACAATAAAGATATATCAAATAAAATAAACACTAGCATACTTTATATCCTAATGATAGCTCTCAGGTTACATATTGCTAAAAGTTCATATGATTTAGAATGAGAAAACTAGATTAGCAAATCTGATACTGATTTAAATTTGACTTTGAGGAAGTGTTCAGAAATGAACTAAATGTAGTTATGATTCAGTTATTCAACAAGGGAAAAACATGTGAGATCAGTTAATGCTATATACAGAACTTCTGGTGCTGTCAGAATGTAAAACACTCTCTTTAAAATTTAAGATACAGTTTTTTTCTTGCAAAATCATGGCAAATAATTCTGAATTTACAGTTGTAAAAAATAACTGGCATTTTATTTATATATGGCCATAAGGAAATTTACTTGTATGAATTAGAGATTGTATAATAAGATGAGATCTTTTCTAATATTGTTTTCAGCAAATAAAACTGCTGAAACTGTGACAGTTGGAGGTGACAAATCTGTAAATAATTCGTATAGTTATGAAGATGAAAATGAGAAAGAGCCTCTTATTAAAGATGATGTCATTAGTGAAAGTGTAGAATTAAAGCCTTTCTCTTATCACCATGATGTGTTTAAAAAGGTAAGATTTTTTTTTAAATTCTAGTTAAAATGCATCCTTAATTGGTAAATCACAAAGATTTTTTTTAATGATAAATTATATTTGCTACAGAAAAAAACAGCAAGAATTTTTTTCTTTTAATTGCAAAACTACTGCACTGAATTAATATTAGTTTCTCATGATTCTCCTTGACTGTATCATGTGCATTTTAGTACGAGCTATACAATATTTTCAAGTACAATTTTGCTACCAAATCAAGTTATACTTTAAAAAATCATAAATGTAGAACTATGTAAACTTTCTTGCATAGATGTGACATTTGTTATTAATTTTCAGATTTGGTCTGAGGGAGTTAGTGTATGTTTGGTATTCCTAGTGACACTAGCCTGTTTTCCTGCCCTGGCATCAAGTATACAGTCATGTGATAGTGGGGACTGGAGATGTATGTCATTATTTGTTGTTATGTTCAGAATTACACCGCTCTGAAAACTTCTTTTGTTTAAATGTTATGAACATACAGGATATATTTTCATCAAATTTTTCTGAGCTACTTAGTCAACCTCCTTAATATATGTAGGCGTAAATATCTCACAGTACATCTGATTATTTTCTGTTTATAAGGAAGAAAACATTATAATACGGCTATTAAAAATTCAATAAACTGAAGAAATGAAGAGCCAAAAACGTCTGAAATTTAGCTCTCATGTAACAAAAATGTAAAGTATGTTCCCATTTTGAATTTCTGCACACCAAAAATTTTTCAAGGATGCAGCGTTCTTTAGGAAGACACAACTTCACTCACTTATTGGTAGTACGTTGACTTTCATTTATATAAAAAAAGTATTATGACATCATGTTATTGTAAAGCAGGGCTTCCAAAAAATATTTGAGCCAGCCGGACATTTCATATCTGATTCCGATTTTAATTCCTTAAGACTTAGTCACAAAAGGCAATTATGGTAATCAGATGGCCATTCCAATGATTGACATTACATAAAAAAAAACGATTTTAAACTTTACTTTGATATGATATGAATTTGATGTTCGGATGTAACTGTTAAACTGTTAAATTGGCAGTGCATCATTCAAAGTGTGCACATCAGCGTACTCATATCTGCCTTAGACTTTTTATTTGTGCAAAATGACATTGTCAAATCTTTAGTTTCGTTTTCACATTGTTCTAACCGGATGTTGATGTGACAATGGTAAAACATGGACCATAAACGGATACGTAAAATCCGTGAATGTTTACAAAGCACGACTGAGTGAAGAAGCTCTTTCCACGTTATTTCTTCAACAAAATACTTGAAATGAACGTTAGATACAGGTATCAATGATAATTTTAGCATTTTTGAAGAAATGTAGGATGCATAATTAAATTTCCCACCTGTGCACATGCGCACACGTGTTCTAGTTCATACGACGTAGTTCTGACGATTTTTCATTTAAAACCTTTTTAAATTTTTCATCAAATCATGTTGATAAACTAATTTCTAATAATTTTAATCTTTTGGACTAAATCAATATAAAGAAACAAACCGCTGAAAAGTAAGAAAAAAATTGTGAATAGACTGATCAATTTATACGATGTTCGGTACTGAACATAGTTCACCTGTCACCTGAACAGGTAGATTTCAGCTGTCCAACTACTAATTAGCCTTGATTAAAATTAGAAAGTATTGGATTAGGTGTTGTTTTGATAGTAATTAATCATCATGTCACATTTATGACCGGAAATGTGTTGATGTTAATGGCAAAAGGTTGGGTCAAAAAGATCGTGTATAAAATGACCGAAAAAGCCTTGAAAACTAAAAAGTATATGACCGTTTCATGCTTTGCCCAGCCGGACTTTTACCGGACATTATACAAATGACCGGAATATATGACCGTTTTGGAAGCCTTGTTGTAAAGTTATTATAAATTCCAAACATTACAAAGGATCCAAAATATAAATAATTAGTAAGACTGAACTATGGAGAAGTTTAGACAAATAACAGAGAATAACAAAAACTTGAGGCAGAAACATCTTAAGGATGTTCGCTACTCTGTTTAAAAATAACAAGCTTTTTAAAAGACTGTTATGACATGATAGTTTATAAATAAAGAAACAATAAAAGCAGAATAAAATAGAGGGTTCGTGTGCTTGTTTTCGAGATATAAGCTTAGAAAATTTGGCGGGAAATAATTCTCTCTAGACTTTTCATACATTTAACATTGGCACCTTTTTTGTTTCAAAAACTAGGAAAAAATAACAAGGATTTTATAAGATTTTGAAATATGGCTTTTTAAACTTTATGTAATAAAATTATGAAAAGAAAAATAGAAGTTAGTGGGCAAAATTTCGTAATGGTAATACATGGATAAAACCAGAGGATTCTGAAAATCTGTCAAAAATTCAAAAAATAGAGGAGCAAACATCCTTTAGTTCTTTTATTAGTTACATAAAGTGTTTTCCCTTTTAGAATTTCTACTCAAAAAAAATATTTGTTAGAAAATTGGTTCTATGAAAAAATGCAGAAATTCATTCATTAGATATCAAATAAACTCATCATCATGCTAGGCTGGATCACATAAAAAGCTTATGGTAAATTAGAGGTACAGAAAAGTGACATCAGACATTACCAAATACATGTTAAGGGCCAATGGTAATTAAAAAATAACTTTTTAATGAATTCAAAAATGAAAAAAAAAAATATTCACCAAGTGACTAAACAACATATTAATTGGCACATTTGTTAATTATCAATGTTAATTGGTATTGAGTTGAATATTTTTCAATATTTTAGTTCTTCAATTAGTTATTCTTTTAATTACATTGACGTGGATTTAAAGTTTGTTATGATGCAACATCATCAACAACGTCATGACAACACCTATCAATGTATGAGGAGGGAAACTATTGAGTTTATGTTTCATGCAAAATATTAGGTTTCTTTTTTCAATGGGAAATCATGGTAATTCGTTGCAACTATTGTAATAACTAAAAATAACACTTTGTTAATTTGGTAATCCATTTTTCAAATTTTTTTCATGTTCTAGATAAGTTGTGGTTATTCGGTCTCATGTGAACCAAAAATTTATTCACAAAGACACTGCATTGGAAGTTGTATCACTTTTGTGGTATATCCAAAAACAGCATCAAATTGGTAAAAAAGTTAAAGTGTAATTCTTTTTACCATGTGCAGTTAAACATGTATAATAGTTAACGGTCATCCCTTAAACCAGAAATATCTGACCTATAAGAGTGGATACCTTTGAAATGTGGTTCAAAATGCTTTACCATTATAACAGTGGAAACAGTAAAGGCTTTGACCTTGAAAAGGTGATCTTTATTGCAGGTTTGACTGTATTGTAAATTGAACTAAATTGAATTATTTTGAAATTTATTTTCTTATTTTCAGTAAAATATTTCACTCCTGTAATCTGTTTTCTGTTATACAATGTTGGAGATTGGACAGGAAGATCTTTTACTGGAATTGTACATTTTGTAAGTAATAATAGAGCCTCACATATTTTGTACAGTTGTGACTCACTGCTGCTTTGTGGCAAATGCTGTGATTCATTAATACTTGTGGGATACCAATTTTATTTGTATTGTAAGTGAAAGTTAATCACAAATTCAAATGTTCAAAGAAGTATAAATTTTCTGTATGCTCTATACCAACTTTAGCTTATGTCAGCACTAAAATGTCCCCTAGCAGTTTAGAATTTTTCACTAAAATGTCCTGTGTCTGTGTACAGAGATAACAAATCACAAAAATCAAGTATGTAATACATGTATCAACAAAATACAATCTTCAAAATTGGCACAATTATAAATATACTGATTAGTAGGGAAAAAAAGGCATTGATTTTGCTTTAAATGATTTTCAATATATATTCAGTGAATCAGAACCACATTGTATGGAACAAATTTAATATACATATTTCATGAATTATGTATTTACTTTCAGCCTCGGCCAAACCAGACTAAGTTGATGTTAACATTGTCTGTTCTACGTTTTGTGTTTATACCACTGTTGATGTTCTGCAATGTAATGCCGAGACATAATACAACACTTGTGTTCAATAGTGACATGTATCCACTTGTGTTCATCATACTGCTGGGCATTTCTAATGGTTATCTGAGTACACTGTGTGTAATGTATGGTCCAAAGTAAGTACATATGTAGATTTAAGAATATGTGGTTTGAGTGCCAATGAGACAACTCTCCATCCAAATCACAATTTGTAAAAGTGAACCATTATAGGTCAAAGTACGGTCTTCAATATACATCTTACTGCTGGGAACTTTTAATGGTTATCTAAGTACACTGTGTGTTATGTATGGTCCTCTTTCATAATAATTAACAATCTCTCGGACATATCACTATGTTTTGTCCAAGTTGTTTAAAAACTGGGCAAATCTAATGGTTTATTTTATAACATTTTATATAATGTTTGTTCCTCAGTTAGTAGTATGAATAAAATTATTGTGATTTGCTCTTTCTGATTTAGTTTATTTTAATCATTTGGGTTATTTTTATTTTTATCGTCCGTCTGTGCTTCCGTTCGTTCGTCCGTCCGTCCAGGTTAAAGTTTTTGGTCAAGGTAGTTTTCGATGAAGCTGAAGTCCAATCAACTTGAAACTTAGTACACTTGTTGCTTATGATATGATCTTTTTAATTTTAAAGCCAAATTAGACTTTTGATCCCAATTTCACGGTCCACTGAACATAGAAAATGAAAGTGGGAGTTTCAGGTTAAAGTTTTTGGTCAAGGTAGTTTTTGATGAAGCTGAAGTCCAATCAACTTGAAACTTAGTACACTTGTTGCTTATGATATGATCTTTCAAATTTTAAAGCCAAATTAGACTTTTGACCCCAATTTCACCGTCCACTGAACATAGAAAATGAAAGTGGGAGTTTCAGGTTAAAGTTTTTGGTCAAGGTAGTTTTTGATGAAGCTGAAGTCCAATCAACTTGAAACTTAGTACACTTGTTACTTATGATATGATCTTTCTAATTTTAAAGCCAAATTAGACTTTTGACCCCAATTTCACCGTCCACTGAACATAGAAAATGAAAGTGGGAGTTTCAGGTTTAAGTTTTTGGTCAAGGTAGTTTTTGATGAAGCTAAAGTCCAATCAACTTAAAACTTAGTACACTTGTTGCTTATGATATGATCTTTTTAATTTTAAAGCCAAATTAGACTTTTGACCCCAATTTCACCGTCCACTGAACATAGAAAATAAAAGTGGGAGTTTCAGGTTAAAGTTTTTGGTCAAGGTAGTTTTTGATAAAATTAAAGTCCAATCAACTTGAAACTTAGTACATATGTTCCCTTTAGTATAATCTTTCTAATTTTAATGCCAAATTAGATTATTACCCAATTTCACGGTCCATGGAACATGGTAAAGGATAGTGCGAGTGGGGCATCCGTGTAATTTGGACACATTCTTGTTATTTTGTAGATTTAAGTTAGTTTTTTATGTAAATAGTACATTCTTTTTCTCATTTTGAAAGTTGAAAAAGTATAGCTCATGAAAACTAAATGGTTTACAGTATATCTAAGTACCAAGCAGTTACAACTCTCCCTCCACTGTCTCAATTCATGATAAAATTGAGAATGGAAATGGGGAATGTGTCAAAGAGACAACAACCCGACCATAGAATAGACAACAGCAGAAGGTCACCAACAGGTCTTCAATGCAGTGTAAAATTCCTGCACCCGGAGGCGTCCCTCAGCTGGCTCCTAAACAAATATATATACTAGTTCAGTGATAATGATCGCCATACTAAACTCCAAATTGTACACAAGAAACTAAAATTAAAAATCATACAAGACTAACAAAGGCCAGAGGCTCCTGACTTTGGACAGGCACAAACATGTGGCAGGGTTAAACATGTTTATGAGATCTCAACCCTCCCCTATACCTCTAGCCAATGTAGAATAGTAAACGCATAACAATACGCACATTATAATTCAGTTCAAGAGAAGTCCAAGTCTGATGTCAGAAGATGTAACCAAAGAAAATAAACAAAATGACAATAATACATAAATAACAACAGACTACTAGCAGTTAACTGACATGTCAGCTCCAGACTTCAATTAAACTGATTGAAAGATTATGTCTTCATCGTATGAATATCAGGCACAATCCTTCCCGTTAGGGGTTTAGTATCATACCATTATAACATATATGAGAAGAACATAACCTGTGTCATGCCAACAACTGGTTTTTAAATAAATGTGTTTAGTTCCGATGCAAAGACCCTACAAGTGAATCAATATTAACGCCAAAATATGCAATCTTTAATGACAGTATCGTAACTATATCCCTTCTTAATTAGTCTATTTAAAAGTTTTGTTAGCTTTTGAGGTGAATACTGACATTTTTGTGCTTTATAAAGAATATTTCCAAAAAAAAATTGGATGTGAAATACCTGAACGTATAAGAAGCCTGCATGTTGAGCTATATTTACGAATGATGTCCTTATACAGATGATAAAATTTAGTAAATGTTTTGACTAGTTTGTGGTATCGAAAACCCTGGTGTAATAGTTTTTCAGTAATACATAAATTGCTCTCGTTAAAAATCTAAAACATTGTTACATACATGAGCAAATCGTACAAGTTGAGATATATAAACATCGTAATATACACATCATAGTATAATCTCTTCTTTTTATGCCCCGTCTACGATAGTAGTAGGGGCATTATGTTTTCTGGTCTGTGCGTCCGTTCGTCCGTCTGTTCGTTCGTCTGTTCGTTCGTCTGTTCGTTCGTCCGTTCGTCCGTCTGTCCCATGTCAGGTTAAAGTTTTTGGTCGAGGTAGTTTTTGATGAAGTTGAAGTCCAATCAACTTGAAACTTAGTACACATGTTCCTTATGATATGATCTTTCTAATTTAAATGCCAAATTAGAGTTTTGACCCCAATTTTACGGTTCACTGATAGAAAATGATAGTGCAAATTTCAGGTTAAAGTTTTTGGCTTCAGGTTAAAGTTTTTGGTCAAGGTAGTTTTTGATGAAGTTGAAGTCCAATCAACTTGAAACTTAGTATACATGTGCCCTATGATATGATCTTTCTAATTTAAATGCCAAATTAGAGTTTTGACCCCAATTTTACGGTTCACTGAACATAGAAAATGATAGTGCAAATTTCAGGTTAAAGTTTTTGGCTTCAGGTTAAAGTTTTTGGTCAAGGTAGTTTTTGATGAAGTTGAAGTCCAATCAACTTGAAACTTAGTATACATGTGCCCTATGATATGATCTTTCTAATTTAAATGCCAAATTAGAGTTTTGACCCCAATTTTACGGTTCACTGAACATAGAAAATGATAGTGCAAATTTCAGGTTAAAGTTTTTGGCTTCAGGTTTAAGTTTTTGGTCAAGGCAGTTTTTGATGAAGTTGAAGTCCAATCAACTTGAAATTTAGTATACATGTGCCCTATGATATGATCTTTCTAATTTAAATGCCAAATTAGAGTTTTGACCCCAATTTTACGGTTCACTGAACATAGAAAATGATAGTGCAAATTTCAGGTTAAAGTTTTTGGCTTCAGGTTAAAGTTTTTGGTCAAGGTAGTTTTTGATGAAGTTGAAGTCCAATCAACTTGAAACTTAGTATACATGTGCCCTATGATATGATCTTTCTAATTTAAATGCCAAATTAGAGTTTTGACCCCAATTTTACGGTTCACTGAACATAGAAAATGATAGTGCAAATTTCAGGTTAAAGTTTTTGGCTTCAGGTTAAAGTTTTTGGTCAAGGTAGATTTTGATAAAGTAGAAGTCCAATCAACTTGAAACTTAGTATACATGTTCCCTTTGATAAGATCATTCTAATTTTAATGCCAAATTAGAGAATTTATTCCAATTTCACAGTCCTTTAAACATAGAAAATGATAGTGTGAGTGGGGCATCCGTGTACTGTGGACACATTCTTGTTTTCTATTATTATAAAGCACTACATCAGGGCTCACGCTACCAGGCGACTTGGGCGAAGAAGTCGCCTTCCCGACCGTCACTTCGCTTTCCCCGACCCCCAAAAGCGAAAACAAGTCGCCCTGTTCTTGACGACAGTCGCTTTCAGTCGCTTCCGTCATCGGACATTTTCAATTTTTACCAAGTTGATGAAACATCAAATTTTTATTGATAATGAAAGAAATTCAGACATAAACGATTCATTATCTTTTGAAAAGAGGTTGAAGCATTGTCTTCGCAGTGTGTAGCAGGTTATTTGATAAAAATACAACTTTTTATCACTTCGTGCATTTCCGCAAGTACCGGTGCTTGTTACTCGAAAACGTACATCAACCTCAATTTCGGCGGCAAAATAAGTTTGTTACTTCATTTAAACATGATAAAAGTTGCCTCCAGTAAATTTTAATCCATTTATTGCATTAAAAACGTCATGTTCCTTTCCAAATAACTTGTCAAACATCGTTAATTTTGTAAATTTTCTTGCATTCGTCCACCATTGACCGATTTCTAATCTCCGGATCTGAACCGGACCAGCTATGACCGAAATCCGTACTTTTACAATAATTACTACGGACGCACGGATGGAACAGCTGACAGAAGAATATTGATCCCAAAGGGAAAAATTACGCATTCCACATGCATTAAGAGACTTTTGGTTACATCTAATTGATTGGTGTATATAATTCCTTATATTTTTTATGGATTGTTTCAAACTATTGATTAAAGTTGCTTAACTCTGAGACTATTATACTAATATCAATATATTATGGCCCAGCTTAATAACTTTTATATTTTTTTATGAGAAACACTGAATGTCATACACAAGATAATTTCTAATTAAATTGTAATTGATATATTATAATTTCTTTACATTTTTTTAAATATTTTTTATTTTTTTAGTGCCAGATATTTAGTTGGTAGTTTCTCACAAGCTTAAACAACTTTTAATTTCAAATGTTACTTTAATTGTCATTTTTTTACTCAGATATGAATTGAACAGTATAAAAAGAACATTATGGCCCTTTATACTATTGTAAAATCCAAACATTGTATCGCACCGCGCGAATGAGCACTTCTCTTTCAAATCTCACCACTTCTCCCTATCAGTTTCAAAAATCCCTATAATTCTGAAGTAGTGTGAGCCCTGCTACATGTAACATATGGTCGTAAGTAAGTATACTTGATACTAATATCCATTTACCTGATCACAAGACGCTCTGGATTTGACATAATGAATTGCCAAATTGTATTTTCTGATTAGTATCTAATCAGTCCTGAACCTGTAATGTTATGTGCCTAGTAAGTATTTGTAACCTGGTCATAATACATGCCAATCACTTGGTCATAAGGCTTTTTCAGTCACATAACCACATCATGAAAACATACTCCTCTTTCACTCCTATTACTTTCCTGGCAATGTTATAATACATTAATGTTAAATACAAATCAATTTTCCTCTCCATCATTTGCTAGGGAGAGGTCATACTAATATGTTGCATATTTCTATTTTTAGGAAAGTATTCCCTAAGAATTCAGAGGTCATTGTAATATGTTGTTACTTTCTATTTTTAGGAAGGTATTCCCTCAGTATGCAGAGTTTACAGGAGCTACGATGTCTGTGTGTATGACTGTTGGATTAGCATTGGGATCATTGTTTGGACTGTTACTTGTAAAAATAGTGTAAAATCTCCTGTGTTAAGTCATGTGTCAAATGTTTGTTGTGGATTTTTTAAGTGTTTGCATTTATTTGTCAAGCACTTGTCACATATACTAAACATTTGTTATTGTGTGCCAAACATTTGTAATCAAGCATTTGTCGTCTTATGTCAAGCATTTTTGTCAATGATGTCCAGAAAATGGTAAGACAATGTTTTGGACAGTAGACCAATTGCAATCAGGTCATCTTTTCTGAACTGAAGACCCATCTGAGTTTTTGAAATATTTAAGCATATAATAGAAGCTTTTTTAAAGGGATGAAATTATGTACCAGAGAAAAAGGCAATATTATGATTAAAATTTAGTGTATTAATGATTTTTATCTTAAGCACTTCTTCAAATTAATTAAATATTTACATTCTTGATCCATTTAAATGACATTTGTAATGAAATGCTACCCATTACCATAGATAGGTAGACTAACTGAAGTAATTTACTTCATAAGTGTCAAATTAGTAACTGTTGAGAATGTTGGTGACTTGTACATCAGAACTACCTATAAAATCATGTGTTTAGAATATTTACTTGACCAGCCTTCAGCACAGGGGTAGTCATATTGCTTTTCGTAATAGTTAATTTTCTAATTTAAGATGTAAATAGTTCCATTTTCAATTTGTTCTATAATTCAACTAAATACTCAGGTTGTTTTGTTATTTTTCATAGTTTGTTTTTATTTAATAATTGCAAATATGTATAACGTATAGAATATACCTCTGATTATGCTTATTATAGTACAAGCAAAAAGATAGCGTTCAATAATTTAAAACGCAAGGTCTAATGGGAATAGACCTTATTTCAGGGTAAAGCAGGATAAATGTGAATATATGACATCAAATCATGATATTCATTAGATCTGATCTCATCTAAAACAGCTGTCTCTACAGTATAAATCCAAAAGATATATATTTTGGTTTCCTAAATAAAAGTTTGGGATACAGTTTGGAATTTTCTCATGTATAAACCAGTAGATACCAAGAGAGATGCCTGCTAAAACTTATCAAATATAAGTCTAATGTTAGATATTGTATATGCTGAAACTTCATTTTTATTTTGTTATGATTTTTGTTTTTCAATTTTACAAAAGACTACAATATTTTTGTTTTGTTTGATAGATCTCTGAGGTCTTTGAATAAAAAAAATTACAAAAAAAAAGGGAAATCACAAAAATACTGAAATCTGAATGTACTAACTTTTTGGTAAAAGGAGACAGCTCTTGCAAATTCAAGGTTGAAGAATCTAATGCATATTGGGTTATTTTACAAAACATACAAAGTGTTTGTGACTAGTTTTTGGCATACTTAACTAAAAAGTGTTTTGATAATTGCATTTTTATATGGAACAACAGATTTACAGAAAAATCCCCTTTCAAAGTGCCCCCTACCACCTATTCAAAATCCCAATCTATTCAACCAAATTTTGTAATTTTCACAGCTTTCTCAACATTTTACAATAAGTTTAACTTCATATATATATATAGAAAACAGATATATCATGAATTGTACATGTATCACCTTTCTACATTCTCAATTTTAACTTATGTTCAAGTCTAAGAAAGAACTGCCTTTCAGAAGATAGAATTACAGAAAAAGTCCATTACATTCGTTAACAGCAAAATTTGTTGTCCCTTTCAAAATGTTGCATGAATGACAAAACTATATAGAGCAGGCTTCTTCTTACATATTTACTGTCGTTTTATAGATCTGTGATAGAGTGATCTGCCAATATATTTATAATCAAAATAGTTGTTGATGATTTTCAACTGAAATAATCAAGATGAATTTAGCTTTAGGATTCTATTTATTCTATTCCATTTTTCTTAATGCTGATTACTTAGGTGGTTTATTTTCTATAACAAAATAAGATATCATCTGAACATTCTCTTAATAGATTATTTGTAGACATTACAATATGTCAATTCAAAAATAGTGGATAAAATAAACTGTAAATATACTTAGAAAAAACCTGTATTACATGTAGAAATACATTGATTGTCATTTTGATAGCTATTGACTTATTATTTGTCATGTTTATGTGGTTATGTCCTGTCAAGTGATATCCCACATGGTTATTTCCCGTCATGGTATAGTACTGATATTGTTCTTAACTTGTGATTTGTAACAAAGAAGTAACACTTTAAAAGTATTATGCACAAAGTACAATATATTTATATATATATATAGGTTAAATAGTTAAGCTGCAAGCGAAAATTTCATGTTCGTCCTGTTTGTTATATTTATTTGCTCTTTATGTTATCTGAAGATTTATCCTCATTTACCTTCCATATAACTTAAATATGTATGCTGAATTTGTATCGCAATTCTCATTTCCAATAAAATTTAAGATATGCTTATTTCTGTGATTTATTTGCATAAATGTATCTGAAAATTTAAAACAATATATGAGGCCTTGGGTTAAATGAGTTTTATTTCGAACTGATAAGCTCGGATTAATGTGTCTATGTAGGTGATATGTCATATGGCTAAATTTCACGTTTCAGCTAGGAAGTTGAAACTTCAACTCAGGTTGTCGGTGAAGCATTAAGCCTAATATATATTATATTAATATATCATTAAAATATAATTGTCCTGATAGTGCATGTTCTATTGCAAGTGAATGTTAATTAGCCTCCAATAAATCAAGTTATATTTCAACTTCTACATATAAATAAGAAGATGTGGTATGAGTGCCAATGAGATAACTATTTATAAGATAGAAATATTATTGACAAGTAATACAAAATGAATATTCTATTAATCATAACTGAATTTTCTTTGTTTAACCTTTATGAGTTTTACTGTCCCTTTGGTATCTTTCGTCCCTCTTTCAAATGAGATATAACTTTGGTGCATTTATAGGAGTATGATACATTTCCAATGAAATATGATCACTCCTACCTACATTACAAGCTTGATTATCTTTGGTTAATTTGTTTAATAGATATGGGAAGATGTGGTATTAGTAACAATTTATAAAAGTAAACCATTATAGGTATTATACAGTCTTCAACACTGAGCCTTGGCTAACAGCAAGCTATAAAGGGCCCCAAAAATTACTAGTGTAAAACCATTCAAATGGGAAAACCAACGGTCTAATCTATATAAAAACGAGAAACTCTTATGAACCACATAAACAGACGACAACCACAGAACATCAGATTCATGATTTAGGATAGGTGCAAACCATTGCAGCGAGATTAAACATTTAATGGTACCAACCCATTAACATCACAACATAAAAAGAAACACTATAAAATATCAATTGGAAGGCTTAACTCAATCAAAAAACATAGTAACACAAATTTACACAATGAACATATAAATTTGATCTGTGATGCAATGCAAATACATAGTTAATAAAAATAAGGGATGGATAATTAAGTTAAAAAGTAGATAAATAAGTTCAGATATTAAATATCCTGTAATTTATTTTTGAGAACTGTAAGTTTCCATGTGGCTACAAGTCACTCATTTCACTGTTAAAAGACTGATTAATATGATCTGTTGTTGCATATATTTTAGTCATTTGGCCTCTGGTTGGTAGTTAATTCAAAAAGTAAGTATGATGCATGTTGTTCTTTTCATAACGTAAATCTAATTATATTCATCAATAGAGGACAGTATTCAAAAGAATATATGTTTTATTCCTAATAAACCATATGCATAGGTTAAGATAAGACATGTATGTACAATATTTACAATAAAACAACTTTTACAAAATTACATTACATGCGGTCCAATTTTAACCAGGAACATATATATATACAATGTATATACACCTTTTCCATTTTTTCTTTATAAATTAAATCAGTTTTTCAAGACTGGTATGATATTTTAACTATAAAAAAATGGGAATAATTTCCACTGTCAATTTTGTTTCACAAAATACTAAAGGCAATTGTAAATTTTTTGCAGCTATAAAACCATGGTAAATCATGAGTAAATGGTTGTACTCAGTCAGGAATATGACAGTTGTTTTACATTTACTAATTGATTCTCTTGAGATGACCTTGTTTAATGTCAATATAGAATTATCTTCAGGATGTAATGTTTTTTTTTGTTTTTTTTTATAAATGTAAGGACCCATAAAAGCAATATAAAAAAAATGTTATGACAGTTTTGAAATTGTTTTTGAATTTTGTTTTTTCAATAACAGTTGAAAAAAATCCAATTTACTTTGACATCTTCTTCAAATTTGTTGTTTTGAGCATTTTTACACTTTACACACAAAAGTGTAATATCTAGTTATATTTGAGCACATATTACATTTGGAAATATAATTTTTATACAGATATTAAAGATAATGTAATAATTAAGGACACACAAAAAGAAAATAACAACTATACCGAACTGCAAGGAAACTTTAAAACGGAAATTCCCTAAACAAATGGCAAAATCAAAAGCTCGAATGGAAAACTATTGTCATGTTTTTAACTTGGCTAAGTCACTCACTTATGAAGAAAATAGTAGGTTAAACCTGGTTGTTTAGATAAACCTTCCATTTGTATTAGAGTCGCGTTAAATTCCATTATAATGACAACAATGTCTGAGCAAAACAAACAGACATCATATGTAAAAATGTCAAAAGTAGAGTACATCAATCAACATTGTGTTATAATCTAAAATTCTATAAAAACAAATCAAAATATGTCAACAAAGGCAAATCATTTTGGTATATATAAACTCTATAGAAATGGCGTAAAATTAAAATACTATTGCGCTATAAGCAGTCTTTTGAGTTCAATTTGGTCAAAATAAATTCGATATCGATTGAATCACATATGAAAATTTTAGTCAAATCGGCGATCAATAGATTATCAGTTAATGCAACTCTTAAAGTTATGACAGCTATTTTTCGTAGCTTAAGTTATTTCGAGAATAATCTACAGTTTATAAAGGAACATTGAATAAAACACCTGTTATCTTGTACAACAAAATAAAAGAGACAATAGGACACTTCCTTGTTTCTCCTTTCAGTTGACATAAGATAAATTGAATTTTGCTAAATATGTTCCGTAAAAATCACAAATAAAACCTGATGAATAATTTTCAAAATGGTTCGGATTAAAACAAATACATCGAGGATTCTTCAGATCATCCTCTTTACTGATCAGTACTTTACTATCCTGTCCATCTTTTGATATTGCTGTTATTTTATAAGATATCGGATCTACAACAAAACTGTTTCCACAAGAATCTGTACAAAGTCCATTTGGATAAGATCCATCCTGTCTATATTTCCAGATCTGTGCACCTAATCCATCAACACAGTATATGGCATTACCATTATAGTCACTATAAATAATTTTATCACTACAGTGAATAAGGAAATTCAGTAAGGATTCGCTCCGACCGTGAATTGACTTCAGTGTAATTCCTTCCAGGTCTATAAAACGGATTTTGTTATCACTCAAACCAACAGCCAAAGAATTATCAGAGAAGGATAAACCCCAGCATTCTTTGTCTAGTGTGATAAATGATAAATTAGAGGCAAATGGATAAGTGACATTTCTTATACCATGTATACTTCACATTAAGTATTTCAGACATGTACTGTAAATTCAGAAATTATTGCGTGCATTTATAATTGCGATTTTGTCATTTGAACTTTTGCGATATTGGGAAACATCCTGTTTAATTCATTAAAAATATTTCAAAATGGGAGTTTAAATTATTGCGATTATACACCTGTCACATTTTTCACAATAATGCAATAATAAAAGCATCGTAATAACTTTTGCATGAATTTACAGTATGATTGTGTGACAATAAGAAATGAATATAAAACTTTTTTAAATTTGGTAAACTCAAAACCCATGTGACAATGTAACCTTCATTTAATTGTCACAAGTACATGAAGGTAAAATGTCACCTCATGAAAAAAAAATGGACCTATAAAGTGTGATTCCTTTTAAACTGAGGTTCACAATGCTTAACCATCATAATAGTGGGACAAATAAAGGGCTACCTAACAAAGATAGATTTTCCAAAAAAGATGTGACCCTAATAGCAGGTTTGACTGTAGGTGTAATACCACCATTGATTTTCCCCTATTAGTCTTTGTTAAATTTGCACTTTTCAAAAACATGTGCAGACTTTATCTTTGTTTTAAATAAAGAAATGCTTGGCATGAGTAAAGTGTTACCCTGTCCAGTACTATTGAAAAAAATTAACATAACATTTCATTGCATATAAGAAAATAACTATCACTGGGAGTGAAGCAGTCAAATCTCTCCCCTGATTAAACCTCTGTACACAAGCTTAAGTAACCATGTAACCTCAAGTTTCCAAAATATTCTATAGAAACCCAAATAAAAAAAAAATGGTGCTTTGAAATACCCAGGACATATGTTTTAATGGCACAGAAATGTTTTACTGCAATAAAATGTAGGATTAATTACCTACAACTGTCAAATTCGAGGGAATATTTTTTTCGACCTATTATCGTATACAACCGGATGTGACGTACCATAATTTGGTGGTATTACACCTGTATTGCACTATATCATATTAATAGTTATCAAAGATACCAGAATTACAATTTAGTACGCCAGACGCGCGTTTCGTCTACATAAGACTCATCAGTGACGCTCATATCAAAATATTTATATAGCCAAACAAGTATAATGTTGAATTAAATTGATTAATATTTGATTATTTTTCTTATTTTCAGTAAAATATTTCACTCCTGTTATCTGTTTCCTGTTATATAATGTTGGAGATTGGACAGGAAGATCTTTTACTGGAATTGTACATTTTGTAAATAATTTAATAACTGAAGTAACATATTCTGTATAGTTGTGACTCACTGCTGCTTCCCATCAGTGGCAAACATGATTTATATAAATCAGAAGATGTGTTATGAGTTAACTCTACATCTAAATCACAATGTATGAAAAATTAACAATTATGGGTCTTCAACATGGAGCCTTGGTTCACATTTACACCAAACATCAAGCTATAAAGGACCGCAAAAAGACAAGTGTAAAACAATTAAAACATGAAAAACAACAATCTAATCTATATGAAAAAAAATTTAAGGGTTCTGCGGAACCCAGTGTCTCGCCTACTTTAGCTGTAAATCGCAAATTACAAACTTCACAAATGTATTTTTTTTTGCAAAAGGAAACAACTCTTGACAAATATTTATAAAGGGGACAAATACAGAAAACTTAAGGTTGTAGAATCTAATGCATGCTTGGTTATATTTTCAAAAACCTTTTAAATATTTGTAATTGGTTTTTGAAATACTAACAAAAGATTTTGAACTTAAAGTGTAAGGATCAGCAGAATTAGTGAAAAGCGCTTTATATTCCTAAATACCAACCTTTGTCTACTTTTTCGAGAAAAAAAAATCATATAGAGCAGAATATGTACCTTCTTGAAACATTACTGTATATTTCATAGATCTGTGATAGAGTGATCTGCCAATACATTTATAATCAAAGTCGAAGTGAATGATTTTAAATGAAAGAATGATATTGAATTAAGCTTTATGATTATGTTGTTTATTGCTGCTGATAAAATTGTATTTTGTCTATAGCAAAGTTAAATATAATAAGAAATATGCTCCTTATAGTTTTTTTTGTAGCCTCTACAATATGTCAATAATAAATATTTGAATTAAGAAAACTGTAAATATACTGAAAACTTTATTACATGTAGAAATACATTTATTGTCAACTTGTAAGGTTTGTGGGTTTTTCATGCCCTGTTACAGCACAGCAATGGAATTTAGCTTGTGATTTGTTACAAAGAGGCAAAGTTAAGTTTTATGCTCAAAGTAGAATATTTATGAAATAATTAAGCTGTAGGCAAACATTTCATTTTCGTCCTGTTTATTATATTTACCCACTCTTTATGAAATCTGAAGATTTATCTACAATTACTTTCCAAGTAATTTGTAATCTGCATCCTTATTTGAATTGTCAATTCTCATTTCTAAATAAAATTTTAAAATGTTCATAAATTTGTTTTAATTGCATATTATTCATTAATTCATTGATTTCCTTAACCTTTTAAGTGAGATATAATTTGGTGATTCATTTGAGTATAATAACTTTCAAATGAAATATGATCACTCCTACCTGCGTTACAAGCTTGATTACCTTTGAATATATTTGGTTCAAGTTAAGGTTTCAGATATTCTGTAATTTTGTTTTTAGTATTTTGTATGCTCCCAGATGGATATAAGTCACTCTGCTCTGTAGTTGCGTATATGTTAGTCCTTTGATGTCTAGTTGATAGTAATATTATTGACAATTATACCACCTCTCCTTATTTTTCATATTGATAAAGAATGATAGCCGAGATACTTAGTGATATAATATTATACAAATATTTATAATGTGACAAATAAATGTTAGGATGTATCCAGGATATTTGAAAGGTGTCCTACAAAAAGTAGGTAGTTCTGACTAACATTTTATGTTACTTCACTTAATTCGGTAGGTCACATTCGTGAAAAAGGAACAGAATTATAGTTACGACATAAGTTAAATATCCGATGTCTGTCATAAATTTTTTTTCAACCCTTGCAAAAGTATACGTTATGGTGTTGATGATGTTCTTTAAATAGTACCAACTCATTAGCTAGGCATACTATACATTCAAAAGATTATATATCTTTATTCCCAATAAACCATTTATAGGCATACAAAAGACACTAATGTACAATATTTATATAATAAAAAGAAAGAATAAAAACTTTGTTCCGAAATAAATTTTTGCTTGGGACACATATAGCAATGTTGATATCTTTATGAATTTACATAGTTTTATCAAGACTGGTTGATTCTATGTCATAATTATTTTGTTTGAAATAAAAGTGACATTATGAAAAATAATGATTTATCAAGTTTGGAAGTTTCTAGTTTTCTTGGTTGTATTTACATTCTTATACGTAATGGAAGATTATTACTACCAATATCATTTTTGATTTACTGCAGACGAATAGAAATTGTAAACTTCATCTTGCATGTCATGCTGGAATCATCATGAAATACAAGTTTGCATATACAAATGTAGATAAGATTATGCATCCATACATATGCATATACATATAAAAAGGATACTTCAAAAGTATGACAGAAATTATATAATTTACATACTATTAACGATAGTTTTTTTCTTTTCAAATTACCTTTAAAGTTTAGGATGAAAGTCTCAACGATGATTGTTCTTATAATGTTTATATTAACAGTCATATTTTCCGAGGACGTTATTTTAAGTTTTGAATTAATCAGTGTTATTTGAACCCTTGTCTTAATATACAACTGTTAATACCGTTATCATGTGTGGACTCAAAAAACCGAATTTAACCCTTCGTCGGAATTCTTCATTTAGGTGTCTTAGTTAAACAAATCTTTGAAACATGTTTCCAATGATGTCATTATATAAAAAATTAAATGATATCGGGAAATTTACTAGTACTTAACACAGTAACAATATAGAACACATCAAGACAAATGAGCTCTCCAAATGAATTGTAATAATAAAAAATATTAGTAAACAAGCCTTAAAAAGATCATATATGCAAAGATTACATCATATAATGCTATCCAAATTTAAAATGGGAATATAATGTTTGCAAAACCTGTCCAATCACAGTTTTCTCCAATGATGAGAATATCACAACATTTTCTGAATTTACTACTAATAATTCTTTATTAAAAATCTAAACAGATTTTGATTTATATACCTTTAAAAGTAATGTGCAATGATTAAGGGACAAAAATTCCCTTGAAATAAATGTGTCATCATGTTTTGGACTTAAAACAAAACATGAACTATACTAGTTTCTCTTTTTTTTCCTCCGTAGCATACTAGGATTTTATTTATTCGAATTAGTTTATTCTTTTGTATTGATTATCTTTTTTATTGTAATTACTGTAACGTTTTTCGTTTATTACATGCATCAGTGGGTTTTATTATCATTGTATAATCAGATTACTTATTCTCATTAACCGTTATAAAGTAATTCACTACAATGTATTTTTTTATCGCCTTTAATCAGAGTGTATATGTTAAATGTCAAATTAATTAGGTTAATTATCTGGTGCCCCGTTGTTATGTTTATACAGGTGCCTCGGTTGACATCATCATCTGTTGACCTTAGCTCCGTGCTCCGAGCTCCGGGCTCCTGTAGGTGTCAGACCACCAATTAAAAGTCCCTATCTGTTCAACCAAATTTTGCAATTTTCATAGCTTTCTAAAGTTTTTGTCTTAAGTTTAACCTCTTACAAACCAGGTATGTCCTGAATCGTACAGGTATCACCTTTCTTCATGCAAATTTTCAGCATACCTTTAATGCCATATAAGAAAGAAGAGACCTTCCGAATGGATGTACCACTAAAAATAACCCTGGTTTTCTTGAAATCTTAAATTTGTATACTATGGAGCGCAGTAATCCTCAATTTTTAATGTCAAATCATAGACAAGTAAATTTGGACTCAAAATGGTCTTAATATATTTTTCTTTCACCAAAAGTTTCATTTCTGCAAATTTGTTGGGTAGTTTAAGTAAACAATGACATCAAATGCACTATTTTTTGTCCGAGTAGGCCTACTTTCACATACGTTCTAAATTTGAGGGAGTAATTGGTGGTGTGACACCTAAAGAGACAAAAAAGTTGATTAGAAATCTTTTATTTTGCTTTATTCTTAATCCTTAGTCAATTTGTAGTTAAAAACAGCCTGTCTGAGCATTATGCGACTTATATTAAAAATTTCACAGCTCAATTTAAACTGACTGTAATGTATGACTTTGATAGAAAATACTTGAAAATTTCATTTTGGGCTACAGGAACATAAACTTTCAATATCAAGATCAGTTTTTGCTGATTTTTCCTTGTTTGTTCTACTACTTTAAAGACTTTCCACAATTTTTGCAATGAATTTAGTAAAAAATCCAAGGTATTCAAGTGTCAAGGAATATTGACCCCCCTTTTTTTTCATCTGGTGTCAGTAAAGTACTACAAATTGATCAAAAGTGCAGTCATGGTCATTTAACTGTGTTTATTTACATCAGTTAATAAAATTTAAGATATAAAAATTTCTTTTGGAATAATAAATGGTACTTTTGTGAGTCTCTGCAGTGTTTACATTAGGCTATGCTATCTGCCAAGTACATATTATGACGCATTGATATAAGGGGTAAAAATCAAATAATTTCAATAAATCTGCATAACAAAATTTGTTTGGGGGTAGTAAACAACCTATGTTTCAATGTTTAACACCACAGAATAACTTTCTGTGCATTTATAGCATTATTTAGGACATTTTTTATATAAAAGCATATTGTCAGGGTGGGAAAAGCTAATAATAGCACAAACTCAAGTTTTAGGCTCTAAATTTGCAATATGTGACATTTTGCACCCAAAAAGGTTGAAATGTGGCTACTATTATCTCAAATGATCAGTTAAGACAAAAAAAAAACAATTGTTTTCTGATTTTGATGTTTCACCGCATTTTGCTTAAAGGTGTCAGACCACCAATTAAAAGTCCCTATCTGTTCAACCAAATTTTGCAATTTTCATAGCTTTCTAAAGTTTTTGTCTTAAGTTTAACCTCTTACAAACCAGGTATGTCCTGAATCGTACAGGTATCACCTTTCTTCATGCAAATTTTCAGCATACCTTTAATGCCATATAAGAAAGAAGAGACCTTCCGAATGGATGTACCACTAAAAATAACCCCTGGTTTTCTTGAAATCTTAAATTAGTATACTATGGAGCGCAGTAATCCTCAATTTTTAATGTCAAATCATAGACAAGTAAATTTGGGCTCAAAATGGTCTTAATATATTTTTCTTTCACCAAAAGTTTCATTTCTGCAAATTTGTTGGGTAGTTTAAGTAAACAATGACATCAAATGCACTATTTTTTGTCCGAGTAGGCCTACTTTCACATACGTTCTAAATTTGAGGGAGTAATTGGTGGTGTGACACCTGTAATATAGCTCCTGTAGAATATTTCTTTATTCAGAGTCATTTATACATATTGTAATCAGGTTACTAGAGTAGTATAAAAGAGAGAAATAGTTGTAGATACAAGGAGGACGACTTTGTGTGCGAGAGGAGTGTACTTAGGATATTTACAATTATACCACCGTATTGTTGAGCGTGCAGTTTAGATGTTGTAAACTTGTAATAATTTTCCATGTACTTTGGATTTTGAATAATACAGTTTTGAACTTTCAGTCGACTTTGTGTTCATATTAACTTGCAAGACTTCGTTCAGACTACACCAGGATCCATTTATTATTTATGTGACCAGGATTCCCTTAATCATCCTACTAGTAGATTTAAAAAGATTAAAGAGTATATTTGGCATTTGTCGTCCGTGAACGAGTGAAACTTATACACCCAACAACACAGCACAAACACACGTATCCACACTTCAGTTCAGGTTGCATCACGCTAACTAACTGTTTCGTCACATTGGTGGCAGCGGTGGGATTTACTGTGTATGACTTCAACGAACTACTAATAATATATAATGGAAACACCAAGAAGAACAATGCGGACATCAACTCAGGCTCCAACGCTCTCTTAGGTAAGGCAGAATAGCATAAGAAGCCAGATGTTTTCCCCAGCAGATTCTGGGTTAGGTAGTTCGCCTGCAACTGGTACTCTCCATGATGTTCACATGGAGACTATGCCAGATATACGGTATCGCCGGAGAACCGGGCATTGTTCACCGAGGAACAATCAGGATAGAGCTGTTTAGGAGATGAGCAATACGCAAAGTGGAAAAGAAAATGGTTGGAAGAAATTTTGGCAAATATGGCTTAGTTTGCTTATTCTCAGTATCGGCCTCGTCGCAACAGCATGGATTTATTTTCCTAACAACCAAGTTGTACAGAAGTCTCAGGAATACGCTAGGACAGAACAAATAGTTTTAAAAGGACTATTAATTTGTACAATTGGGATTTCAAACCAGTCCAGCGGCATATTTGAAGTTGTAGACGGGGATAGTGATGAAGATGTAACTACAGAAGCAGAAGGAACACGAAGAGAAAATGTCGACAGAATTTTTTTTCCTGATAATTACCCACGGAATAACGGGAAAGGATCCCAAGGGCGATTCTATAACCGAGATAAGATTGCGTGGAAGATCCCCGATGTTTAAAAATCGTCCACCAAAGGAAATCAAATTCAAAAAGTCTTTTAATACCGTTAAGCAAACTCTTATGATTTTTATTACAATTTTTCACCAGTTGGAATGATTTAAACTATATATATATCAAATTTTATATAATTTTTCTTCCAAGAAATAATCAAAGTCTTAAGATTCAAAAAAAAAATATTAAATTCTGACAACAGATTAATTTAAAGTAAAGGATATATATTTTCAGCTTTTATTATTGTTTTTATAATTCTCTACAGTTTATTATGAAACAGTGGAATATGAAACATTGTGAAACTAGAATTTGGTTAAAAACAAAATAAAGAAAGACTACTAGACACTTCGTTATATTTCATTTAATGCTATATCATTCGAATCCGCAGTCTATATTTTATCTACAAGATAAATTGAATTTTGTTAGATTTGTGCCAAGGTAATCACAAATAAAACCAGATGACTCATTATGTTTAAAACAAATACACCAAGGGTCCTTCGATCCATCCTTTTCACTAATAAGTACTTTACTATCCTTTCCGTCTTTTGATATAGCTATTATTCTGTTTGAATCAGAGTCTGCAATAAAAATGTTACCATATGAATCTGTACAAAGTCCTGATGGAAAAGCTAAATTCTGTTTATATTTCCAGATATGTGTACCTGATTCATCAACACAGTATACAGCTTCATCTTTATAGTCACTATAGATAACTCTGTCATTACAGTGAACTAAGAAATCCAATATTGTTTTACTCTGAACTGGTATTGACTTCAGTGTATTTCCTTCCAAGTCTATAATACGGATTTCATTTTTATCCAAACCTACAGCAAAAGAATTATTTGAGAATGATAATCCCAAGCATACTTTGTTTAATTTGATTACTTTAGTAACTGTCTCCTTCTCCATATTGAACATTTTTATGGTTCTCTCATGAGGATAAGTTATGGCAATAATGTCCTGATTGATTTGTGTTACACTGTTTGCTTTACCAGATATTGTAAATTGTTTCTCAAGTTTTCCATCAGGAGTAAGTAAGCTAACTTCACCAGTGTTTTGACTTATTATAACTCGGTCATCCATCAGACAAATCATGTCACTGGTCGTATCATTTATGTTGATCTTTATCTTTGTTTCAATGTTCATGGTCATATCGTTTATGTTGGATTGTTCTCCTGATTCTACTTGTGCTCCTCTCCTTACACTTGTTCCTCTATTCTCTTCTGCTATTTCTATTTTATCCACAATAACTTCTCCTAATGATTCCAATGATTCTAACTTGCAAAGTATCTCATCTATTTCCTCATTATGCTTGAGTTTGATCTCTAATTCTTTGGCTCTATCATCATCTTCAAGATCTTCAACAAATCGTTGACATTGGTGTACTTGCTGTTCAATCTGATGTACCTCTAGAAATGAGTGGAGTTTTGAACTTTTCGTTGTGACTGCATTTAGTTGATCTTTAATTTCATTTAATTTTCCTTTCTTTTCTTCAATTTCAGTTGTCAAATTTGACATTTTTGATTTTTCCTGATTTAAGATGGTATCTATTTCGTGGCATAGTTTCTCCTCCAGATGGTCTAAATGGTTATTTATTTTCTCTCGAAATATTGCAATTGTTTCCTTTATACTTTCATATTGTTGTTCTTCTCTTTTGATGTTTTCTGATTTATTTTCCACCATTTTATTCAAATTGTCTAAGGTGGAACGTATATCTGTATCTAAAGATTCTTTAATTTTTTCAATTTTTGTTTTCTCCACCACACCAGCTAAACTTTTTATTCCAGTGCATTTTGAATGACTTGTGGAAATGCATTCATCGCAGCAAGGCATTAAATGACCGGTACAGTACAAATTAAGTTGTTGATAATGTTTGTCACAGACTGTTTTGATAGCATGGATAGAGGGTTTATGAATATTAATATCAATAGTTTTGTGATGACGTGACAACTTAGATCTTTTGTGATGACCAGAACATGTTGAACATAATCCTTCATCACAGTTGTTACACCAGATGTCAGCTTTAGTCTGAACTGTTCCTTCTTGGCAAGGTCCACATTGTATAGGTTTACTGGACGCCATGACCTAAAATATACAAAACATATATTATAAAGCCTGCTTAACAAATAGTTGATGACATTATACCTAATCGTCCCTCTTCTTTTACATACTATTAACAATAGTTTTTTCTTTTCAAATTACCTTTAAAGTTTAGGACAGTCTCAACGATGATTGTTCTTATAATGTTTATATTTAAAGTCATATTTTCCAAGGACGTTATTCTAAGTTTTGAATTAATCAGTGTTATTTGAACCATTGTCTTAATATACAACTGTTAAAAAAGAGGGACGAAAGATACCAAAGGGACAGTCAAACTCATAAATCTAAAACAAACTGACAACGCCATGGCTAAAAATGAAAAAGACAAACAGAAAAACAATAGTTCACATGACACAACATAGAAAACTAAAGAATAAACAACATGAACCCCACCAAAAACTAGGGGTGATCTCAGGTGCTCCGGAAGGGTAAGCAGATCCTGCTCCACATGTGGCACCCGTCGTGTTGCTTATGTGATTACAAATCCGGTAAATAGTCTAATTCGGTAGGTCACATTCATGAAAGGGAAGGGGATTGTAGTTACGACGTAAGGAACATATTCGATATAAGAAATTATTGGTACAGACTGGTCTTTGAAATAAGGAGGTATTTTCGATATTTTCGATTAATACTGTTATCATGTGTGGACTCAAAAAAGCGAATTTAACCCTTCGTCGGAATTCTTCATTTAGGTGTCTTAGTTAAACAAATCTTTGAAACATGTTTGCAATGCTGTGATTATATAAAAAAATAAATGATATCGGGAAATTTACTAGTACTTAACACAGTAACAATATAGAACACATCAAGACAAATGAGCTCTCCAAATGAATTGTAATAATAAAAAATATTAGTAAACAAGCCTTAAAAAGATCATATATGCAAAGATTACATCATATAATGCTATCCAAATTTAAAATGGGAATATAATGTTTGCAAAACCTGTCCAATCACAGTTTTCTCCAATGATGAGAATATCACAACATTTTCTGAATTTACTACTAATAATTCTTTATTAAAAATCTAAACAGATTTTGATTTATATACCTTTAAAAGTAATGTGCAATGATTAAGGGACAAAAATTCCCTTGAAATAAATGTGTCATCATGTTTTGGACTTAAAACAAAACATGAACTATACTAGTTTCTCTTTTTTTTCCTCCGTAGCATACTAGGATTTTATTTATTCGAATTAGTTTATTCTTTTGTATTGATTATCTTTTTTATTGTAATTACTGTAACGTTTTTCGTTTATTACATGCATCAGTGGGTTTTATTATCATTGTATAATCAGATTACTTATTCTCATTAACCGTTATAAAGTAATTCACTACAATGTATTTTTTTATCGCCTTTAATCAGAGTGTATATGTTAAATGTCAAATTAATTAGGTTAATTATCTGGTGCCCCGTTGTTATGTTTATACAGGTGCCTCGGTTGACATCATCATCTGTTGACCTTAGCTCCGTGCTCCGAGCTCCGGGCTCCTGTAGGTGTCAGACCACCAATTAAAAGTCCCTATCTGTTCAACCAAATTTTGCAATTTTCATAGCTTTCTAAAGTTTTTGTCTTAAGTTTAACCTCTTACAAACCAGGTATGTCCTGAATCGTACAGGTATCACCTTTCTTCATGCAAATTTTCAGCATACCTTTAATGCCATATAAGAAAGAAGAGACCTTCCGAATGGATGTACCACTAAAAATAACCCCTGGTTTTCTTGAAATCTTAAATTTGTATACTATGGAGCGCAGTAATCCTCAATTTTTAATGTCAAATCATAGACAAGTAAATTTGGACTCAAAATGGTCTTAATATATTTTTCTTTCACCAAAAGTTTCATTTCTGCAAATTTGTTGGGTAGTTTAAGTAAACAATGACATCAAATGCACTATTTTTTGTCCGAGTAGGCCTACTTTCACATACGTTCTAAATTTGAGGGAGTAATTGGTGGTGTGACACCTAAAGAGACAAAAAAGTTGATTAGAAATCTTTTATTTTGCTTTATTCTTAATCCTTAGTCAATTTGTAGTTAAAAACAGCCTGTCTGAGCATTATGCGACTTATATTAAAAATTTCACAGCTCAATTTAAACTGACTGTAATGTATGACTTTGATAGAAAATACTTGAAAATTTCATTTTGGGCTACAGGAACATAAACTTTCAATATCAAGATCAGTTTTTGCTGATTTTTCCTTGTTTGTTCTACTACTTTAAAGACTTTCCACAATTTTTGCAATGAATTTAGTAAAAAATCCAAGGTATTCAAGTGTCAAGGAATATTGACCCCCCTTTTTTTTCATCTGGTGTCAGTAAAGTACTACAAATTGATCAAAAGTGCAGTCATGGTCATTTAACTGTGTTTATTTACATCAGTTAATAAAATTTAAGATATAAAAATTTCTTTTGGAATAATAAATGGTACTTTTGTGAGTCTCTGCAGTGTTTACATTAGGCTATGCTATCTGCCAAGTACATATTATGACGCATTGATATAAGGGGTAAAAATCAAATAATTTCAATAAATCTGCATAACAAAATTTGTTTGGGGGTAGTAAACAACCTATGTTTCAATGTTTAACACCACAGAATAACTTTCTGTGCATTTATAGCATTATTTAGGACATTTTTTATATAAAAGCATATTGTCAGGGTGGGAAAAGCTAATAATAGCACAAACTCAAGTTTTAGGCTCTAAATTTGCAATATGTGACATTTTGCACCCAAAAAGGTTGAAATGTGGCTACTATTATCTCAAATGATCAGTTAAGACAAAAAAAAAACAATTGTTTTCTGATTTTGATGTTTCACCGCATTTTGCTTAAAGGTGTCAGACCACCAATTAAAAGTCCCTATCTGTTCAACCAAATTTTGCAATTTTCATAGCTTTCTAAAGTTTTTGTCTTAAGTTTAACCTCTTACAAACCAGGTATGTCCTGAATCGTACAGGTATCACCTTTCTTCATGCAAATTTTCAGCATACCTTTAATGCCATATAAGAAAGAAGAGACCTTCCGAATGGATGTACCACTAAAAATAACCCTGGTTTTCTTGAAATCTTAAATTAGTATACTATGGAGCGCAGTAATCCTCAATTTTTAATGTCAAATCATAGACAAGTAAATTTGGGCTCAAAATGGTCTTAATATATTTTTCTTTCACCAAAAGTTTCATTTCTGCAAATTTGTTGGGTAGTTTAAGTAAACAATGACATCAAATGCACTATTTTTTGTCCGAGTAGGCCTACTTTCACATACGTTCTAAATTTGAGGGAGTAATTGGTGGTGTGACACCTGTAATATAGCTCCTGTAGAATATTTCTTTATTCAGAGTCATTTATACATATTGTAATCAGGTTACTAGAGTAGTATAAAAGAGAGAAATAGTTGTAGATACAAGGAGGACGACTTTGTGTGCGAGAGGAGTGTACTTAGGATATTTACAATTATACCACCGTATTGTTGAGCGTGCAGTTTAGATGTTGTAAACTTGTAATAATTTTCCATGTACTTTGGATTTTGAATAATACAGTTTTGAACTTTCAGTCGACTTTGTGTTCATATTAACTTGCAAGACTTCGTTCAGACTACACCAGGATCCATTTATTATTTATGTGACCAGGATTCCCTTAATCATCCTACTAGTAGATTTAAAAAGATTAAAGAGTATATTTGGCATTTGTCGTCCGTGAACGAGTGAAACTTATACACCCAACAACACAGCACAAACACACGTATCCACACTTCAGTTCAGGTTGCATCACGCTAACTAACTGTTTCGTCACATTGGTGGCAGCGGTGGGATTTACTGTGTATGACTTCAACGAACTACTAATAATATATAATGGAAACACCAAGAAGAACAATGCGGACATCAACTCAGGCTCCAACGCTCTCTTAGGTAAGGCAGAATAGCATAAGAAGCCAGATGTTTTCCCCAGCAGATTCTGGGTTAGGTAGTTCGCCTGCAACTGGTACTCTCCATGATGTTCACATGGAGACTATGCCAGATATACGGTATCGCCGGAGAACCGGGCATTGTTCACCGAGGAACAATCAGGATAGAGCTGTTTAGGAGATGAGCAATACGCAAAGTGGAAAAGAAAATGGTTGGAAGAAATTTTGGCAAATATGGCTTAGTTTGCTTATTCTCAGTATCGGCCTCGTCGCAACAGCATGGATTTATTTTCCTAACAACCAAGTTGTACAGAAGTCTCAGGAATACGCTAGGACAGAACAAATAGTTTTAAAAGGACTATTAATTTGTACAATTGGGATTTCAAACCAGTCCAGCGGCATATTTGAAGTTGTAGACGGGGATAGTGATGAAGATGTAACTACAGAAGCAGAAGGAACACGAAGAGAAAATGTCGACAGAATTTTTTTTCCTGATAATTACCCACGGAATAACGGGAAAGGATCCCAAGGGCGATTCTATAACCGAGATAAGATTGCGTGGAAGATCCCCGATGTTTAAAAATCGTCCACCAAAGGAAATCAAATTCAAAAAGTCTTTTAATACCGTTAAGCAAACTCTTATGATTTTTATTACAATTTTTCACCAGTTGGAATGATTTAAACTATATATATATCAAATTTTATATAATTTTTCTTCCAAGAAATAATCAAAGTCTTAAGATTCAAAAAAAAAATATAAATTCTGACAACAGATTAATTTAAAGTAAAGGATATATATTTTCAGCTTTTATTATTGTTTTTATAATTCTCTACAGTTTATTATGAAACAGTGGAATATGAAACATTGTGAAACTAGAATTTGGTTAAAAACAAAATAAAGAAAGACTACTAGACACTTCGTTATATTTCATTTAATGCTATATCATTCGAATCCGCAGTCTATATTTTATCTACAAGATAAATTGAATTTTGTTAGATTTGTGCCAAGGTAATCACAAATAAAACCAGATGACTCATTATGTTTAAAACAAATACACCAAGGGTCCTTCGATCCATCCTTTTCACTAATAAGTACTTTACTATCCTTTCCGTCTTTTGATATAGCTATTATTCTGTTTGAATCAGAGTCTGCAATAAAAATGTTACCATATGAATCTGTACAAAGTCCTGATGGAAAAGCTAAATTCTGTTTATATTTCCAGATATGTGTACCTGATTCATCAACACAGTATACAGCTTCATCTTTATAGTCACTATAGATAACTCTGTCATTACAGTGAACTAAGAAATCCAATATTGTTTTACTCTGAACTGGTATTGACTTCAGTGTATTTCCTTCCAAGTCTATAATACGGATTTCATTTTTATCCAAACCTACAGCAAAAGAATTATTTGAGAATGATAATCCCAAGCATACTTTGTTTAATTTGATTACTTTAGTAACTGTCTCCTTCTCCATATTGAACATTTTTATGGTTCTCTCATGAGGATAAGTTATGGCAATAATGTCCTGATTGATTTGTGTTACACTGTTTGCTTTACCAGATATTGTAAATTGTTTCTCAAGTTTTCCATCAGGAGTAAGTAAGCTAACTTCACCAGTGTTTTGACTTATTATAACTCGGTCATCCATCAGACAAATCATGTCACTGGTCGTATCATTTATGTTGATCTTTATCTTTGTTTCAATGTTCATGGTCATATCGTTTATGTTGGATTGTTCTCCTGATTCTACTTGTGCTCCTCTCCTTACACTTGTTCCTCTATTCTCTTCTGCTATTTCTATTTTATCCACAATAACTTCTCCTAATGATTCCAATGATTCTAACTTGCAAAGTATCTCATCTATTTCCTCATTATGCTTGAGTTTGATCTCTAATTCTTTGGCTCTATCATCATCTTCAAGATCTTCAACAAATCGTTGACATTGGTGTACTTGCTGTTCAATCTGATGTACCTCTAGAAATGAGTGGAGTTTTGAACTTTTCGTTGTGACTGCATTTAGTTGATCTTTAATTTCATTTAATTTTCCTTTCTTTTCTTCAATTTCAGTTGTCAAATTTGACATTTTTGATTTTTCCTGATTTAAGATGGTATCTATTTCGTGGCATAGTTTCTCCTCCAGATGGTCTAAATGGTTATTTATTTTCTCTCGAAATATTGCAATTGTTTCCTTTATACTTTCATATTGTTGTTCTTCTCTTTTGATGTTTTCTGATTTATTTTCCACCATTTTATTCAAATTGTCTAAGGTGGAACGTATATCTGTATCTAAAGATTCTTTAATTTTTTCAATTTTTGTTTTCTCCACCACACCAGCTAAACTTTTTATTCCAGTGCATTTTGAATGACTTGTGGAAATGCATTCATCGCAGCAAGGCATTAAATGACCGGTACAGTACAAATTAAGTTGTTGATAATGTTTGTCACAGACTGTTTTGATAGCATGGATAGAGGGTTTATGAATATTAATATCAATAGTTTTGTGATGACGTGACAACTTAGATCTTTTGTGATGACCAGAACATGTTGAACATAATCCTTCATCACAGTTGTTACACCAGATGTCAGCTTTAGTCTGAACTGTTCCTTCTTGGCAAGGTCCACATTGTATAGGTTTACTGGACGCCATGACCTAAAATATACAAAACATATATTATAAAGCCTGCTTAACAAATAGTTGATGACATTATACCTAATCGTCCCTCTTCTTTTACATACTATTAACAATAGTTTTTTCTTTTCAAATTACCTTTAAAGTTTAGGACAGTCTCAACGATGATTGTTCTTATAATGTTTATATTTAAAGTCATATTTTCCAAGGACGTTATTCTAAGTTTTGAATTAATCAGTGTTATTTGAACCATTGTCTTAATATACAACTGTTAAAAAAGAGGGACGAAAGATACCAAAGGGACAGTCAAACTCATAAATCTAAAACAAACTGACAACGCCATGGCTAAAAATGAAAAAGACAAACAGAAAAACAATAGTTCACATGACACAACATAGAAAACTAAAGAATAAACAACATGAACCCCACCAAAAACTAGGGGTGATCTCAGGTGCTCCGGAAGGGTAAGCAGATCCTGCTCCACATGTGGCACCCGTCGTGTTGCTTATGTGATTACAAATCCGGTAAATAGTCTAATTCGGTAGGTCACATTCATGAAAGGGAAGGGGATTGTAGTTACGACGTAAGGAACATATTCGATATAAGAAATTATTGGTACAGACTGGTCTTTGAAATAAGGAGGTATTTTCGATATTTTCGATTAATACTGTTATCATGTGTGGACTCAAAAAAGCGAATTTAACCCTTCGTCGGAATTCTTCATTTAGGTGTCTTAGTTAAACAAATCTTTGAAACATGTTTGCAATGCTGTGATTATATAAAAAAATAAATGATATCGGGAAATTTACTAGTACTTAACACAGTAACAATATAGAACACATCAAGACAAATGAGCTCTCCAAATGAATTGTAATAATAAAAAATATTAGTAAACAAGCCTTAAAAAGATCATATATGCAAAGATTACATCATATAATGCTATCCAAATTTAAAATGGGAATATAATGTTTGCAAAACCTGTCCAATCACAGTTTTCTCCAATGATGAGAATATCACAACATTTTCTGAATTTACTACTAATAATTCTTTATTAAAAATCTAAACAGATTTTGATTTATATACCTTTAAAAGTAATGTGCAATGATTAAGGGACAAAAATTCCCTTGAAATAAATGTGTCATCATGTTTTGGACTTAAAACAAAACATGAACTATACTAGTTTCTCTTTTTTTTCCTCCGTAGCATACTAGGATTTTATTTATTCGAATTAGTTTATTCTTTTGTATTGATTATCTTTTTTATTGTAATTACTGTAACGTTTTTCGTTTATTACATGCATCAGTGGGTTTTATTATCATTGTATAATCAGATTACTTATTCTCATTAACCGTTATAAAGTAATTCACTACAATGTATTTTTTTATCGCCTTTAATCAGAGTGTATATGTTAAATGTCAAATTAATTAGGTTAATTATCTGGTGCCCCGTTGTTATGTTTATACAGGTGCCTCGGTTGACATCATCATCTGTTGACCTTAGCTCCGTGCTCCGAGCTCCGGGCTCCTGTAGGTGTCAGACCACCAATTAAAAGTCCCTATCTGTTCAACCAAATTTTGCAATTTTCATAGCTTTCTAAAGTTTTTGTCTTAAGTTTAACCTCTTACAAACCAGGTATGTCCTGAATCGTACAGGTATCACCTTTCTTCATGCAAATTTTCAGCATACCTTTAATGCCATATAAGAAAGAAGAGACCTTCCGAATGGATGTACCACTAAAAATAACCCCTGGTTTTCTTGAAATCTTAAATTTGTATACTATGGAGCGCAGTAATCCTCAATTTTTAATGTCAAATCATAGACAAGTAAATTTGGACTCAAAATGGTCTTAATATATTTTTCTTTCACCAAAAGTTTCATTTCTGCAAATTTGTTGGGTAGTTTAAGTAAACAATGACATCAAATGCACTATTTTTTGTCCGAGTAGGCCTACTTTCACATACGTTCTAAATTTGAGGGAGTAATTGGTGGTGTGACACCTAAAGAGACAAAAAAGTTGATTAGAAATCTTTTATTTTGCTTTATTCTTAATCCTTAGTCAATTTGTAGTTAAAAACAGCCTGTCTGAGCATTATGCGACTTATATTAAAAATTTCACAGCTCAATTTAAACTGACTGTAATGTATGACTTTGATAGAAAATACTTGAAAATTTCATTTTGGGCTACAGGAACATAAACTTTCAATATCAAGATCAGTTTTTGCTGATTTTTCCTTGTTTGTTCTACTACTTTAAAGACTTTCCACAATTTTTGCAATGAATTTAGTAAAAAATCCAAGGTATTCAAGTGTCAAGGAATATTGACCCCCCTTTTTTTTCATCTGGTGTCAGTAAAGTACTACAAATTGATCAAAAGTGCAGTCATGGTCATTTAACTGTGTTTATTTACATCAGTTAATAAAATTTAAGATATAAAAATTTCTTTTGGAATAATAAATGGTACTTTTGTGAGTCTCTGCAGTGTTTACATTAGGCTATGCTATCTGCCAAGTACATATTATGACGCATTGATATAAGGGGTAAAAATCAAATAATTTCAATAAATCTGCATAACAAAATTTGTTTGGGGGTAGTAAACAACCTATGTTTCAATGTTTAACACCACAGAATAACTTTCTGTGCATTTATAGCATTATTTAGGACATTTTTTATATAAAAGCATATTGTCAGGGTGGGAAAAGCTAATAATAGCACAAACTCAAGTTTTAGGCTCTAAATTTGCAATATGTGACATTTTGCACCCAAAAAGGTTGAAATGTGGCTACTATTATCTCAAATGATCAGTTAAGACAAAAAAAAAACAATTGTTTTCTGATTTTGATGTTTCACCGCATTTTGCTTAAAGGTGTCAGACCACCAATTAAAAGTCCCTATCTGTTCAACCAAATTTTGCAATTTTCATAGCTTTCTAAAGTTTTTGTCTTAAGTTTAACCTCTTACAAACCAGGTATGTCCTGAATCGTACAGGTATCACCTTTCTTCATGCAAATTTTCAGCATACCTTTAATGCCATATAAGAAAGAAGAGACCTTCCGAATGGATGTACCACTAAAAATAACCCCTGGTTTTCTTGAAATCTTAAATTAGTATACTATGGAGCGCAGTAATCCTCAATTTTTAATGTCAAATCATAGACAAGTAAATTTGGGCTCAAAATGGTCTTAATATATTTTTCTTTCACCAAAAGTTTCATTTCTGCAAATTTGTTGGGTAGTTTAAGTAAACAATGACATCAAATGCACTATTTTTTGTCCGAGTAGGCCTACTTTCACATACGTTCTAAATTTGAGGGAGTAATTGGTGGTGTGACACCTGTAATATAGCTCCTGTAGAATATTTCTTTATTCAGAGTCATTTATACATATTGTAATCAGGTTACTAGAGTAGTATAAAAGAGAGAAATAGTTGTAGATACAAGGAGGACGACTTTGTGTGCGAGAGGAGTGTACTTAGGATATTTACAATTATACCACCGTATTGTTGAGCGTGCAGTTTAGATGTTGTAAACTTGTAATAATTTTCCATGTACTTTGGATTTTGAATAATACAGTTTTGAACTTTCAGTCGACTTTGTGTTCATATTAACTTGCAAGACTTCGTTCAGACTACACCAGGATCCATTTATTATTTATGTGACCAGGATTCCCTTAATCATCCTACTAGTAGATTTAAAAAGATTAAAGAGTATATTTGGCATTTGTCGTCCGTGAACGAGTGAAACTTATACACCCAACAACACAGCACAAACACACGTATCCACACTTCAGTTCAGGTTGCATCACGCTAACTAACTGTTTCGTCACATTGGTGGCAGCGGTGGGATTTACTGTGTATGACTTCAACGAACTACTAATAATATATAATGGAAACACCAAGAAGAACAATGCGGACATCAACTCAGGCTCCAACGCTCTCTTAGGTAAGGCAGAATAGCATAAGAAGCCAGATGTTTTCCCCAGCAGATTCTGGGTTAGGTAGTTCGCCTGCAACTGGTACTCTCCATGATGTTCACATGGAGACTATGCCAGATATACGGTATCGCCGGAGAACCGGGCATTGTTCACCGAGGAACAATCAGGATAGAGCTGTTTAGGAGATGAGCAATACGCAAAGTGGAAAAGAAAATGGTTGGAAGAAATTTTGGCAAATATGGCTTAGTTTGCTTATTCTCAGTATCGGCCTCGTCGCAACAGCATGGATTTATTTTCCTAACAACCAAGTTGTACAGAAGTCTCAGGAATACGCTAGGACAGAACAAATAGTTTTAAAAGGACTATTAATTTGTACAATTGGGATTTCAAACCAGTCCAGCGGCATATTTGAAGTTGTAGACGGGGATAGTGATGAAGATGTAACTACAGAAGCAGAAGGAACACGAAGAGAAAATGTCGACAGAATTTTTTTTCCTGATAATTACCCACGGAATAACGGGAAAGGATCCCAAGGGCGATTCTATAACCGAGATAAGATTGCGTGGAAGATCCCCGATGTTTAAAAATCGTCCACCAAAGGAAATCAAATTCAAAAAGTCTTTTAATACCGTTAAGCAAACTCTTATGATTTTTATTACAATTTTTCACCAGTTGGAATGATTTAAACTATATATATATCAAATTTTATATAATTTTTCTTCCAAGAAATAATCAAAGTCTTAAGATTCAAAAAAAAAATATAAATTCTGACAACAGATTAATTTAAAGTAAAGGATATATATTTTCAGCTTTTATTATTGTTTTTATAATTCTCTACAGTTTATTATGAAACAGTGGAATATGAAACATTGTGAAACTAGAATTTGGTTAAAAACAAAATAAAGAAAGACTACTAGACACTTCGTTATATTTCATTTAATGCTATATCATTCGAATCCGCAGTCTATATTTTATCTACAAGATAAATTGAATTTTGTTAGATTTGTGCCAAGGTAATCACAAATAAAACCAGATGACTCATTATGTTTAAAACAAATACACCAAGGGTCCTTCGATCCATCCTTTTCACTAATAAGTACTTTACTATCCTTTCCGTCTTTTGATATAGCTATTATTCTGTTTGAATCAGAGTCTGCAATAAAAATGTTACCATATGAATCTGTACAAAGTCCTGATGGAAAAGCTAAATTCTGTTTATATTTCCAGATATGTGTACCTGATTCATCAACACAGTATACAGCTTCATCTTTATAGTCACTATAGATAACTCTGTCATTACAGTGAACTAAGAAATCCAATATTGTTTTACTCTGAACTGGTATTGACTTCAGTGTATTTCCTTCCAAGTCTATAATACGGATTTCATTTTTATCCAAACCTACAGCAAAAGAATTATTTGAGAATGATAATCCCAAGCATACTTTGTTTAATTTGATTACTTTAGTAACTGTCTCCTTCTCCATATTGAACATTTTTATGGTTCTCTCATGAGGATAAGTTATGGCAATAATGTCCTGATTGATTTGTGTTACACTGTTTGCTTTACCAGATATTGTAAATTGTTTCTCAAGTTTTCCATCAGGAGTAAGTAAGCTAACTTCACCAGTGTTTTGACTTATTATAACTCGGTCATCCATCAGACAAATCATGTCACTGGTCGTATCATTTATGTTGATCTTTATCTTTGTTTCAATGTTCATGGTCATATCGTTTATGTTGGATTGTTCTCCTGATTCTACTTGTGCTCCTCTCCTTACACTTGTTCCTCTATTCTCTTCTGCTATTTCTATTTTATCCACAATAACTTCTCCTAATGATTCCAATGATTCTAACTTGCAAAGTATCTCATCTATTTCCTCATTATGCTTGAGTTTGATCTCTAATTCTTTGGCTCTATCATCATCTTCAAGATCTTCAACAAATCGTTGACATTGGTGTACTTGCTGTTCAATCTGATGTACCTCTAGAAATGAGTGGAGTTTTGAACTTTTCGTTGTGACTGCATTTAGTTGATCTTTAATTTCATTTAATTTTCCTTTCTTTTCTTCAATTTCAGTTGTCAAATTTGACATTTTTGATTTTTCCTGATTTAAGATGGTATCTATTTCGTGGCATAGTTTCTCCTCCAGATGGTCTAAATGGTTATTTATTTTCTCTCGAAATATTGCAATTGTTTCCTTTATACTTTCATATTGTTGTTCTTCTCTTTGATGTTTTCTGATTTATTTTCCACCATTTTATTCAAATTGTCTAAGGTGGAACGTATATCTGTATCTAAAGATTCTTTAATTTTTTCAATTTTTGTTTTCTCCACCACACCAGCTAAACTTTTTATTCCAGTGCATTTTGAATGACTTGTGGAAATGCATTCATCGCAGCAAGGCATTAAATGACCGGTACAGTACAAATTAAGTTGTTGATAATGTTTGTCACAGACTGTTTTGATAGCATGGATAGAGGGTTTATGAATATTAATATCAATAGTTTTGTGATGACGTGACAACTTAGATCTTTTGTGATGACCAGAACATGTTGAACATAATCCTTCATCACAGTTGTTACACCAGATGTCAGCTTTAGTCTGAACTGTTCCTTCTTGGCAAGGTCCACATTGTATAGGTTTACTGGACGCCATGACCTAAAATATACAAAACATATATTATAAAGCCTGCTTAACAAATAGTTGATGACATTATACCTAATCGTCCCTCTTCTTTTACATACTATTAACAATAGTTTTTTCTTTTCAAATTACCTTTAAAGTTTAGGACAGTCTCAACGATGATTGTTCTTATAATGTTTATATTTAAAGTCATATTTTCCAAGGACGTTATTCTAAGTTTTGAATTAATCAGTGTTATTTGAACCATTGTCTTAATATACAACTGTTAAAAAAGAGGGACGAAAGATACCAAAGGGACAGTCAAACTCATAAATCTAAAACAAACTGACAACGCCATGGCTAAAAATGAAAAAGACAAACAGAAAAACAATAGTTCACATGACACAACATAGAAAACTAAAGAATAAACAACATGAACCCCACCAAAAACTAGGGGTGATCTCAGGTGCTCCGGAAGGGTAAGCAGATCCTGCTCCACATGTGGCACCCGTCGTGTTGCTTATGTGATTACAAATCCGGTAAATAGTCTAATTCGGTAGGTCACATTCATGAAAGGGAAGGGGATTGTAGTTACGACGTAAGGAACATATTCGATATAAGAAATTATTGGTACAGACTGGTCTTTGAAATAAGGAGGTATTTTCGATATTTTCGATTAATACTGTTATCATGTGTGGACTCAAAAAAGCGAATTTAACCCTTCGTCGGAATTCTTCATTTAGGTGTCTTAGTTAAACAAATCTTTGAAACATGTTTGCAATGCTGTGATTATATAAAAAAATAAATGATATCGGGAAATTTACTAGTACTTAACACAGTAACAATATAGAACATATCAAGACAAATGAGCTCTCCAAATGAATTGTAATAATAAAAAATATTAGTAAACAAGCCTTATAAAGATCATATAAGCAAAGATTACATCATATAATGCTATCCAAATTTAAAATGGGAATATAATGTTTGCAAAACCTGTCCAATCACAGTTTTGTCTATTGATGAGAATATCATAAAATTTTCTGAACTAAATACTAATAATTCTTTATTAAAAATCTAAACAGATTTTGATTTATATACCTTTTAAAGTAATGTATAATTAATTAAGGGACAAATATTCCCTTGAAATAAATGTGTTATCATTTTTTGGACTTTAAACAAAACATGAACTATACTAGTTTCTCTTTTTTTCCCACCGTAGCATACTAGGATTTTATTTATTCGAATTAGTTTATTCTTTTGTATTGATTTTTTTTATTGTAATTACTGTAACGTTTTTCGTTAATAACATGCATCAGTGGGTTTGTTTATCATTGTATAATCAGATTACTTATTCTCATTAACCGTTATAAATTATATAATTCATTACAATGTATTTTTTTATTGCCTTTAATCAGAGTGTATATGTTAAATGTCAATCAATCATGTTAATCAGCTGGTGCCCCGTTGCTATATTTATACAGGTGCCTCGGTTGACCTCATCTTCTGTTGACCTTAGCTCCGGGCTCCTGTAATATAGCTCCTGTAGAATATTTCTTTGTTCAGAGTCATTTATCCATATTGTAATCAGTTTACTAGTAAGAGTAGTATACAAGAGAGAAATAGTTGTAGATACGAGGAGGACGACTTTGTATACGAGAGGAGTGTACTTATGATATTTACAATTATACCACCATATTGTTGAGCCTGCAGTTTAGATGTTGTAAACTTATATTACTGTTCCATGTACTTTGGATTTTGAATAATACAGTTTTGAACTTTTAATCGACTTTGTGTTCATATTAACTTGCAAGACTTCGTTCAGACTACACCAGGATCCATTTATTATTTATGTGAGCAGGATTCCCTTAATCATCCTACCAGTAGATTTTCAGGGTAACCCTGTTAAAGAGTATATTTGGCATTTGTCTTCCGTGAACGAGTGAAACGTATACACCCAACAACACAGCACAAATACACGTATATACACTTCAGTTCAGGTTGCATCACGCTAACTAACTTTTTCGTCACATTGATGGCAACGGTGGGATTTACCGTGTGTAACTTCAACGAACTAGTAATAATATATCATGGAAACACCAAGAAGAACAATAAGGACATCAACTCAGGCTCCAACGCTCTCTCAGGTAAGACAGAATTGCATAAGAAGCCAGATGTTTTCCCCAGCAGATTCTGGGTTAGGTAGTTCGCCCGCAACTGGTACTCTCCGTGATGTTCACACGGAGACTATGCCAGATATCCGGTATCGCCGGAGAATCGGGCATTGTTCACCGAGAAACAATCAGAATAGAGCTGTCCAGGAGATGAGCAATACGAAAAGTGGAAAACAAAATGGTTGGAAGAAATTTTGGCAAATGTGGGTTAGTTTGCTTATTCTCAGTATCGGCCTCGTCCATGATGTTCACACGGAGACTATGCCAGATATCCGGTATCGCCGGAGAATCGGGCATTGTTCACCGAGGAACAATTAGGATAGAGCTGTCCAGGAGATGAACAATACGCAAAGTGGAAAAGAAAATGGTTAGAAGAAATTTTTGCAAATATGGGTTAGTTTGCTTATTCTCAGTATGGGCCTCGTCGCAATAGCATGGATTTATTTTCCTAACAACCAAGTTGTACAGAAGTCTGAAGAATACGTTATGACTGGACTAATAGTTTTAAAAGGACTATTAATTTGTACAATTGTTCTGAAATTAGTTTGGAATTTCGTTCTTAATGGTCAGGAATCAGACAACGCTCCACAAACATGGTCTGGGAAGAGACGAAGACCTGATGACATTCGTAGAAAGTATATTTATAGTACTCCGGCTCGCACCATAATGGATGAAAGCGATACGCCCTATGATTCAGATGAAATGCGCTCTTACTCCTGTCCTAGTCCTTGTAGCCCTATTATTAACGGGCAAAGGTACACGGAAATGGAGATATCAGGGCAAGAATCGGAAAACAAGAGCACATCGACAAAACAAATTCAATTGCCAGATTTTCATAATCGGTCAAATTAATTACCTACGGATATGCCGAAAATCAGGTGTTTTCGTGTGAAGAATGTTCGACCAGTAAGCGAATATCCTGTCCTTAGAACGTTTTCCGGAGTGAGCAATGATGTTTAGAATGAATTTATCCAATGCTTCGAGAATATATCCGAGTTAAATACTAGTATATGGAACAATGAAAAGTCACGAAGAGTCCTACTTAGTACTCTTAGGGGACAAGCTGAGACGTATGCATGCGGGATGCAAGTAATAATAGAGAGATTATAATCGCATTAAAAGAAAGATGGAAGAGAGATTTGAACATACGGCTATGAAGGAAAGGTATGTGACAGAGGCAAAACTGAGAAAGAGAAAAACGAAAGAATCTTTGAGAGACTTCGATCAAGCCATAGAGGATTTGTTCCGTAGAGCGTATCCGGGAATCCTGAGATTGTAGAGGAGAACTCTATTTACGCGTTCCTTGACAAGTGCGGACTCTCAGAGGATTTTCACGTTGCTGTCAAGCGATCCAGACCTAATACCCTGCAGGAGGCGGTTAATAATTCAATGTTGGAAAAATGCTTAAGAGTTTGAGAGAAGGACCTCGCTAAGGATTTCAAACCAGTCCAGCGGCATATTTGAAGTTGGAGACGGGGATAGTGATGAAGATGTAACTACAGAAGCAGAAGGAACACGAAGAGAAAATGTCGACAGAAATGTTTTTCCTGATAATTACCCACAGAATAACGGTATAGGATCCTAAGGGCGATTCTATAACCGAGATAAGATGGCGTGGAAGATCCTCGATGTTTAAAAATCGTCCATAAAAGGAAATCAAATTCAAAAAGTCTTTTAATACCGTTAAGCAAACTCGTATGATTTCTATAACAGTTTTTCACCAGTTGGAATGATTTAAACGATATTTCTCTAATTCTTTGTCAATTTATCCCTTTCTGCACCCATTGTATAAAAAAAATTTAATCAACGTGTGGTTTGTTTCATCTCAGTACTTCATTGGTTAAAATCCGATTATGACGTCGAATTTTCTTGCTTTCCTCTGAATTTCCTATTGTGACGGCATGAAAAAAGGCGACCGTGCCTGATGACGTCACATAGAAAGAACACATCTTTTTGCAGATCATTCGAAAAGAAGGAATAAGTTTGCCTGCATAATGTTAGAAAATCATTAGAGAAACAGATTCCACCACCAAATCTCGTGTAATACGATATTTATCCACTCTAGACAGTTAAATTTTAAATATTTAAAACGCTCGGGTAAGCCTCGCGTTTTAAATTTGAAAATTTAACTGTCTCGAGTGGATAAATATCGTATTACACTCGATGCAGTGGTAGAATCTATATAGATCAAATTTTATATAATTTTTCTTCCAAGAAATAATCAAAGTCTTAAGATTTTAGAAAGAAAAGAAATTCTGACAACAGATTAATTTAAATAACATTAACGGTACCTATTTTCTTGCACCAGATGCGCATTTCGACAATACATGTCTCTTCAGTGATGCTCTTGGCCAAAATATTTGAAATCCAAAGCTTATTTAAAAGATGAAGAGCTTTGATCCAAAAGGTCCAAAAAGTATAGCCAAATCCGCGAATGAATCAGAGCTATGCATGAGGGAGATACATTCCTTAATTTATAATAATTTCTAACATTTTGTAACAGCAAATTTTAATAACACAAAAAATCCGTATTTTCATGCCAGTACCGAGGTACTGGCTGCTGGGCTGGTGATACCCTCGGGGACTAAAAGTCCACCAGCAGAGGCATCGACCCAGTGGTAGTAATGATATATATTTTCAGTTTTCATTATTGTTTTTATAATTCTCTACAGTTTATTATGGAACAGTGGAATATGAAACTAGAATTTTGTTAAAAACAAAATAAAAAAAGACTACCAGACACTTCATTATATTTCATTTAATGCTATATCATTCGAATCCTCAGTCTATATTTTATCTACAAGATAAATTGAATTTTGTTAAATATGTGCCAAGGCTATCACAAATAAAACCAGATGAATCATTATGTTTAAAACAAATACACCAAGGGTTCTTCGGTTCTTCATTAATCAGTACTTTCCTATCCTTTCCATCTTTTGATATAACTATTATTCTATTTGATACACAGTCTGCAACAAAAATGTTACAATATGAATCTGTACAAAGTCCCTTTGGAAAAGATAAATCTTTTTTATATTCCCAGATCTGTGTACCTGATTCATTAACACAGTATATGGCTTTACCAATACAGTCAGTATAAATAACTCTGTCATTACAGTGAACAAAGACATCCAATATGGATTTACTCTGAACTTGTATTGACTTCAGTGTATTTCCTTCCAAGTCAATAATACGGATTTAATTTTTATCCAAACCTACAGCAAAAGAATTATTTGAGAATGATAATCTCAAGCATATTTTGTCTAATTTGATTACTTTAGTAACTGTCTCCTTTTCCATATTGAACATTTTTATGGCTCTCTCATTATGATAAGTTATGGCAATAGTGTCCTGATTGATTTGTTTTACACTCAAGGCTTTACCAGTTATTGGTAATTGTTTCTTAAGTTTTCCATCAGGAGTAAGTAAGTTAACTTTACCATTTTGTTCAACTATTATAATTCTTCCATCCATCAGGCAAATCATGTCACGGATCAACTCCTCTATGTTGATTTCTATCTTTGTCTCAATATTCATTGTCAGGTTGTTTATGTTGGAGTGTTCTTGCAATTTTACTTGTGCTTCTCTTCTCACACTTGTTTCTCTTTCCACTGATGTTTCGGTTTTATCCACAAAAATTTCTCCTAATGATTCCATTGAACCTAACTTACTTAGTGTCTTGTCTATTTTATCATTTTGTTTCATTTTGATGTCAAATTCGTTGGCCCTGTCATCATCTTCAAGAAGTTCAACATATCGTTGACATTGATGTACTTGTTGTTCAATCTTATGTACCTCTAGAAATGAGTGGAGTTTGGAACTATATGTTGTGACTGCATCTAGTTGGTCTTTCAATTCATTAAGTTTTTCTTTCTTTTCTTTTATTTCAGTTATCAAATTTGATGTCTTGGATTTTTGCTGAATCAAGATGGTGTCTATTCCATGGTAAAGTTTCGCCTCCAGATGGTCTAAATGTTTATTTATTTTCATTCGGAATTCTGCAATCCCGTCCTTTATGTTGTCGCATTGTTGTTCCCCTCTACTGATGTTTTCTGATTTGTCATTCATCATTTTATTTAAGATGTTCAAGGTGGAACAGATATCTTTATCTAAAGATTCCTTGGAGTTTTCTATTTTTGTTACGTCCACCACACCAGCTAAACTTTTAATTCCAGTGCATTTTGAATGACTAATGGAAATACATTTATCACAACAAGGCATTAAATGACTGGGGCAGTACAAATTAAGCTGTTGGCTATGTTTGTCACATACTGTTTTGATAGCATGCTTGGAGGGTTTAAGAAGTTTAATATCAATAGTTTTGTGATTATGTGTCTTAGATCTTTTGTGATGACCAGAACATATTGAACATAATCCTTCATCACAGTTGTAACACCAGATATCAGCTTTAGTGTTTACTTTTCTTTCTTGACAAGGTCCACATGGTATAGGTTTACTGGATGCCATAACCTATATACATATAAAATATAACCTGAAAATCATGGGCCAGATTGAACAGTTTTAATTATCTATATCAACGCTGAAAAAATCATTTGTTATTCATTATGCATCGAATTTAAACATACCTGATCATACCTATCTTTCATCTGTTTTGATGCACACGTCTTTAAACGAGTATACTTTTGTTGGTTTGTGAAGTATGGTCAATTCCATTTAGTCTGACACATATTAGATTTAATATTTGTTTATTTTTATTGAGGCTTATATATAAATATGTAGAACTCGGAACCGCGATGGTACTCCGAACCGCGATGGTCACGCTGAAGTACGATGGTCCACGCAGAAGTGCGTTGGTTAACACGCTGAAGTGCGATGATGACATTGTGACGCTAACTTGTTGATGGCTACGCTGAAGTGCGATGATGGTTACGCTGAAGTGCGATGATGGTTATGCTGAAGTGCGATGGTGGTTACGCTGAAGTGCGATGGGCTGTCTGTCTGTGACATTGAGTTAAAAAAAAATGTACAAGAGCTGTTTAAATGAAATAACATCATTAAGAATTGACAAAAGTAGCTTTCTATCCTCGCATTCAAAATATGATCAAATTTCTCTTAATTTCTGTTAAGTTTCCATCAATGACTTAAAAATCTTAATTTGGTTAACTTATTTTGAATTTGAAAATTCTCCGTTTAGTACGCAGTAGTGTGGAGTCAGAAAATGTGGTGTAGAAGGTTGGAGAAGAAAAATATTCAAACTGTAGGTCTATGTAAAAGTAGTTGTCACGTTTTCTACAAAAAAAACCTTTTAAATTTGATGATTCGCCGCTAAGGAAAATGAAATAAATTGGGAAGTATACGTAGGGACGAGTCCGGTTGTTTTCGGCCTAACATGTAGAAAACTAAATATTGTAACAACAATAACATAAGGCTAGTGACCGGTTTCTAACAAATCAGGATTTATCCCGGGACTAAAACAACATTATATCAACTTGATATAACAAAATCATTGGCTTTGCTAATACTAGTAAGTAATTTCATTATCAAATTGTCCACACAAAATCGTGTAACGCATACTTGAAGAGAAGTCAAAATTAACATTTAGATCAAGACATGTTATTTGTCGATCGCGGAATTAAAGATTCGCAGCATACTTCCGAACACGTTTAGCTCATCTGCAAACTAAGTTCATCTTTTGTCGCTTTGTTCCCCATGGTTTGCCGCCTCACAGAGACATTTTTATAATATCCACTTGCACTGCTCAAAAGTTCGAGATTTGAATCCTTCGTTACTTTCTTTTCCTTTCTTTTGTTCGCATGAAACTTTCATCTACAAAATGTTATTCTCCTGCCTGCGAATCATGTTGGATTTGATGTAACGTTGTATATGTTGTATATAAAAACGTCACAATAGTGAAACGTCATGCCAATCCATCGCACTTCAGCGAGTGGACCATCGTACTTCAGCGTGGATCATCGCACTTCAGCGTGACCATCGCACTTCAGCGTCCCCATCGCACCTCCGAGTCCAACATATATACAAACAATATATAATTTAATCTGTCAGTAACGCCTTTATTTGATTTTTTGATTGACAAGTCAACATATTTGTTACGTTAAGAGGACGTGATTTTCAACAGACCAACCAATTGTGCCCCTCTTGTCGACTTGTTTCTTTATTATTATGAGGCTGACTTCATACAGGAACTTCTCAGGAAGAAAGATAAAGACGATGTTCTCTCACTAAATAATACAAAATTTGGTGATAATGATGAACGAATCTATCCCATCGAACTAGAGATAAAGGATACTACAGATACATTTAAGTCTGCCTCATATCTTGATTTAAAGAATTCACAATACTTGGACAGCATGTCATGAAAAGATTTGTCAATATCCAGAAATGGCATATGAAGAAAATATTTTTCTGCATTTTTCCTTATATTTCACTAATGTATAAACTTAGTTTTTGGCAGTCAAAATTACACGTTTACACTGACAGCAAAAAACAGCTAAGACACTTAGTTCCAGGAAACCTTTTATAAATTTATCAAACTGTAATATTTTTTTCTAAATTTGAAATGCAAATATCCTCAATATTTATGCATTTTAAAATTAACATAAGAATTGCTATTTTTATCCGATTTTTCATCATGCAACATATTTTACAATATGATGAAAAATTTTCTGTAGTAACCTCACGACACATTTTATAACTTTTTAATTTTATAACAATTCTATGGCCATATTAGGGATCAATTATTTTCTAAACTGATGTAACTGAGGTATTATAGATTTACACTTCTATTGAGACTTTTATATGTATACACATTGACAGTTGTATATCATCCAAATCGAGAGGTGTAAATTTCTGAATAGAAAATATTTAAATATACACGATAAGATGATCAATCAATACCTCTACTAATATAGTTATTTTAATTTACCTCCTGCTGTATGAAGTAGTTTAGTATGACAACTTTAATTCAGTTTCTCAAAATGTCGTCTTACCAGTAGTTAATATGGCTATGGTTATATCTGATCCAGGTGAACTAAATATTTTATGGTCCTATATAGACGGGTCCATAGTACATAATATGATATATTGATAATACTTTGACCAAAGATTAATTTTCATTTTGTCAGATGTAATCTTTTATGTGACTGATTATTTTATTATAGGTTATTGTAAATCTAATTAAAGTTTTGCACTGTTCTATATAAATCACGTTGAATTGTAGGGTTTAAAGAATCCTTAGCAAATGAAAATAACAATTTATGAATTTCATAAGACCATAATAATTTCCTAGATGTACCTACACCAAGAATTTTCAACTCCAAAGATTAATAAGTTATGAACATTCCAACACCAATTGTAAAATGCTCATTAATAGCTTGCAGTTAGTCACCACTTCGGTTTTATCATGTATAACTATTATATAGTCATCTTATAAATATTTACTGTTCGAAAAGTATGAATTATTTTGAATAAAAAGGATGTTCTTATCCAGGTAGAAAACCCTAACTGTATCAGGCACAATTTTTTGGAACTTTTGGTCCTCAATGCTCTTCAGCTTTATACATGTTTTGGCTTTCAAACTTTTTTCATCAGAGCGTCACTCCTCTTATGTGGACAAAACGTGTGTCTGGTCTATTAATTTTAAGTCTGGTACCTTTTGTTAGCTATTATTCGTGTGTTTCTCTGTTCTATATGGTCTCCCATTTATTTGTATTGTAGTCTTGTCATGTAATGTTGTCATTTAAATGTTAAATTTAACATTGCCATAAAAGCGGGAAGTTTGGCATGCCACAAAACCAGGTTACAAGCAAACATTATGTTTTATTATTGCAAAATGCTTGCCGCATGCTAGTAGATGATTTTGGTACTTTCTGCGAGCAAACTGCATGCATGCAAGACTAATATTATGCTGGTCACACCAAGCTTGCAACAATCATGCTGCCAAATTAAAAACCCTTTTATTTTTTTATTGCAAGATGCTTGCCAGAAGATAGTAGATCATTTAATAAGTTTCTGAACGTATGGGATAACTGGAAAGAAGATAATCATGATAATGATTGCAGGAAAGTGGTACAAGGATTTAATAGCATATTTTAACTGATATACCCATTCTTTTCCTTTCATCCTTAAATGAAACATATTATTTTAGGGTACAATTACAGGTCAAACAATAATGAGACAGTTATCTAAAATTCAAGATTAGAAACCATTATAAAAATTCAATTAGTACTTTATGTCTCAGTTTAGTCTTCATTGTCTTCTTGCCCGGTCAATATATTTGTTTGCATCATTAGTTAACTGTACATGTAGTTATTTCTATTGTAGGCCAATCAGGTTTTTTTTTAAGCATCTGTTATCAAATAGTACGTTTCTATGTACATGTGTATGTTGCATTGGCGTTTGTTTTCGTTGCACTTCAAAGTTTCTGTTGTTCTGTTGTATTCCTCTTATTGTTGATGTGTTTCTCTTGGTTTTGGTTTGTAACCCAGATTAGTTTTGATTTATTACATTAGAACAACAGTTGAAACACTACTGTTAACCTTATTTCAGTGTTCATTGTATTATTGCCTAGTCAATATATTTGAGGTTATTCCATTAAAATGTATGTGGAGGGTAGAAGGGAAGTTTAATTATTGAATGTGGGTCATGGGTCTTTCTTAGTATGTGTTAATTACCCTTTCCAAATTATCTAAAAATAGTTCTTGGTTGTAGGGATTTTTTTAAAGTCCTTTCCAACCCGCCCACATACATTTAAAATTGAGAATGGAAATGGGAATGTGCCAAAGAGACAACAACCCGACCATAGAAACAAAACAACAGCAGATGGAATACCCCTTATTTCCATCATTTGTTTTTGTTAATTGTACATGTACTTATTTCTATTGGAGGGCAATCAGGATTTTTTTTTTACCTCTGTTGAGTCTTCATTGTATTATTGTCAAGTCAATATATTTGTCTCATCATTTGTTTTGTCAACATTTTTTTTATATTTCTAGTGTAGATAAATCAGAATGTTTTGCACTTACTATAGTCTCTGTTGTCATATGAGGACATTATTAGGAGTAGAATATTACATCAAGTATGACAGTTAAAAATCCCATAATCTGAAATGATGAACTAGGGAATTGGTATACTTATAAATTACATCATCGACAGGTGTCTGATAAAGATATCAAGACATTTGTATGGGTGAAATAAATAAATAAAACAAAGACAGAATTATATAATATGTTTATCACAGATTTCACATAAAAACAAAAATAAAATAGACATCTGATAAAAATAAAATTTTAAACTATCACATTTATCTAAGGCATAATTGTCATCATCACTATAGTAATTGTTTGGGACGGAATGTTGAAATCTAAAGAATAGGTACACAATAGCAATTCTTCTGGGCAAATCAATAATAATATGGCATTCACTTACATCAAGTAGATGTTCTTAATATAAAGGTAAAAGAGATGTCTCGAGGCAAAGTATCATTAAAAATGCCATCTTCTATGGGACTCTGGCAAATTTTATAGTTATGTTAACAAAAATTAAAAGTTTCTAAAGTTCAGTTGACAAAAAAGATACAAAACAGTTACATTCACTCCAAAGTTTTACAGAAAATCTGCTCCTTTTCACTGAACATTTCTCTACATTCAACTTTCATAATAAACATTACATAAGATAGATATAAACCCATGCATTCACAATTTTTTTTATCACCTCCCAATAATTTAAAAAACATTTTTTTTTTCATTTTTGATTGTGTACAATTTAAGTCATCTTCTTTATCTATGAGGATAGGAAATTATTTTAAACAAGCAAAGGTACATATCAGTCACAAGACACATGTTTAGTTGTTAATATCTTTTGATCTTAATGACCAGGGGAGATAATTTAAATCGTCACAGTTGAGTTCAGCAATTATTTCATTGTTTCTCTTCCCCTCAAAAAGAATAAACAAAGTAACATAACATATTTTTGTTTTGTTTTATCAAGCACTCAACTCCCATTCATCTTCCATACTATCCCCATACATTCACACAAAAAGTAGAAAAAAGGCAGAACATTTGTATAAACAAGATTTTTGTTACAGTATCCATTCTTATATTTTTTTTATTAAGTTGTTCTTTTCTTAAAAAACAACCTCCAAATCTTTCTGTTCTATTCTTGAAACATTGTATCAGTACATCACTTCAATTTAAGACAGATAACTCTGGTACATAAAAAAGCACAATTAGTATTTTTTTTTTGTATATTATGTTATCTTTAAGACCCAACTGGTTCTGCTTCTTCCATTCTAGCTTGTGTCAGGAATGTTTCATCTTTAGACTCATCAGGCCTTCAAAACAAGGACAATAAAAAAATCAACACTTTAACTTAACTATAAATGAACAGGTTAAAAATTCTTTAAATCTATAATACAGGCAATGTTTTTATAAATAAACTGTTATCAAAGAGATATATCTTGCCTTTTTGTAATTCTAATTATGCAAATGTTGAAATTAAAATAGCAATATTATACATTGTAAGTTATGCAAATATTCCAAGTCAATGAACCGTGACTAAAAGTATATGGCTAAACAATCTCAATGGAAATGAGATGTGCCAATGTTAATACAACTTTATATCAAATAACATTGACTTTATTATCATAAGTAATTCCCTTAAAACAAACCTAAACATTAACTTGTAAACTATATAAAAGTTTCAAATTTAATAGAGCATGACTGAGGTAGCAGAGCCAAATATTCTCCATGGAAATGAGATGTGCCAATGCTTATACAACTGAAAACAAATTAACATTGGCCTACCAATTTGTTCCCCTTGAACTGACCTTATCACAAACTAATACATGAAAAATTTACATCCATGTTACTTAAGCAAAGTTGCCTTTAAATTACTTTTACAACTGACAGAAACCTAGACAGACAAAATCATTAAATCAGTAGAAAAATCATCAAGTAAAAAGATAGATATATGTGCGTTCCCCCTATTTCCATATCAAGATAATTATAACATACATTTGTCCCCCAGTGATACTGAGTTGTTGGCTTCTATCTATAGCAGGCAGAGGTGGTGCCTTGGGAAGATTCGGTGGTTTGGCACTCCCGTTCATCCTGGCAAACAGATATCGCAGAACTTTCTCTTTCTGTTCCCATGTTAGATCACTGACATCACATTTACCACCAATATCATACCTGCAGAGGGATTAAAGGGTTGAATCAGTTCATAGTTTAAATGACAAAGTGATATTTCGTTTAATTTTGTGAATTTGAATGTTAGTATGAGTACTAAAGTTGATGTCTACAGTCCTCAAACCAACTTAAAATTCATAATAAGATGAAATTCACAGAAACTAGGTTAATTTGTTTTTGGTTCAGGAATGCTAAATATATATATATTTCGGAAATATATATATATAGCATTCCTGAACCAAAAACAAATTAACCTAGTTTCTGTGAATATTATTTCCCCAAGAAAGCAGAATTTGCTGTTTAAAAAAATGAAATTAAAGCACTTGCACCACAACTAAATTATTCATTTACTGTCTTTTTGCACACATAGTAATCCCCCGCGCTCCAAAAAAATAAATGAAATAAACACATACCAATGCAAGGCTTCCAGAATTTAAAAGTACTGAAACGCTTCTTAAATATGCTCTTCATTTTTTCAATTATTTGTGATAATAGTAATAAATATAAGATTTCTTATGAAAACAGAATGTACTAGAATAGGGAATAGAGGCAATGCAAACTAAAGCATTTAGCTTACAATATATTAAGTGAATAAATTAATATAAGTCAAGAGGTGATCTGTTTCCTTTCAAATAATATACTCAATGACTTTTCACCTAGTTTATTCCCTCCCGTCCCAATATTTGTCCATTTAATTCTTTCCCATTGTCAACTTTCCTTAATCAGTAAACAAAACCACAATAAGATAAACTTACTTGACTTTTTTCCTAATAATGATTGATGAAGAGAAGCACAAAGTAGAAAAAAGTTTAAAGATAATATACTACAGATATCGTGCAATTATTTCTACATTTGAAGACAACTAACTACAAATATCGTGCAATTGCTTCTACATTTGAAGATAACAAATATCGTGCAATTGTTTCTACATTTGAAGATAACAAACTACAAATATCGTGCAATTATTTCTACATTTGAAGACAACTAACTATAGATATCGTGCAATTATTTCTACATTTGAAGATAACTAACTATAGATATCATGCTTTTATTTTTTACACATTAAGTCAAAAGTCTTTCATTTACTTTATTTTTCCATTTAAAAGGATCAAACACTTTAATACTTATAATAAATGTATATCTTATTTGCCAATTAAGTACATTTTGAAATTCAAAGTAGTTATTTCATAATAAATTATTTCAATTGGGTAAACTATGAATATAAAAGAAACTACTATAAAATTTATTTTCCTTGGAAGACTTTTGACTTATCTTTAGTGAAGAAATTAAATATACCATCTCACAATATATCTTATTTCATCGATTTATTAAAAAAAATTAAACCTATTTCTAATTATATAAATAATCAGCTTTTAGTATTCAAATAAAAAATGGTATATTTAATCATAAACATGCATTTAAAATATATTTAAAAGTATCAATATATATATATTTATATTTGTGATAAAAGTTTTAAACTGTAAACCAGCTTTTTATTTAAGAAATATTGAACTAATGAATTCTTATTTATGCACTGTGTACCCCAATTGTTAATGGACAGCCGTACAATTTCTGAGGGGTCAACTTATTTTATGTCCATGATTTATCTGTTGGAATGTATTCCCCAATTGAAGACAACATTTCTGCTAATGGTGCTACATTTGTGACTATAGCTAACATACAAAGTTACACCTTTACAATGAAGTCACCATGACTGTATCATATTTGAATACAGCTGAATATCAAATTCAACAATTCATTCATTTTTGCCCGCTTAATTGGCAAAGTTTCTTATATAACACAGTAAGTTGTTCCTTTATATATCATTATGTGAAATTAAGATGATCAATAATACTAAAATGTGTGCCCCTTTCTAACGTTAACAAATATGCAGATTTAAGGAATAAGAGCCAAAAATATATCAAGCAAAAAGATGTTTTCTCAGTGATGTTCCCAAATTTATCAAACAATTTCATACATTAAAGATTATCTGCAGTATAAGAAAAGTGCAGTCCTAAAATATCCAGTGTGTAATCAGTAAGGAGAACTTTTGTCCTGTGTTTACAAAATCAACCATATCCATGCAGACATATAAATAAATAACCACCAAACGACAAATCTATACATACACTATATTTCTGGATACAAATAAATCAAATTAAATAATTAATCATATATTCTATGAGATTGTTAGGTAATACTTTCATAAAAAATAGCAATACAAACAAAAATCTGAGTTGTTTTGCTCTAACCAGACAAAAAAAAAATTAAGTAATTACAATGTACTGACAGTTTTTCACTTGGGGTAGTAAACAGTAAAATACCAAATTTGAAGATAACCGCTTTTTACAGTTGAATCATGTATGAAAGAACAGTACTGTAAATTTAGATATTTTTGCAATGTTTTGTTATATTGAAAATTTTGATGTATAGTTTTCAGAAAAATAAAGCACTTTGCTTTTTAAGTTTGTCAACATCTTTTTATGTTTATTAATCTCTGAAAACAAAATAATCAATCTGACGTTTATGTCCTTTGTTTAGCAATCTCAATAATAAATACATGTAAAACTTTCTGAACTCATCTGTTGTTTTAAATGTTGGGTTTGAGTGTTCCTGATCACGAATCCAGAAAAGTGCCTTAAAGCAAAAAACTTATTCCATACTATTTCCGTTTACACTATATGCCTAATATACCATTATTTCCATAAAGCTAGAGGTTAAGTCAATATGTAAACTGAAAGTTATATATGCAATATAAGTATTAGTAAGAGTTTGAATATAAAGAAAGTGCATAGTATATATAATCTAAATAGCTTCTTTGCATGCTAATTTTAGCAGAATAATTAATTCAGTATCTACTTATAAACTATAGAATATACTAATATAAGATATACATAATCTCTGGTACTTACATTTTTTCAGCAGCCTGTAAATCTGAGTACACGTTATTGGTACTCTGGTCTGACCTATTGAATGTCCTAATCCTTGGATAATCTCCCTTGCCACTGTAAGCGTTCAACATTTTTTGTTGGTAAGCTTTCTGGGCATCTTGTCTGTATTGTGCTCTGTAATAATTCATATTGGAAAATTAACATTGGGTGTAAATTATAAAATGAGAAATTTTCAGTACTTTTAAAAAACTTTAAATTGACGTGACCATAACTTCTTGGTTGACAACCTTTACCTTAACCTTTAACCTGAGAATGTACTGTCTTCACACTATCACATTTTCCTGTTCAGTGACCTGTTAAATCATGGTTGAAAGTGAAATTTGACATACAATTTTAAAAGTTCATCTTTTAATGAACAAATGAAGTAAAGTTCAGGTTGATGTGATCACAACTTCATGATAAACAACAAATCTTATGCATGATATGGGCCAGACGAACAGAAAAGAAAACATGATGCACCACTTTCTATCATAGGAGGGCATAAAAACTACTTTCCTCTAAAAGGCCAATTTCTTTATATGGTGAATGCCAGAAAAATACAGCATCAAAGTTAAGTAAAAATTATATTCGCTTAAAATAAATACACAACTCCATATCAATTTAAAAAACAAATACACTGTGATCCACTGTGACAAAGAACATAATAGTTATTAAATTTTTGTGAATTTACAATGATAAATGTGAATATTTTTTAAGTGATCTTAATTTCATGCAACTGTACTCAATATCTTGAAAAAGTTGGTAAAATAATAAGACAATACTTCAATACTTACTGCTACAGATATAAAAATGCTACTTTAAAAAATATTGAACATACTATATACTATATAAATTTTATCATTAAATGATATCAATATGGTTGTTAAAATGTCACCTTTAAATGAGGTACAATTACAATAAAAACATGGGTGTACATGATGTATATGACCTACTTTGAGATGGAGTTATCTCCCTTGGCAAGACAGTGATCGATACTGTAAACCAACTTATTTTCGCGAGCGATTTATTTTCGAGACTTTCGCAAGTAGAAAAATAACGCGAATTTTAATCGTCGCGAATATGTAATACTTGGATCATTCCTTATTGAACTTCAGAAAATCACGAAATTAAATAGCCGCGAAATGGTATAAAAAGGGTAAAACGCGAAATTGAGTATCCGCGAAAAATAAGTAGGTTTACAGTATTCATATTTACATAGCCAGAATATCACAGACTTATGATAAGAGATACTTGTTTAGCTTTCTTAATGATAAATGTTACAAATTTTCACAGACAACAGAATACAGTTGAAAAGATGGAACTAAATAATCTTTTTGAAATGAGGGCCCAATATTGATATAACTGCATATCAGTTTTCATAGTCACTTTTTAAATTGACATATACAATCACAAACTTTGACAATATTTTCTAAGAGAGCCATTGTCCATGTTAATAATGCTGGATATTCCTAGTATAATAATAACATTACTTCTGACTTAAGTACTTACTGATTAGCATTTATTTCCATTCGTACTTGTTCTAATGACTCTAAGAAGAATCGTTCTAACTCTGTCCTCTGATCCAGAATATTTTTGGCTAATCGTTTCACTTTGTTCATTTCTTTATTTTTCAGTTCAATCACCCGTTGTAATTTAGCTATCTCTATTTTTGAAGCTTCGTTTTCTATTCTTGATCTGGTTAATATGTCTTTCCTCGTAGTGTCAAACTCTCTAGACATGTGACTCAGTGATTTCTCTAATAATTCCACCTTTTCTTGTAACTAAAATTAAAATATGTTCTGAATTGGAAATTTGAAATGTTGCTTCTAGTAAAGTAAAAAAACAATAGAAAAATAATTCTCCACATTTACCATCATGTAAAAGTTAGTTTAATACATGGTATCAAATATGTATAAAATGAAGAAAAATTTACAGGTCATTTCTAATATCTCAGGAATAGAATATTAAGGAGATACCTACCAGTTTAAGGGGAGATAATAAAAGGCACACAATTTAATGATAAAGGTTACTATTACAAAATGATGCAACTTTTCTATTATTAGGCTGTTCAAAATTGTTTTCTATCAATATTCTTTCCTTTTTTGAATTTTCCTTGGACTTTGGTATTTTGGTTATTTTACTTCTTCACCAATTATTACCTCTCTAATCTGTTCTTTCTGTTGTTTAACTTGAGTAACTTTCTCCTGAATCAACATATCATTTAATTCTTTATCTCCTTTCAAACTTTCATTTTCTTCGTCTAACCTGGCTACTTTCTTCTTCAGTACTTCTCCTTCTTTCATGTGATAGTTCAGAGCCTCTGATAATCTTACATTCTCCTTGTACACCGATTTTGTTGTTTCATCTAAATTACTACAAAAATCAGATACATATAGAATTAATAATCATTTCTATTACAGGCGCGGATCCAGAAGGGGGGTTCCAGGGGTTGGAACCCCCCCTTTTTTTTGGATGATCAATGCATTTGAATGGGGAAATGTAATTGGAACCCCCCCCCCCCCCCCCTTTGTCCTGGGTTAGGAACCCCCCCCCCTTTTTAAAATGGCTGGATCTGCCCCTGTATTAGTTACAGAAACAACCTTCTTAATTCTATTGGCGGTCAATTTCATATACAGAAAAAAAACAGAGTGGCCAGGGAAAACCATCATTTATGTTTTGCATATTTGAAAATAAATTTGAGTACACCAGTATGTCCATAGTTTGCCCCATAGTTGATATAGATTGTAGTTTTCTGGCAAATCATTTCAGTATTTTGAACTTTTAAGGTGGTACCTAACACTACAGGGAGATAACTCTGTAAAATCAGCTGAACATTTTAATTACGTTGCATTGTTAAGAGAATATTAAGTTTCTCAATGATCAAAATTAGTGTTTGTCAAACTGCTATATAACCAGTGTAATTTTTCTGATAAAATGGTTGGTTCACATTTTTTGAAATTTTCATATTTTTACCAAAGGGTCAAAGTAAATACTTTGTCAAAATTTTATGTAAATTAAACGAGCCAAATTGATTTTAATGAAAGTGTTAGGTCCCACTTTAATTATAAAAAAAGAAGATGTGGTATGATTGCCAATAAGACAACTGTCCCCCAGAGACCAAATGACGTAGATATCTTTGCCTGTTATAGTAAATTGTTGATTCTTTTTGTATAACCCTTCATCTGGGTTCTTCAATGCAAATATGAAGTTTTATCATTGTCTTTAGTAAATAATGAAACATGAATATTACATAGGTTTAATTGCACACATCTATTGCTGTAGTTAAACGGCTGAATACAACATAAACTATCACTGTAAATATACATACGCAATAGCTTCTGTGTGTGCTCTTTCTGCTAATTCAGCTATCTTTTGATTGGCTTCTTGTTGTAACCTCATCTGAAAAGTTAAAGTTTGAATTAAAAGTTGTTTCCCTCCCATCAATAGGTGATTCAAATTCAATTATCATGATCAGGCAGGTGTTTTTTTATTGATAAAAGAGAATATGATTCCTGATTTTACAGATCTTGTATATTTTTCCTTAAAGTAGGTTTTTCAGACATACCTTTTCTTCAAAGAATTTCTGTTCCATTCTAGCCAGTGTGCCTTTGTGGTCTCTGTTGGCATTATGCATATCATTTTTAATCTGAAAAAAAATTACATCTAACTAAGAATGCAGAATTAAACATTTTATTATAAATTCTACTCTAAAACTCTTCAGTCATAAATTAGAATGATAATTACTGATTACAATGCAGGCAGACACAGTTTTTTTAGTAATAAGACAAAGGCGTCTAAAATAAATTAACACTAAAATTGAAAACTAAATATGACAGAGAGTAAGACATTTCTATTACACTTAATATTTTTGTTTTATATCAGTGTAAAAAATCAGCAATAATTTTTGGATAAAACTTATTATGGTCAAACACTTAATTTCTGGTTTTATTATGGGTTTTAAAATTACAATCTGTATATGTTTAATCATGTTATTAAGTACTGAAAATAATATAACTGCAATGTGAGACCTGACAGCATATTTAAACTTTAGAAATATTCACAGTTTTGAACATTCAAATAAAAACTTACATTGTCTAATTCCCTCATCATAGATGTTTTCTGTTTCTGGAAATCAGTCACCATTTTAAGTTCGCTTCTCATTACATGTACTTCCTGTGTTCGTTCTTCCAGTTTTTCCTCTAGCTCATTTATTTGTTTACTGAAACCTTCCACAATGTTTTCTTTCTCTTTTCTATGTTCTTTTTTAACCTCACGAATGGACTGTTGCATTTTCTCCATCTGAAATATGTTATACACGGCAATGGACATTTGAGCGCATTGACAGGACATTTGAGCGAAAAAAAAAGGACGTTTGAGCGCCAAAGTATAGGACATTTGAGCGCCTAAATTTTAGGACATTTGAGCGAAAATAAGAATAAGCGTAGGACATTTGAGCGAAAACAAGTCTTGGATAGAGAATTGTCTTATTGGCAATCATACCACATTTTCTTACGAATATAGTTCATTAAATGAGGAGTTTACCAACAAAAAGATTAAAACATATTTTAATTGTAAAAAACAAAGCACTAAAAACAAAGCACAGTCATAAAACAGGAGTTTACCAACAAAAAGATTAAAACATCTTTTAATTGTAAACAAAGCACTAAAAACAAAGCACTGTCATAAAACATAAAACTCGGCAACGGCATTATTTACAAGTCTGTTCCTTCTCCTTTTCTGTTCGGCTCTGCGGTGCATCAATGTTCAAACTCCGAATTTCTATGTAAGTCACAGATTGCAATTTGATAATAGTGTCAAGGAAAGTATAAATTGATGGATGACTGTGATAGAACTGCTCGTTATAATGGGCATGAAATGATTCGGGCCCATTGTTAGTACGTTTTAACGAGGATGGAACTTCGGCCCAGAGATGAGGGGGAAATAACGATTCATCTGTTATATAAGTATCAGTCAGGTAATCTGCAAATTCTATACAAGGCTTGTCGTTAGGTACAACGGCCATAAAATCTTCTACGAAACAGTCGGCTACTTCGTCTGGAGCTAAAAAGGCTATCCCAAAAATCCCTTTAAGCCATTTACTAATGTCTGAATCAAGCTCTTTGTATTGTTGACTAAGTCCAACTTTCTGGATTTTTCGCCACCAGGCTTGGCCTAAGTGAAACCTACAGCATTTGATCTCTATAGACGGGAAAAAATCCTTCATAACTTTCATTACCCGTTCTTCAAAATCGACGTGTACTGCTTTCGGTTGAAGTGTGTGACCTTGATCGGAACATAGCTTGACAATTGAGGAAAAGCAATTCACGTAAATTTCTTCAGACTTTCCAGGAAGTAAGCAGAATACAAGAGGGACATAATTTCCTTTGTTATAGCCATGAATAGTATATTTAAAAATATTTATAACTAAATCTTACTTTTTTTTCTTACTTTTAAAAAAAAATCTTAATTCGTGTAAAATTATCAGGGAAAATTTCGCTCAAATGTCCTGTCTGAAAACTCAGGTAAGGTTAATATCCCGGCGCTCAAATGTCCTATGAAGTCGGCGCTCAAATGACCCTATGTGCTTTTTTCTTTTTCGCTCAAATGTCCTATGCCCGTTATACAACACATTATTATATTTTACAGTAATCAATAAACTCAATTATATTTGTTAAAGACTCAAATTTGGTAGAATTGAAAATTTTGGGCGCATTGAAGTCATAACCTGAGACGGCATGTTTAACACCTAGGTTGTAAAGTCATTAATATTAAAAATAACTGACCACAGTTTATATAGAATTTGCACAAATAACTGAACAGAGTTTATATAAAAATGTATATTATACACACCTATAGCAGTTATAGTGAATTTGTACAAGTAATTAACTGACCTGGTTATTCTTTTTCTCTTCATTTTGTTGCAGCAGTGTAAATATTTCAATAGATTCCTGTTCATTCTGTACCATAGAACTTTGAAGCTGATCATTCTCTAACATAAGTTTCTTAGCATGTTCCCTGAAGAATAATCAAGCATTAATCTTACTGTAAAACAAAAAAAAGGTCTTTCAACTTCAACCATAAAACCTTTTGACAATCTTTTGGGGAATACTTTGGATTCTTTTTTATTCACAGGGTATTATTTATGTTTATGCCCCATTTTAGCCATTTATGGACATTATGTTTTCTGGTCTGTACATCCATCCTTCTGTTTGTTCGTCTGTCCTGCTTCAGGTTAAAGTTTTTAGTCGAGGTAGTTTTTGATGAAGTTGAAGTCCAATCAACTTGAAACTTAGTATACATATTCCTCATGATATGATCTTTCCAAATTACAGTTTTAACCCTGTTTTCACGGTCCACTGAACATAGAAAATGATAATGCTGAAGGGGCATCCGAGTACTAGGGACATATTCTTGTTATTTTGTAGGTTAAGATGAATTTTACCAAAAAAAAAACTTGAAATTCTATTTTCTATAGCCTTTTTACAAAATTTCTTATAACCTTGGAATCAAGTATCCATGAAAATGATTTTTTTCAACCTGGTTTGCACAAGGTGTTTTTGTAATTTTTTGTTTGCTGATGTTGAGTAAATGGGGTTTATATTCCTAGTTAATAATAACACACTCTGTGTATCACTCACATTATCAATAGCATTTACTATTGAAAACACTAAGAAGGATTTTTACCTGAATCATTCTGAATATGCATTTATATATTCAATAAGTATAAACATGATAAAAAAGTTCAATTTCTTTTTTACATTAAAGTTGCAAATTCTTCAGGCTATATTTTTCTGTAACCTGTTCATCATTTTATTATGTTTATACATAAATCAGGCTGTTAGTTTTCTAGTTTGTCATTTGGGCCTGTGTGGAGGGTTGTCTCATTGAGATTCATACCATGTCTTCTTTTTCTCATAAGCTAATTTTAGATTGTTTTGCCTTTTGGTTGTTCTGTTTGTATTTTTTGCTTTTTATCCTTCAACTGTTTTCATATTTCTAGCTTTTTAACCTTTTTGTCTTGAGAGCATAATATAAAGATATATGGTTATTTCCAAAACATGACAGTCATGATTGTGTCATGTGCTAGGAAACTATATCATTATTGTTAAAGATATTATTCTGCTTTGTATATCTTTGCTTCCCATAATTGTAATTATTACCTGTATTCTCCTTTTGCAGTCTCTGCTATGTCTAGTTTGGCTTCCCATACTTTCGAATTTGCTACAGCTAACTTTGCTACTGATTCTTGCTTTTTTGCTCCCTTCTTTCCCCCCTTCTTTCTGTAAAAAGAAGATTTATAATTAGAAAAGAATTAATAAATATGTCATGTAGTGAAAGCAATATACAAGTAAAACCTAAACTATTAATTTCTTATTTACTCTCTATTACCGGGTATATATCTTTTCTGCAATTAGAGAATGATAATTGTAAATCAATCATACTTTGGAGATGTCTGCATGTTTGAGCAGATTTCTCAGGATTCAGTATGGCTGAGCTTGAAGCTTTAAATTTAATGACTAAGTTATTAATATATTGCTAATTTCTTTAATTTTTTGGAGTAGAAAAGTGTCGTTACTCATTTGGTGGGTTGTCCACAACCTGTTATTATCACCATAATCGGTCATCCCACTGTCTATATCACTCTGCTCAGCTCTAACTTCTTCCGGCCTCATTGTCATGAGACTTTGAGTAGTCTAGTAAAATATAGGAACTCAAGGAACACAATAGGCCAGTTCTGGGATATGGTTTTCAGACAAATCTGTCATGTGACTTCCATCACCACGTGACAAAAATGTATGCATAGAAATTTCCAACACATGTTGAGCAAACGGGTGAAAAAAGTTTACTTTAGGCTTAAATTAAAATATTGTTTGTTTGCCCTTTACCGACCGACCCTATCAATTCGTTCCGCCTGAAAATCTTTTATTTGTATTTACCAGCAAGATTTTATTTTATTTTATTTTTTCGTTCCTACCAAAAATCTTATATTTGTATTTCCCGCTCAAAACTTTTTTACCGGAATCCTCGGGTTTTATCTTTACGTATAAGGTCCAGTCCGTTTGGTATCACCTGAGCGTTTGACATGAACACTTGCATATGAAGTTTCAAAGCATTTGTTTGAAATCGATGTTGAACGCTTTCTGAAATCATGATATGAAGTACGTTACTCTGTACCTTTAAACTTAAAGAGCAGGGTTCATTTACAAAAAAAGTTCGTTTGATACAAAAGTATTAACGTGTGTACAAACTAATTTGTAAACGGACGTTGTATTCTATGTAGGGATGGCCTTTTGTGATCCGCATATCAGAATGATTATGTTATAAACGATGCCGCTAAATTATTTATATCTGACATGAACCAAAAGTGACAAAACCCTGTAAAGTGGAGAATATCTGGCAGTAAAATCGCCAAGTTTTCCATACAGATCATTTATAAATGTGATGCAAAATACGTGACAATTGAGTTTTAAGTCTTATAGCATTTTTATTGGAAAAAAAGGCACACACGAAATTTGTAACACTCTAGGGACTTTTTCTACTAGTAATATATGTCTGCCCGGACATTATCTTACCAGTACAAAGTTATCTCTTATATATTTTTTTTTCAAAACTAATAGTCCCAGCGGAAAACTTATTTGCAAAAACAAAACGGACAAAAAATGACATGCAGATTTTGTATCTATAAAATAAAATATTTTACCTACCTGCCTACCCATGACAAATAATATACCGAGCCAAGTTATTTTTTTGGGGAAAAAAATAAAATATTTTACCTACCTACCTACCCTGTTTCAAAACATAGGGTAGGAAAAGGGCAAAAACAATATTTTAATTTAGGCCTTATATTGCAATAAATATTTGGGAAATCAAAATCTAAAAGGATGGTCACCCTCCCTCGATCAGTCATGACTCATACAGCAATCACGATTATGTACTTACAGAACATTAATTATTTCTATACTACCCTACAGAATGACAATTATGAAAGTGCTGGAAACTTTAAATAGAGCAGGGATACATATGCACCTTCAATCTGGTAAATGACGTCATAAAGCCGTACAAAATTTGACGATCTTTTCCAGTGAAAGACATGATTCCAGAAATGACCTATACCAATTTCATTTTTAATAATTATTTGTCTTTGATATGAATAAACATTACCTGATGATCAAGTTTCTTTTATTACAAATTACAATTTACATTGAATATGACGTCATATATATGTATAACTTAAATAAAGTAACAACTAAAATCACTAACAACAGCAGGGGTCACCACACTTCAAAATTATAGGGAGAAGTCACTTCTCCCTGGCAAACAAACCAAAATCGGAAACATGACGCTATTTCCGTTTCTTTTTTAACAGATTTTGAAGTTAAAATATGTCTGAATTAAAAAAAAAAAAAAAGCCATAGACTTCATCCCCTTTCACTGGTAATGCCTGCCTCATATTATGATAAAATATCAGTATCTTGACAAATCGCCCAACTGGCAAATCGCCCCACACCTTATCGCCCCACTTTTTCACAAACTCGCCCCACTTTTTAAAAAAATGGCCCCACTCTTGTTAACCAACTTGCCCCACTTATGAAAAAGGGTAAAATCCCATTGCAAATAGGTTGGATAACATGTCCAACTTATGAAAAGGGTTAAAATCCCATTAAAATAAGGTCTGCCAACTCGCCCCACTCATGACAGATCAGTGATTTTCCTAGTGTTTAAGGGAAGAGGCCCAGGGCCCATTCAATTGGGAATAAAAGTTCGTGAAATGTTGGATTTGCGGAAAATATATTAGTTCGTACCAGCCGCGTGCAATTTGGTCCCCAAGAAAATTTTGAAAAATTAAGAGCAAAATTCTGCATTCTGAGAAGGAATAAGTTATAATTGCATAAATCCTGAACAATTTCAAGAGATTTTTAAACCAAATAACTGCATAAAGACACCAACAAAACCTTACAAAGATGTCTATGTCATGTATGTATAATTGGGAATTTTATAGCTGAAAATTGCGGAAAAAAGAGCATATTTCTCATTGGGACAGGGGCCCATATTCAGACCCATGTAAGAGGGTTGGAAAATCCCTGCAGATAGATAAACCACGAGGGAATTATGAGTGCCAACTCACCCACTTATGAAAAAAGATGCAATCCTGTTGTATATCTATGTCCCTGTCCCACTTCAATACCTATGAAAACCTTAGTGAAGTGCTAAAAAATCAAACTGCTGTTATTTGAAATCCTTCAACTGTATGATCAGTGTTTTCCTTTTTTCACTAAGGTAAGGTGGGTGTTTTAAAAAAATCACTTGCAACCGGGTTTTTTTTAGTTTTAAATGTCCAACCGATTTTTTTTTTATTTACTGTTGGTGCACTTGGGGGTGAATTTCTGGTTTTTTTTCCTCTATTCTTTGTACATTAGTTTTCATTTAATACACCTAATCGCTATTTATTCCATTCGGGATAAGTTCTAAAATTACACAACTTTTTCATCCAGTTGAAGCTATCTGGGACCCTGTTTAAACAATTCACCATGCATGATACTATTTAATGAGACCTGTTTAAACTACCGTAAATAATTCAAACAAAATATTTTTTTACTTCAATTTTAATTTCGAAAAAAGTGGATCATACTATATCAAAGTTTCTTGATGATCACTTTCTAAAGTTTTTTCTCCCTCAGCTCACTACTGATGACCTCCATTTTTCGGTCGGTGACCCAAACAGGAAGTTGTATAAATGACTGTTTTTCCCGGAATGGACTAAATAGCGATAAGGTGTATTGCCATTGGGGCTAGTTGGTAGACTTGAAAAATATATATTGAAGTAGATTACCTTTTTCAATAAGATGGGTGAGTTGACATGAGAAAAATTGATTTAACTCTTTCCACAAGTTGGGCGATGTTTTTAAAGTGGGGAGAGTTGGGGGAAAAGTGGGGCGATTTGGTGTGGGGCGTTTTGCCAGTGGGGAGATTTGTCCTGCTTCCTTGACACAATACCGCCATTATACGAGGCCTTTTGTACTCTTTCACTTTGTCACTCCACAAATAGCATCACATTGTGACTCGCAACTGCTATTTACAACGTCAATATGCAGACCACCTGAAAATGGGTACTTATCAGGGTGATATAATTTACAGCTGACCTACTTTCAATTTGTTTATGTATTCTGTCTTGTTTAGAAAGACTATATTTAATATGTTAAAAGCTATATACCCCTTGCCCTTCTTCCCCTTTCCTTTTTTTCCCTTCTTTGGCATTATGATGATATATAGTTCGTAGCTAAATTAAAAGGAATGCAGATCTTTTGCTTAAATCCAAAATTTCCAAATGGGAGACTCCAAATGGACTACATGATCGCCGCCATCTTGTTGACAATGTTATGGTTACAGTGGAGTCTCGTCAAACGAGAAAAATCAATACTTGTAACGAATGAGTTATGATACTTTTTAAGAATGGTTAAAATAAGATGTAAATTAAAAAATACATTTATAATAAAAAACATTCTTATCATTTAAAAAAAAACACGGATTACTGGTACTAGCGTAAAACAGTTCAGCAAGGTACCAGACAAGTAGACGACGTGTTTGTCAACAACACGGATCTTAACCGTTTTTTTAACACATGCACGAGATAAGGAACATTTGGGTAATGGGATGTATTTTATATGGTAAGATAATCCTTAAATCAAATTCGAATTTCCGATCTCATTGAATAAGGTGCCGGTGTTCAACTGTTCAACTGTTCAAATTCAGCCTTCAGGTGATAATTTTTCAGGCACAGGCACTTGTCTCTGAGAAAAATCCTTTATATAGCACAAGGTATCTAACTCCCAGTTTTAAAAAAATGTCACCCAGTCTCGAAATTCCATTATACTTTGATTTCTAGGTTGTCGACCCAACTATGGCACTAAAATGTATAAAAAAAGGCCAATGGTGTATAACACGTCTACCACTATCGGTCAAAAGCTCATTAGGAATGCTAGTCAATTCGTTCCAAGTCCGATTCGTTCCAAGCCAGTTCATTCCAGATTTGGACAATTCGTGCCAAGTCAATTGTCAATTCGTTCCAACTGATTTATTTCATTATTAATCAGACTTAACAATGTGTTCCACATGATAAAGTTCATTATTAAATCAGACTTAACAATTTGTTCCAACTTTTTTATAATGTATGTCCGTATATCACTGTATTTGTGTATATCAACCTATAGTGCACGGCAAAAATCGGCAATTCCTTGTCCATTTTTTCTGTATATTTCATATAAAAGATCATTTTTCAATAACATATGTTCATCCTAACAGTTCATAGGTAATTGTTCAATAGTCTTTCAGTATTTCACATATTTCATTTTGCTGGCCAGTCAACGGATGGCACAATGATAAGTGCAACAGATGTCATCAGCTGGGTAACTGTAATTTGCTGGCTTCTATAGCTGTCCCAAAGCTCCAGCATCTTGGACTGTGATCTGTTTGTGGCTGCTTACTTGTTTTTCGGTTTCGTACAAGGACACTGAGTAAATTTTTATATTGTAAAAAATACACAACCAGTGCTAATGAGTAGTAACGATGCACGTAAGAAAAACATAGCAAATGTGGTATGTTAGCCTTCAATTATTATTGACAAGCCGTTTATGACACAAGATAAGTACGATATTCTTTATTCTTTTGATGAATGCATTAAAAACTGTTATGCGCACATCATTGAAATACAATAATCAATTATAATGATAACTATTTCTTTGACAATATCACTAGTTAGTCACTTTAAAATATTAAATTTATCATGAAATACTTACCTTAATAATTAATAATTATCAATTATATCATGCCCAATATATAGTTCTTACCAATTAATAAACCATAGATTTTTTTTAGATACATATTTATATTCATTTTTTATAAGTACAGCATTAAAAATTAAAATAATAAGGCTATTTAAATGGTTAATATTGTTTAATACTGTTCTTGAATAAGTTGGAACGAACTGACCAGTTTTTGGAAAAGTTGGAACGAACTGACCGAGTAACTTGGGACGAATTTGTTGGTACGAATCAGATGTGGAACGAATTATCCAGATACCCTCATTAGAGCTTATGTTTGTACTGTTTGTCAATATGCCTAATCCATATAAAGTTTTACTTACTTACTTACCTTGGACAAATGTTGGAAGTAGGACAAATTGCCCCACTGACAAATCGGCACAAATACTTACTTACCTTGGACAAATGTTGGAAGTAGGACAAATTGCCCCACTGACAAATCGGCACAAATACTTACTTATCTTGGACAAATGTTGGAAGTAGGACAAATTGCCCCACTGACAAATCGGCACAAATACTTACTTACCTTGGACAAATGTTGGAAGTAGGACAAATTGCCCCACTGACAAATCGGCACAAATACTTACTTACCTTATACAAATGTTGGAAGTAGGACAAATTGCCCCACTGACAAATCGGCCCACATCTATTTGTGTCACAAATTGTTTTACCAACTCGCCCCACTTTTAAATAAAATTGCCTCACTGAAAAGGTGTTACATGTATATATGAGGATGGTAAACATGGTAAAGCCTAAGGGGTGCTTGCATGGAAATAATATATAAAATAATTTCTGTTATGAATGTTGCTTGAAAAATAAAGACTTTGACCTTTATACATGTTTATAGGCCTTTACTCTTTATCAAAAAACAATGATGATCCCTAGCTAGTGTTAGAAATTTATTAAAGAAATATATACCACGCACGCAAATTAAGCATTTGAAAATCATGATGTACATCAAATTTAATTAGCAGAACACGTTGAATGAGGCACTTGTCTTGCAGGACTGAATGTGAAATAAAAAACAGTGATCACGTTGCACGAAAATAACCCTTTACCATGTTTACCATCGTCCTAAGTATACCCTTTTTTTTTGTTTATGTAAACTACAACAAAATTTTTACCTGCTGCTAATTTGAATTGACATCCCATACTTCTCCATGTCTTTTTCCTGTGGGGATTAGGTTGGTGTAGAGACATGCTGTGTTGGCACACACTATCTTCAAAATGGCAGTTAGACCGTGAGAGTTTATGGTACTGCAGTTTTGCAAAGAAAGGGGAAGACCACATTTCTTGCAAGCTGCTAGACCATCCGCCAAAACTCCCAATTCTACAAGCCTACGACCTACTCTCCATTCTGAAAAATCTGCTGTTATGTTACTGCCGTCAATTTCAATTATCTCCTCATTAACACAGTTAGATATATCTGGAGATGACCATTTAGAAACAGCAGCGTATGGATGGTCCTGAACAAATATTGTGTCAAATAATTTTGAAGTCTCCCTGTCCCTTATTCTTCTTTGAGCTTCAGATACTGCCTCCGATTTACGCTGCTGTTTAACAGATTTAAAACCCGGCGTACGCTTAGCCATTACTGATTATAAATGTATATAAAAAGTAAAACGTATAAAGATGTATAAAAGCGATCTAAAAGGTTAAAAATGTGTATAATCAGATTTTTCAATGTAAACATCTGCAGCCGACATCTTTGTTTACAAACAGATATCGTATATTTTTAGTTAAAACTATTTCTTATCGCGGAAATTCTTATGCTTTAAATATTTTTTTTATTGATGAATAACAATTAATTCATATCAGAAACAAATCATGAAAAAATATTTATTTGCTTTTATATAACGACTTCACCCCATTTACGGTGCGCCAACTTTGCCAAAAACATGACCAGCGAACATATGTAAGTCACACACAGTAAGATTAAAGATTCATGTGGACCCTTTGGCTGAAATGTTATTGATTTTTCTACTGTAATATTGGTGACTTAGTTCCCATGTTATTAAGTACATGTATATAAGCTTTATTTTATTTTTATTGCACAATGTGGTTACACTTTTTTTCTGTAATTTTGGACATTTTGAATACAAAAGTCTCTCTGATACTGTAGTAACCACGGCGGTGTAGTAGCATGTGCTGTTCATTTTCAATTTTGGGCCACTTTTACACATTTCACAAATTCTGGGATCCCTGGACACTTTTAAACGAAATCTATTACATTAACCTATGATAGGAAAACTGACAATTCTAGTCAATTTAGATTGGAGTCAAGTGCACCTGCACGAGCGTGATTCGAACTCACAACCTGAGTGTTGACTGGCTAGTGATTAATTACATTATGGATGAATATTAAAAAGATGGAAGTGAATATTCATCACACAAATTTATGATCATGATGATAACTCTTACACAGTTTTTTTAAAAATTTATTACAGAGATCAAATCATTAAACAGTTGGTAGTGAACATTTTTGGTAGTTAAAATATTTATAAAGGTATTAATGGACAAAGAAAACGAAGACAACATGAAAAAATCAGCATCAATGACACTACTTAGCCTATCGCCATCTACATCATCATTTTTAACACGGACAAAGTCATGGAGCATGTACGAGGTACGAGGGAGAATGATCGCAGTTATAGCCTTAGTTTGTTTGATTCTATTAGTTGTGTACATCGTTCCATCAGCTAATGGCCTTTCAGACGTAGAAACTGTAGAATTTGTAGCTAAGCGACCTGTCAGGATGCCGAAACTACCTTCAACAAATATTGATAACAAGCGTGTGATGGGAAAGAACTCAGACATTTATGCTGTAGTGTTAGATGCTGGTAGCACAGGTTCAAGAGTTCATGTGTTCCAGTTTAAGCGAACCTCTGGTAAGTAAAGAGTGTGGTCAGGTATCTACATTGTATGAAAAAAGTAAAATAACTGAAATCCAAGGAAAATTCAAAACAGAAAGTCACTTATCAAATTGCAAAATCAAAAGCTCAAACAAATAGAAAAATGGAAATCAACTGCTATATTCCTGACCTGGTACAGACATTTTCTTATATAATAAAAAAATGGTGGATTTAACCTCTCACTTGTATGACAGCCACATCAAGTTCAATTATATTGACAACAATGTGTCAACTGAACAAACAGATATAAGACGTAAAAAGGTCCAAGATTATGGTACAGCAGACAACATGGCTATAATCTTAATCACTACAAAAACAAACTAATATGTAAACAAAGAAAAACAAAATGGCATTTATACAAAGCACATAAGCAAAAATGAAAGGTTTATTGTTGCTAATTACATGTATTATATGTCAATGTATGTCAAATATTTGTAATAGGCACCACAATTATTTTTTTTTGTACAAGCTTTTAACTTTAAAGTTAAGTCTCTCTGTCATGTCTCTGGTAAATGAAAAAATGATAATGAATTTAGGCACTGAATTTTTTTTCTTCAGGTCTTTAATTTTGACCTGCCATAGGGAAACATATTGAGTCCCTAAAATCCTTGATATCTATGCAGAGTGCAAAGTCTTGTTATTGATGCAGTGTGTGTGACATGTTAGAGGTTTTTAAGATGATTAATTAAGATCAGAATCTATAATTTTGAGATGTGTTTCAAATTGTTTCTCTATTTTACAGGTCCTTTAAAACTAGTGAGAGAAGTATTTGAGCAGGTTAAACCTGGTCTCTCTAGCTTTGCTGATGATCCTAAAAAGGTAGGTTTAGTAGAGGTTGTCATAATATGTACATTAGAAAGACTTCTTTTGAGGTGTACTGGTTCCAAAACGGATACTTTGGATTTGAGAAAAGAGTTTGGTTAAGATAGTTTACAATGCAGGTATGACGGTATCAACTTGGAAGTTATTACACATGTCCATTATAATGCAAACCTTTAAAGATTTATGCCAAATCATTTTAATTTATATATTGTAGGGTGCTGAAAGTATACGACAATTACTGAATATAGCTTTAGCTGAAGTACCTAGTGAATTACAGAAAAGAACACCAGTATCATTGTTAGCCACAGCAGGTCTAAGGTTATTAGGAGAGGGTGTGGCAGATATTTTACTAAAAGAGGTAAGCTAACAAACTTTTAGGTTAATTTAAAAAGGCATAGTAGATTCTTACTGAATGCCGTACATTTGAAAAGTGATCTGATTATACAAACATGGTTTTCGGATGATCAAAATTACCTCTTATTGTCAGAATTTGCCAAAACTAACTCTTGTAAATTTTTGCCAAGTGTCTTCAATATTTTTAAAAGAATTAATTTGAAATAAGAAAAAGTTTTAACATCTTTTAAAAGTGAAAATTTTGACTCATACCTTAGACAGAATGAAGTTGCTGTGAGGAATATTTTTTATTTTTATCCTTCATTGAGAAGCTTGATCATTTATATACCATCACCTGCACCTGTTTTTCGTATTTTCTTGAAGGAATAAAGAAGGTAAACTTTGAAAGTATTTATCTACAAATATATTACATGTATTTTGCCCAGGCCCTATCAAAAATTTACCTTGACTAATATTCAAAAACAGCTTTCATGGCATGTCTGTTTTTTGAATAATGGATAACACCACATCTTCTTTGTAGGTACGAAATTTAATAAGAGACTACCCTTTCTTATTGGACGAAGAGGAAGATGTTGATATAATGGAAGGAGCAGATGAAGGTAATTATACATTTATAAATAATCTGTTGTTACAGCACAACAAATTAAGTATCAAGAAATTCAATATAACAGTATATAATTTTACACAGCAAATTATTTACAGCCTTATTTGTCTTGTGGTAGCAGTTCGTCTTGAGTGCAGAAGGTTGTGGGTTCTTGAGTGCAGAAGATTGTGGGTTCTTGAGTGCAGAAGGTTGTGGGTTCTTGAGTGCAGAAGGTTCTGGGTTCATACCAAAAACTTTGAAATTGTTAATTTTCATATTACTGTAACAAATTTTCACCCTGAATATGCATTTAATTTGCCTTGTAAAGAAAGTAATGAGATTGTTTTGTTTTATTGCAGGAATATTCAGCTGGTTGACAATTAGTTTTATGACAGGTAAGATAAACATGGGAAATAAATCTCATCAAAAACAAGGCAAAATACAAGATACGAAAAAGAACAGTGCTTTAATTGCTGTTCTTTATTTAAATAGGTTACATAAGGTCAATGTTTTAACAAAAAAAACAAACCTTAAAGATTACATTAAACAACTACAAGCAACAACTACAGAACATCATCAAGATTAACATTTATATACTGTATACCTCTGGAAACCATAAATGTCAGCATCTAAACATGTTTTTTTCCTGAATATTTATTGGCATAATTTAACACTATGAATTATAAAAATACTCATAAAATAGTATGTTTTTGAAGTGTTCATAAATGGTATAAGGGTAAAGTTTGGTCATACTACTTAGCAGTTGATATAATCCTAAATGCATTTTTTTCATTCCTTTTGAGGATTTTCCTGTTTGTGCTTTTATTACATGTCTTCTTAATTTTCTTTTTAGGAGATTTTATATCTGGGAGGAATAATGTTGCAGCTTTAGACTTGGGAGGTGGATCTTCACAGATAACTTTTATACCTAATAAGCAGGTAGTACTTTATGAGTTACATATATTTATTTTACTGTCGTTTTAAGATATTCTCGTAACAATTTTTAACCGGATTTTTGTGACAAAAATGTCGGTTATTGATTTGGGGATGTACGGCGGGCGGGCGGTCGGGGGGCGGGAATCAAATGTTGTCCGTGCATTAACTCATGAACCGTTCAACCAAAGCTTTTAAAATTTTAATATGTTGTTACTGACAACTAAATGAAGGTCAAGTTCAATAATGGCGATTTTGACTTTTACCGTTCAGGAGTTATGGTTCTTGAAAGATTGAAAAATGGTGTTTCCAGTCGTGTCCCTGCATTTACGCATGAACTGTTCTACCTAAGCTTTCCAAATTTTAATATGTTGTTACTGATGACAAAATGGAGATCAAGTCCAATAATGGCGATTTAGACTTTTACCGTTCAGGAGTTATGGTTCTTGAAAGATTGAAAAATGGAGTTTCCAGTGTGTCCGTGCATTTACGCATGAACTGTTCTACCTAAGCTTCCCAAATTTTAATATGTTGTTACTGATGACAAAATGGAGGTCAAGTTTAATAATGACGATTTTGACTTTTACCGTTCAGGAGTTATGGTTCTTGAAAGATTGAAAAATGGTGTTTCCAGTCGTGTTTGTGCATTTACGCATGAACTGTTTTACCAAAGCTTCCCAAATTTTAATATGTTGTTACTGATGACAAAATAGAGGTCAAGTTCAATAATGACGATTTTGACTTTTACCGTTCAGGAGTTATGGTTCTTGAAAGATTGAAAAATGGTGTTTCCAGTCGTGTCCGTGCATTTTCTCATGAACCATTCAACCAAAGCTTTTGAAATTTTTATATGTTGTTACTGATGACAAATTAGAGGTCAAGTTCAATAATGACGATTTTGACTTTTACCGTTCAGGAGTTATGGTTCTTGAAAGATTGTGAAATGGCGTTTCCATTCACGTTGTTGCATTTACTCATGAACCATTCAATCTAAGCTTTTCAAATTTTAAGATGTTGATACTGATGACAAAATGGAGGTCAAATTTGATATTGACGATTTTCACTTTCATCCATTCATCAGTAATGGTTCTTGTGATATTGCCAGGACACAAATAAATATTAATAAATCCGGTTTGCTGTCGTTGTGACAGCCTCTTGTTGAAAGATAAAATTCAAAAGATCAAAAAATTTTTAGACAGATGAGTTAAACAGAAATGAGACAGCAACTAATCAACAGAAGCAAAATACTTCTGAGGAAAAATTCCTAAATTTTGTAATTTTGTTTATTAATATTTTTACATTTGAAAATAAGGTTTTTTTTGGCCCTTAGAAGCAGTCAATATTCAATTTTATCAAGTCTGAAAGATTATTTCCCTGACAATTTTGGATGTTAAAGGCAATCATTTTGAATTATTTTGCTGAAATGACTAATTAATATGAATAAATAAATAACCCTTTATTATTAATATTTATAAACTAGTGTATCAATCTGTATTCTTTCCCCAGGAAACATTAGACACAGTGCCAAAAGACTTCATAAAATCTATGGAACTGTTTAAGAAGAAATTAAATTTATACACTCACAGGTAATTCATACAATGTTAATTAATAATCACTTCTTTTGTGGTCTCACATGATAGAGGTGCTTGCCTAGAGTCTGGTTGGTTGTTGGTTAAATCCCTGGTTGGTTAATCCAAATACTGTAAATTCAGAAATTATTACGTGCATTTAATATTGCGATTTTTTCATTTTAGACTAAAATGCGATTTTGATTTTTGCAATATTGACAGTTTTATTCATATAAAAAATTTCAAAATGTGAGTTTAAATTATTGCAATTATAACCCTGTCACATTTTTTGCAATAATAAAAACCTCACAATATTTTTGAATTTACAGTACATGTATATTGAAATTGATAATTTCTGATTTACTGCTGATCTGCATCACAACTACTGGTTAGCTCATAGACGAAATTATACTCAGGGCAAGGTGAAATAACTAACTTTGGACTGTTACTTTGCCAGCTATCAAATTTGATATTGAACTCAAACTAAGTTTTAGTTATCAACTTGATCTTTCTAAGGACAAATATGTCTCTTGTCTGCAGCATTAATGACATTTATTTGAATATGTCCCTCTTTAGAAAATGACAAACAAATAATTTCAAACAAACTAAAGACTAGTTACAACATATCTTTCATGATTCTTTGTATTCAGACGAATATTGGTTTACCTTATAATAACAGACCTGACACCAGAAAATGATGTTTGACATCATTTTCTGGAAAGATAAATAATATTTGCTCCAGGAATTTATGCAGATAGATATTATTTAATAAGCAATCAATCTATTTAATCATTTTCTATCACATGCTAAAAGTAGTTTGATTAGTTTCATCAGTTATATTCCTTGTCTCAAACTTCCTAAGGGTCAGTCTTGTTATTGTTTTGTTAACCCTTTACTCCATAATGATGCCTGTGTAGTGCCGCAGTTAAAACATTCTCCTACGAAAAATCTGTATCAGACTTAATAAAGATTTGTATCTAATTTAAAAAGAATATTCATGAGTATATTTGTTTTCCCAATGCATCAAGACTTTGAACCTGATGATTTTTTTATATTGAAAAAATCCTATGCAAATCAAGTATGTTAAAAAAAAAATCCATGGAGGAAAGGGTTTTAAGTCGTTATATATGAATAAGAATTTGAAAGTTTTATTTTGATTTAGTTCAGATATAACAATACAAACATAAGCTGTTGAGAGCATTTTACAGCATATAAATAACATATTCATATCATTAAAACACAGAAAATGCCGATAAGATATATATAAAGCAGCAAATTATTTCAAATGCATAGAAACAGCACAGAGAAATACTTTTTTAAAGATTAAGATATTGAAGATGGAATTTATAGAACTGAAAATTAATTGTGTAGTCTTTATTTTGTATTTGTTTTTTACAGTTACCTAGGATACGGTTTGATGTCAACCAGATTTAAACTGTTAGGAGGAAATAAAAAAGGTACAGAATGTTTTCAACCTATTTTTAGTGACCATCATTCTACAAAGATTTTTATACGACCGCAAAATTTGAAAAAATTTTCGTCGTATATTGCTATCACGTTGGCGTCGTCGTCTGCGTCGTCGTCGTCCGAATACTTTTAGTTTTGGCACTCTAACTTTAGTAAAAGTGAATGGAAATCTATGAAATTTTAACACAAGGTTTATGACCACAAAAGGAAGGTTGTATGATTTTGGGAGTTTTGGTTCCAACATTTTAGGAATAAGGGCCAAAAAGGCCCAAATAAGCATTTTCTTGGTTTTCGCACTATAACTTTAGTTTAAGTTAATAGAAATCTATGAAATTTTGACACAAGGTTTATGACCACAAAAACGGTTGGGATTGATTTTGGGAGTTTTGGGTTCAACAGTTTAGAATTAGGGCCAAAAAAGGGCCCAAATAAGCATTATTCTTGGTTTTCGCACAATAACTTTGTTTAAGTAAATAGAAATCAATGAAATTTAAACACAATGTTAATGACTACAAAAGGAAGGTTGGTATTGATTTTGGGAGTTTAGGTCCCAACAGTTTAAGAATTAGGGGCCATAAAGGGACCCAAATAAGCATTTTTCTTGGTTTTCGCACCATAACGTTAGTATAAGTAAATAGAAATCTATGAAATTTAAACACAAGGTTTATGACCATAAAAGGAAGGTTGGTATTGATTTTGGGAGTTTTGGTCCCAACAGAATAAGGGGCCCAAAGGGTCCAAAATTAAACTTTGTTTGATTTCATCCAAATTGAATAATTGGGGTTCTTTGATATGCCGAATCTCACTGTCATGACTGTGTATGTAGATTCTTAACTTTTGGTCCCGTTTTCAAATTGGTCTACATTAAGGTCCAAAGGGTCCAAAATTAAACTTAGTTTGATTTTGACAAAAAATGAATCAGTTAGGTTTTTTGATATGCTGAATCTAAAAATGTACTTAGATTCTTGATTATTGGCCCAGTTTTCAAGTTGGTCCAAATCAGGGTCCAAAATTAAACTATGTTTGATTTCATCAAAAATTGAATAAATGGGGTTCTTTGATATACCAAATCTAACTGTGTATGTAGATTCTTCATTTTTGGTCCTGTTTTCAAATTGGTCTACACTAAAGTCCAAAGGGTCCAAAATTAAACTTAGTCTGATTTTAACAAAAATTGAAATCTTGGGGTTCTTTGATATGCTGAATCCAAAAATGTACTTAGATTTTTTATTATGGGCCCAGTTTTCAAGTTGGTCCAAATCAGGATCTAAAATTATTATATTAAGTATTGTGCAATAGCAAGTCTTTTCAATTGCACAGTATTGCGCAATGGCAAGAAATATCTAATTGCACAATATTGTGAAATAGCAAATTTTTTTTTAATTAGAGTTATCTTTCTTTGTCCAGAATAGTAAGCAAGAAATATCTAATTGCAAAATATTGTGCAATAGCAAGATTTTTTTTTAATTGGAGTTATCTTTCTTTGTCCAGAATCAACTTAAATCTTTGTTATATACAATATACATTGTATATTCACTTTTTACTACCAACTGATAAATTAAAATAATCTTTACCATTCAGTGATAACAAACAGTTTTTTTACATCTTAATATTTTATGATGTATTTAAATGAGTAGTTATTGTTGCAAACTCCATTAGAAATTTTAATTGAGATTAGTTTTGGAATAAGGGAAAGGGGGATGTGATTAAAAAAATTGGGTTCAATTTTTATCATTTGAAATTTCATAAATAAAAAAGAAAATTTCTTCAAACATTTTTTTGAGAGGATTAATATTCAACAGCATAGTGAATTGCTCTAAGAGAAAACAAAAATTTTAAGTTCATTAGAACACATTCATTCTGTGTCAGAAACCTATGCTGTGTCAACTATTTAATCACAATCCAAATTTAGAGCTGAATCCAGCTTGAATGTTGTGTCCATACTTGCCCCAACCGTTCAGGGTTCAACCTCTGCGGTCGTATATAGCTACGCCCTGCGGAGCATCTGGTTGAATTTTGAAAAAGAAATAAGAATGTATAATAATAATAAAATTGCTAATTTTTTTTACGTCAGGTTCATGATTAAAATAAATTTGTCTTATATAAATTCTCACCCTATCCAATATATTAAATTTTAGAATTAGACAATTAAACTCTTTACCTTCTATTGTGAATCCAGATTTAACCATCTTATGTTCCATCTTTTCGTTACGAATTCAATTAAGAATCTTGTTTTATACTTTCAGAAAAACAACAAAAATTACAGAGTGTATGTTTACCAGCAAATATTGTTTCTCTTTGGACTTTTGGTGGTATTCCCTATAATGTGAGGTAAATTTCATATTGCGGGGGGGGGGGGTCAGGTAAATATATCCTTCTGGGGTTATATAAGTTATCAAATGTACCAGGCTTATAATACGATACACCAGACATGTGTTTGATCTACATAAAACTCATCATTGGCGCTCAGATCAAAATAGTCAGAATGCCAATCAAGTATGAAGTTGAAGAGCAAAGAGAAACCATTTTCGCCTATATTAAACTAATCATTGACCCTCTGATCAAAATAGTTAGAAAGCGAAACAAGTATAAAGTTGAAGAGCATTGAGAAACCAAAATTCCAAAAAGTTGTATCAAATAGGGTTAAGGTAATCTATGCCTGGGATAGGAAAATCCTTAGTATTTCAAATATCATATCTGTACTGAAACACTAACTACTGAGCTGATGATACCACACAGGGAATTGCAGTCTACCAGCAGCAGTTTCAACCCAGTACAAGGACATAAAATCAACCCTTTAATATTCAAAGAAGCAAATTTTTTTCTCTCTGAAAGTTCAAACCTATTTAAAAAGGGAGATTTCAGAATTCTTTTTGTAGTTAACTCTGTCTTTACTTTTGTTGAGAATCTAAATTGCTCTTTTAACATTTGGTGAATTTTTTTTGCCTTTTTAGTTTAGTGGAAAATGTCAAAATTCTTTTAACAGTTAATAACCATTTTGTTATTTTATATTTTTAGTGGAGAATCTCAAAGTTCATTTAACAGTTGTTACAGTGTAGTAAAAGATTTTGTAAGACAAAAGATTCAGGCTGTGCATGAATTACAGAAACATGAGATCTATGTTTTCTCTTATTTCTATGATGCTGCCGTAGATTCACAACTAATAGGTATGTATGGGGAAATCCCACATCTATTAATATCATCTACTGGGAAATGTTATAAATAGATACATAAGATCTATGTGTTCTCTTATTTCTATGATGCTGCTGTAGATTCACAACTAATAGGTATGTATGGGGAAATCCCACATCTATTAATATCATCTACTGAGAAATGTTATAAATAGATACATGAGATCTATGTTTTCTGGGGAAATCCCACATCTATTTATATCATCTACTGAGAAATGTTATAAATAGATACATGAGATCTATGTTTTCTGGGGAAATCCCACATCTATTTATATCATCTACTGAGAAATGTTATAAATAGATACATGAGATCTATGTTTTCTCTAATTTCTATGATGCTGTCGTAGATTCACAACTAATTGGTATGTAGAGGGAAATCCCACATCGATTTATATCATCTACTGGGAAATGTTATAAATAGATACATGAGATCTATGTTTTCTGGGGAAATCCAACATCTATTTATATCATCTACTGAGAAATGTTATAAATAGATACATGAGATCTATGTTTTCTCTAATTTCTATGATGCTGTCGTAGATTCACAACTAATTGGTATGTAGAGGGAAATCCCACATCTATTTATATCATCTACTGGGAAATGTTATAAATAGATAAATGAGATCTATGTTTTCTCTTATTTCTATGATGCTGCTGTAGATTAACAACTAATAGGTATGTAGAGGGAAATCCATCATTTATTTATAAAATTTACTGGGAAATGTTTTGATATTTTTATCAAATGGTCAAAGTGAATATTTGTAACATAAATTAGATTGTTTCCTTTGATGTTTTTATGAAATAATTTGCTTAAAAAGTGTGGTGAGGGAAAACCATGGTATATTATATGCAAATTTATGTTGTACCATACTTTGCTAATTAAATATGCAACTCGACTAGAAGCCAAAGGAAAAAAAGGCGGAGCTTCAGCCATGGTATAACATATTCATTTTCATGTTATTCCATGGCTGAAGCTCCACCTTTTTTTTTTAATGTATCCGCCTCTAAAATATTTAGGAAACTGTAAAACGTACTAAAAGGTCAAGATTTTCATTTGTTTTCATTTTATAAGAAAAAGCAATAAATTATGTGTACCACATTTCAAGAAACCCTTTTCAAACTACATAGAATTGTTACGAATTCCCTTAATTTTGGAAACAATTACTAAATGTTTCTTTTTTCAGTTTTGAAAAAAAATAAAATGTAACACTATCATTTCCTTTGCGAAAATTCAATTTAAAAAGGGGGGTACCTATACAAAAAGGAATAAATATCGGCTACAAATATCTGTGAAAAAACATGATTAGGGGACGTACACTATCTAGGCCCCTGGATCCGCCACTGTTAAAATATTATTTTTTCATTAAAATTGTGTTTTAATAAATAATCTAATAAAATAACGGAAGAGAAGCATTTTTCAATTAGATGAAAATTCTGTAAAATATGATTAATTTGTATGATACATTGAAAACAAACAAAAAAACAATTCTTACCGTCATTAGAATAATTATTTAATCCTTGTCGCTGGAATCCGACATTTTTGTTTACCTCAGTCTGATGACATTATGAAATTACCTGCGCCTACAATCATACACGGGGCGCAAAACTAACTAGAGGCTCTAAAGAGCCTGTGTCGCTCACCTTGGTCTATGTGACTATTAAACAAAGGAAGCAGATGGATTCATGACAAAATTGTATTTTGGTGATGGTGATGTGTTTGTACATCTTACTTTACTGAACATCCTTGCAGCTTACAATTATCTCTATCTATAATGAAGTTGGCCCAGTAGTTTCAGTGGAAAATGTTAGTAAAAATTTACAAATTTATAAAAATTGTTGAAAATTGACTATAAAGGACAATAACTCCTTAGGGGGTCAATTGACCATTTCGGTCATGTTGACTTATTTGTAAATCTTACTTTGCTGAACATTATTGCTGTTTACAGTTTATTTCTATCTATAATAATTTTCAAGATAATAACCAAAAACAGTAAAATTTCCTTAAAATTACCAATTCAGGGGCAGGAACCCAACAACGGGTTGTCCGATTTATCTGAAAATTTCAGGGCAGATAGATCTTGACCTGATAAACAATTTATCCCCCTGTCAGATTTGCTCTAAAGGCTTTGGTTTTTGAGTTATAAGCCAAAAACTGCATTTTACCCCTATCTTCTATTTTTAGCCATGGCGGCCATCTTGGTTGGATGGCCGGGTCATCGGACACATTTTTTAAACTAGATACCCAAAAGATGATTGTGGATAAGTTTGGATTAATTTGGACGAGTAGTTTCAGAGGAGAAGATTTTTGTAAAAGATTACTAAGATTTACGAAAAATGGTTAAAAATTGACTATAAAGGGCAATAACTCCTATATGGGTCAACTGACCATTTCGGTCATGTTGACTTATTTGTAAATCTTACTTTGCTGAACATTATTGCTGTTTACAGTTTATTTCTATCTTTAATAATTTTCAAGATAATAACCAAAAACAGTAAAATTTCCTTAAAATTACCAATTCAGGGGCAGCAACCCAACAACAGGTTGTCAGATTCATCTGAAAATTTCAGGGTAGATAGATCTTGACCTGATAAACAATTTTCTAATAGTCAGATTTGCTCTTAATGCTTTGGTTTTTAAGTTATAAGCCAAAAACTGCATTTTACCCCTATGTTCTATTTTTAGCCATGGCGGCCATCTTGGTTGGTTGGCCGGGTCCCTGGACACATTTTTTAAACTAGATACCCCAAAGATAATTGTGGCCAAGTTTGGATAAGTTTGGCCCAGTGGTTTCAGAGGAGAAAATTTTTGTAAAAGATTACTAAGATTTACGAAAAATGGTTAAAAATTGACTATAAAGGGCAATAACTCCTATATGGGTCAACTGACCATTTCGGTCATGTTGACTTATTTGTAGATCTTACTTTGCTGAACATTATTGCTGTTTACAGTTTATCTCTATCTATAATAATATTCAAGATAATAACCATATAACGGCAAAATTTCCTTAAAATTGCCAATTCAGGGGCAGCAACCCAACAACCGGTTGTCTGATTCGTCTGAAAATTTTAGGGCAGATAGATCTTGACTTAATAAACAATTTAACCCCATGTCAGATTTGCTCTAAATGCTTCGGTTTCAGAGTTATAAGCCAAAAACTGCATTTGACCCCTATGTTCTATTTTTAGCCATGGCGGCCATCTTGGTTGGTTGGCCGGGTAACCGAACACATTTTTTAAACTAGATACCCCAATGATGATTGTGGCCAAGTTTGGTTAAATTTGGCCAAATAGTTTCAGAGGAGAAGATTTTTGTAAAAGTTAACGACGCCGGACGCCAAGTGATGAGAAAAGCTCACTTGGCCCTTCGGGCCAGGTGAGCTAAAAACAAATCAGGGAAAATCCGACATTTTCTTTACTTTCTGCAAATTCAGGGGTTCTATTACATAAAGTACACAGACGATCATACACGAAGCGCAAAAGTGACTTGCGCGAGCTTCCATTTCATTGGATAAAACTGTAACGTGATCAATTTCCAATATTAGTTGAAGGTTTTGAAGCTGTCAATCATTTTATTTATATTACAAATTTTATATTCTATGTGTTTTACTCATTAACATATTTAAACAAACTCATCCTTCGGATTCGTTTGTTTAAATATGTTAACTCGTAAAAACCATGGTATATATAGTACTTGTCAAAATTTAATGAAAATTTAATGAACCAAATTAATTTAAGTCAGTTTGATACTACCTTAATAGGAAATTAAGAATTGGCTAATGATAATGTTGCACAATGGTGCATGATGGTCATTAATGATTAGATTAGTCCTCTACCAATTAGGAAATTTGTCATCTTTACACAATTACTACCATGAACCCAGTATAGTTCTACAGGACTTAGAGGCAGATGATATAATAATTATCATCTATCACCTAATTATATACAAGGTTTTGGTGCTAAAAAAATGTTAAGTTGTATGGTAGGTTTTGTTCTTCACAGTCATTCTGTTGATAACCGGTTGGCAAAATAAATTTAGACTAAAAGAGAAAAGAAGGCAAACTTCTTAGAATTCTAAAAAAAAGGACATTATCTGTTTCTACATTTTGACAGCTGCTGAAGATGAAAAGCATAAAGGTATATTGTCAGTTTTGAAATATATACATATATTGTACATGTATAAGGTTTTGGGAACATTAAAAAGTGTGGATTCATTTATTTTCGTGGAACCAATTTTGTGGTTTGAGAAAACTTAAGCTTTTATTTTCATGGATATACAATTTCCTTGGCAAAGCCTGCATTCCCTTCGAAAATATAAATTCACGGTTTTCCTGTACCCACAAAATCCACGAAAAATTGGTATCCAACGAATATTAATGAACCCACAGTAGGTCTTTGTGAATAAATTATTTGAAATATTCAAAGCATGTGTTTGGGTTTTATTGTTATCATTAATGGGAAATGCATGTTATGGATACTTAATAACACATAATTAGTTGTTATTTGCACTATTTATTCCCCCTCCCTTGAGCTCCTTATTGTTTCAATTATTTAAGAGTGCAAAAGGGCAAGTTGAATTCGGTTTTATATTTCTACCTATAGCTGTTGTTAATTTAGGTTAGAAATCCTTACTTGAATGAGAGATATTTATAGATGAATATGCATGGATTTAATTGTTAGGTCAAAGTGATATAATTCATAAGTGAAATAAATACAGAATCGAATTTTCCTGTTATTTTAAAAATATTGTAACTGGACAAGAATTTTAAGATATTTAACATAGTCTAGATGAACTGTAAGCAAACTCCCCAAACTCATTTGCATATAAAAAAATTCATCCATTTTTTTTTTATTGTGGATCCTTTTATTGCCACTACTCCAGTCCTATGAAAATAAGATGTGGTATGATTGCCAATGAGACAATTCTTCACTAGAGACCAAATTGTGTAAAATGTAGAAGTTCAATTTCATCCTTTAACAATAAGCAAATCCTATACTCCATAGTAAGATGTAATAGGCCTAGGAAGGTCCCAGGTAAAAATAATTCAAATGAGAAAACTTATTGTCAGATTTATGTAAGAAAAGGAAAACAGACAAAAATGAGATGTACAGCAACAAACAGCAGTTACTTAATCACATTAATTTATCTATTAGTCTCAGTTTTAATGTTTTTCTTTTTGTTGCAGATTCAGATTTAGGTGGAAAATTAGTTGTTCAAGATTTTTTGAGGGCAGCTAAAAAGGTATTTAGTAATAAACTTAATAAAGGAGAATTGTTCACATAATTAGGCCAAATAAAAATATATGTGTGGTTCCAGTAACCCGACCGACCTAGTTAAAAAACCCCGACCCTAGAACTTTTTTTCATTTCTGAAAAATAAATTTTCAAACGATCAAATTTGAGGATTGTAAATTAAAATAATTAAATTCATAGATTTCTGTCATCTGAATTTCCATCACAAGTATCTGTTATGGCTAAAATGCAACAATTCATAACAGAATGCAACAAAATTAACTAAAAACGTATCAGGACTGTTTATTTTACAACCAAACACATGTAAAAATGGTTGACTTCCGGTTGGGGCGTGTATAATACCGGAAACAATTTCAGTAAACACACAGATTTTTTTCTCGATTTTGACATTCAAAAATAGAAATTAAAAAAAAATAAAAATTGCCGACCTACCGACCCTATTTTTTAAAGATATGTAACTGGAACCACACATATATTTTATTTGGCCTTACTATATAATATGGGGGGGCTTCGTGGTTCACATTTATCCATGAAAGACACGAAAATTAATATCCCATTCACAAATAATAATAATGAATCCACATTCCACAGTCATTTTAATCATTAGAAGATATATGTATTGGTCCTGATATATAAATTGAGATGTCTGGATAATATAGGGTTTAGTTTCATCAGGTCTCTCTGAAAGTGTAGAGAAAAAGTGCAGAATGTACTAATCTACCACCATAAAGAAAAAAGAAAAAATGAAAAGAAAGAAAAATGAAAAAGAGTTGAAAAATGTCAAGAAAACACAACACAGAAAAATTAAAAGTTAATCACCATAAAAATATAACCAATTTTTTTATTGTAGCTTTTGATAATCCAAGTTCAAAGAAACCATTTCTAGCGTTAGATTTACTGTACATGTATTCATTACTACACGATGGCTACAGGCTGAGGTCAAAAACAAAAGTTACTGTAAGTACAAAGTAACACAATAATAAAGGGTGATTGGGTGATTTGGGAATGTTATACTGGGATTTAACAAGTGAAATATGTTATTTTGACTACCATGAAAGTGACTAGGTTTAATTTTCCATACAGGCTAGAAAAATACTTTTCCTTCTTAGTGCCTTGTTTGATTGTAATTTTATACTTCATTATCAATTTTGTTATACTGTATCATGTCTATGGTGTGATTAAAAGTTTATCACTTAATCACATGGAAAATGAAAAAATTACTGACGATAGAAATAAAATTGATATTCCTTAAGTTTAATAGATATTCATTAAAGCAAACAAACATATTTTGATAATTTAATTTTGGATGTAAGGTGTCTTCTGATTGACTGACAGTGTTTTGTTTATCAGCTTATAGACATAATATCGTCATGTGATCGTTATGTCGTCACATTTCTTCATTATTTACTCCAGCTTTAAATGGAATTTTAAAATAAGTTATAAGGAATGACTTTAATATTTTTTTCTGTCTATTCAAAATAACATAAAAAATATGGTGCACACTTTAAAACAACCCGCTACAGGGGTTACTCCACGGTTACTCAGTGTGCATCATATTTGTTTATGTTATTTCTTTATAGACAGAAAAAACATAACAGTCTTTCCTTACGACTTTTTCGTGATAAGCAAATTCTAGCCAAAGGACTTAGTGGTTATTTATTTTCAGGATTTAAAAAAACAAATTTCTATTGAAATAATATGTACATACAAAAAGATTTAAGTTTGACACTCAATCATAAGTACGATGATAAATACTCATATAAGTGAAAATGCTCACCAAAAGTATTTGGTTTTCTGTGTGTATTTACATGGGCCTTTGGTACCTAGAGATGTTCTTTTTCAGGTCCATTATTGTGTAAGAGAGGACGATTTCTGTGATTTACAATTCTTTTTTTTCTAGGTGATAAAGAAAATTGAACATGTAGAAGTAAGCTGGGGACTTGGTGCCGCTTTTGAACTTTTATCAGACTCTGGAATGATTAGCTAATAGTGCTTTCAGTTTATAGACAAAAATATGACATGTAAAAGTTAATCATGAGACTGTATTGCATTTGAACTTTATCTTAATCAACTGATTGCGGTACAATCGAAGAATGCATGTTGAAGGCCGTACGGTGACCTATAGTTGTTAATGTCTGTGTTATTTTGGCCTTTTGTGGATAGTTGTCTCATTGGCAATCATACCACCTCTTCTTTTTATATTAGTCATAATAAGCAATAATTTTACTGAATATTTCACTTCAGTGATCTTCCATTTATATTTATATTCTTTGTTGTATGATTGGCTGAAATGTTTGCCACATGGTACTGTAACAAGGTTTCAAAATCAGTCACCACTTGAGGCATTTACCACATATAAAGCAACAGGTGAATCTGTACACTATTTATGATTGTGATTTTTTATGGAAATACTCTAATTATTTATTTAAACTGTGAATAGGAGAATTGAATGCATGTCTTGTAATTTATAAGTGGTTTAAAAAACCTAATTATAGTCCATTTTCAAGTTTGTTGCGTTTCCGTCAAAAACCAACGAAATTTTAAAAATATGGGGAATGGCATTGACATAACTCGAAAGTTGTCTTTTGTTATACATCTTTTTCATGTGACAGCCAAATGATGGAAAGAGCTGTTTTCATTTGTATCATGCTGCAATTAAATTTAGGGTTGAATTTTAACACTAAACCTTTACCAGATTTCTCCTTGATATTTGTCAGCATGAACGGTACCAATATTATTATTGATGATTAGAAAATAAGGCCTTACTCAGCTTATAAGGTTCAAGGAAGAAAAAAGGACTTTATAAGACTTAAAACTATGCATAAACACTGGATAGTACATTTGTATATAAAATGATATTATACATTCCAAATATTTGCTCAGCTTTTGATTAATATGTAAATAGGGCTTTTTTGGTAAACATTGTAGTTTTGTATGTAACACAAACCATTTTGAATTATGAAAAATCTTATCAAGTTAATTTTAATGCTGGATTTATGATAATTTATAATCCAATGTATAAACTGCAAATAGATGAACTGTACACTTCAAATCATATGCTAAATTATTTAAACATTGAAATCCATTTTGTCCATGTGGAACAACTTAATTCAGGTGACTATCATATCAAAGAATACCTGAGTTAACACATGAACTGTGTAGGTTGTTATATGAAATTTTATAATGAATGTTTATAGTTATATATTCATTAAATAGTAATTCATAAAGTGTTTTGAACACATCAAAATGCTTGATTTTATTTTTGTTGTTAAAAACAATTAAGTGATTTTTGTGGTTATAGATCTGATGAAATTCATGTTTGAGTAAACAATGTTTGTGTATGATTGGTACTGAAGACTCAGAAGTTATTGAAGTTTTTATTTTTGTGAATTATGTGAATGAGTGAGTATTGCAATAATAGAACTCACATACAGATATCTAATATGTTATCTGTATGAACATTTTCTTGGAATTGCAATAATTAATCTCACTTTTTTGTTCATTCTTCAATAATTTTAATTTTGGATGTAATGCATCTTCTGATTGGCTGACGTTATTTTGTTATGAGCCCAGAGACATAATTTAGTCATGTGACCGTGACGTCATCAACATTTTTTCAAGGTTTTCTACGATTTAAAATGGAATTTAGAATTAAATTATAAGAAATGACTGTAATATTTTTTATGTTATTTTCTTCATAGACAGAAAAAATATTACAGTCATTCCTTAAATAATTTCAATAATAAATGCAGGCCATTATTTCTGAATTTACAACATATTGTTTGTGTATGAATGGTATATGATTGTGTAAGTAAATATTTATCCTTATTGCCTTATTTGTCTTAAATGTGATGATTATGATGTTATTGTTCAAATAATGAAATCCATTGTGAAAATTCTTGACTGTTGTTGAAATTAAAGATTTGCATGATGTATTGTCGTGAATAATCACAAACTTTCAGAACGATATATTATGTATATTGCTGTTTTATATGTATTTTTAAATATGTTTTTAATTAATAGGTGATACAAAATTGATTTTGTTTAATGACATCCACATCTAGGCAATCATTTCTTAATCTGAGATTCTCCTAGTCATGAAATTCCAAATATCTAATGTCAGCTAATCGAGAGAATTAAATTGAAAAAAGGGTATTGATTTTATAGTTAATGATCGAAAAGTGGATTTTTTTATTCCTCACTTAAGGGCATTATGTTTTTCAGTCTATGCATCCCTTTCTTCATTCCTTGGTTTGTCAGTATGTCCTGCTTCTTGTTAAAGTGTTTTTTGATGAAATTGAAGTCCAATCAACTTGAAACATAGTACACATGTTTTCTATGATATGATCTTTCTGGTTTCAATGCCAAATTAGAGTGTTGAACCCCATTTCACGGTCCAGTTAACATAGAAAATGATAGTACGAGTTGGGGATCCATTCATTTTAAACACATTCTTGTTTTAATTTGTGTTTACTACAGGAAAATGAAATACATTTAACGGTAATCATAGTTTTAAAAAGGTGTTCTGCAGACATAATGACAGCAGTTAAGACTTTAACTGTCTTAGAATATGTTTTTAACATGTAGTGAAGTAAAAAATGTATATGCTTAATTTCGATTTAATTTTTTAGCTCACCTGGCCCGAAGGGCCAAGTGAGCTTTTCCCATCACTTTGCGTCCGGCGTCCGTCGTCCGTCGTCGTCGTCCGTCGTCGTTAACTTTTACAAAAATCTTCTCCTCTGAAACTACTGCGCCAAATTTAACCAAACTTGGCCACAATCATCATTGGGGTATCTAGTTTAAAAAATGTGTGGCGTGACCCGGCCAACCAACCAAGATGGCCGCCATGGCTAAAAATAGAACATAGGGGTAAAATGCAGTTTTTGGGTTATAACTCAAAAACCAAAGCATTTAGAGCAAATCTGACATGGGGTAAAATTGTTTATCAGGTCAAGATCTATCTGCCCTGAAATTTTCAGATGAATCGGACAACCCGTTGTTGGGTTGCTGCCCCTGAATTGATAATTTTAAGGAAATTTTGCTGTTTTTGGTTATTATCTTGAATATTATTATAGAAAGAGATAAACTGTAAAGAGCAATAATGTTCAGCAAAGTAAGATTTACAAATAAGTCAACAGGACCGAAATGGTCAGTTGACCCCTTTAGGAGTTATTGCCCTTTTTATTCCATTTTTAACCATTTTTCTTAAATCTTAGTTATCTTTTACAAAAATCTTCTCCTCTGAAACTACTGGGACAAATTAATCCAAACTTGGCCACAATCATCATTGGGTTATCTAGTTTAAAAAATGTGTGGCGTGACCCGGCCAACCAACCAAGATGGCCGCCATGGCTAAAAATAGAACATAGGGGTAAAATGCAGTTTTTGGCTTATAACTCAAAAACTAAAGCATTAAGAGCAAATCCGACGGTGTAAAATTGTTCATAGGTCAAGATCTATCTGCCCTGAAATTTTCAGATGAATCGGACATTCCGTTGTTGGGTTACTGCCCCTGAAATGGTAATTTTAAGGAAATTTTGCTGTTTTTGGTTATTATTGTGAATATTATTATAGATAGAGATAAACTGTAAACAGCAATAATGTTCAGCAAAGTAAGATCTACAAATAAGTTACAGGACTAAAATGGTCAGTTGACCACTTTAGGAGTTATTGCCCTTTATAGTCAATTTTTAACCATTTTTCGTAAATCTTAGTAATCTTTTAGAAAAATCTTCTCCTCTGAAACTACTGGGCCAAATTTATCCAAACTTAGCCATAATTGGGTTATCTAGTTAAAAAAATGTGTCCGGTAACTCGGCCAACAAACCAAGATGGCCACCATGGCTAAAAATAGAACATGGGGGTTAAATGCAGTTTTTGGCTTATAACTCAAAAACCAAAGTATTAAGAGAAAATCTGACAGGAAGTAAAACTGTTGATCAGGTCATGATCTATCTGCCCTGAAATTTTCAAATGAATCGGATAATCGGTTGTTAGGTTGCTGCCCCTGCATTGGTAATTTTGAGGAAATTTTGCTGTTTTTTTTGTTATTTTGAATATTATTATAGATAGAGATAAACTGTAAACAGCAATAATGTACAGCAAAGTAAGAACTAAAAATAAGTCACCATGACCAAAATAGTCAATTGACCCCCTAAGGAGTTATTGCCCTTCATAGTCAATTTTTAACAATTTTTTTTAAAAGGAGTAGGTCCGGTAAGGACCGATTTTGGCCTCAAATTTCAAGTTCATCTGACGAAAGATTTTGACCACTTTTTAAACACTTAAGTGTCCATTTCATTTGAATCAATTCGTTTATGTGAACGATTTTAACTGATTTAATCATTAAAAACGATCCGATTCAAGATCAAATATGAAAAATCTACAAAATATGCCGAAAAATGTCACTTTTTAGATGTTTTTTGTCAAAAATGAAAGTGGCCGCATTCGTGTTCATCCTCAACCTTTATATATGTTATGTATTATCATAAAATACAACTTATATTTCAATATTATGGATGAACACGAATGCGGCCACTTTCGTTTTACACGAAAACCGTCTAAAATTTAACAAAAATGCTTAAATTGTGAAGATTTCAGTAATTTAGCATGACTTAATGGTGCTAGTACCCGATATATGTGCATTGTATTGTCAAAACAGCCCATATTTATGTAGCAGAAGCATTCTACTGTCAAATAAATAACTAAAAGTTTTCATTTTCACAATTTTGTAAAACTGCTATATTTTGGGGCCAAAAAGGGGTCTTACCGGACCTACTCCTTTGAAGGTTTTCAATAACATTTTCAACAGAAAGTACTGTTATAGATAGAGATAATTGTAAGCAGCAAGAATGTTTAGTAAAGTAAGATCTACAAACACATCACCATCACCAAAACACAATTTTGTCATGAATCCATCTGTGTCCATTGTTTAATATTCACATAGACCAAGGTGAGCGACACAGGCTCTTTAGAGCCTCTAGTTTTGTTACATAAAAGGATTTTTTGATTGGATTGGATTCTGTTAAGATCTTTTATGTGACATTTGTTGGTTTTTTTCTACTACTAATACAGGTACTTGTGGAGTATATTTGTGTCATTTTGTGACCATTTGTTATGTGGGATTTCTACTTATAAATTGTTGTTACCTTGAATAATATATATTTAAATTTGTACATGGTTTTGTGTACATTTATTTATTCAAGGGGTACAATCAAAATCACGTGATGGATATAAACACACCGGAAGTAACAGTCGCGCAGACCGCTTGAAAGGTAAGTACCGGTAGTCGTATTTACTTGTTTATATCAATAAAATTTAATAAATAAGGTAGTGCACGGAATGTCGGATACTATCTAGTTTTGAATTACACAATTATCCTTGCTGGAAAGCGTGCAGTTAATGCTAACACTTCGACACAGTTCCAAAATTTCACCAGATAACACACACACCTCATATGTTTTTATAACAAAATTTCTGAAAAGTCAATGTTATGGGAGTTTTTAGTGGAAAAAGAATGCATTTTTTAATTCATCATCTTTAATTTTGATTTAATCAATCAAATAATTACGATAAATGGTCGTTTGACAGGAGAATAGCCGATTTTCATAAATGATACCACACACACACAATTAATTTAACGGATAACACACACACACAAACCGAAACTGAAGGTATGTACAAGCAAAGTAAGTTTTAAGCAAAGTCAAATGATGTATTTTACTACATTATACTAAAAACATAAGAACAATTTAATATAAGCCTTAACCTATATAACATTTTAATTGAAAAGCAATCTCTCATCGGTTTAATTTTCTTATATGTCGCGTGGTGTATCTTACAAAACCTGGTTAGAGGTCTTAACAATTAATACAAGTGAACTCGGAATGGTGTTCTGTTCGACAAATCATTTTGCAGCTTTCACGACCTTGATTGTTTATCGAATGTTAATCGAAGGGACTTAACGCATTTGTATAACGAAGGGCGAACAGGTTTGATTAACATACAGAACCGAAATCATCTCATTTGCATATCAATATAAATACATGAATTTCAGTTTTTCTACCGTAAAATGGATAAATAATGGATAAGCCGAAGAATTAGAGAAATTAAAATATACCACATGAAAAAAGAGGTTTTATTTTCAAAATATTACAAATAATACAACTTATTATAGAAATAAAAATGTCAACCTCTGTGATGTACCACAAAGTATAGGACTCAATTTTGAAATATTATCAGTCCAATTCAGGAATACTTATTTTCTTTGACGGCAGAATTATTTATACGAGATAAACTTAAATAATGAATGGTTTAGACTAAAAACTCATGAAGACAACCACTTAGTACAAACTGCATGTCATGATGATTGTTTGTTTTTACGTTCTTTGTGATTAGCTTAAATAATGTGTGTGTGTTATCCGTTGTTTTTTTCGGTGTGTGTGGTATCATTTTTGAAAATTGGATTTTCGACAATAAACCAAGCGTATATCGTAAAAAAAATTATTGTATAAATCAAAAGTAGCGGTGTTGAATTGAGACATGCATTTATTTTGCCAAACAAATCATTAAGAAAACAATTTTATGAAATTTTGATTAAAAATATTCAGTGTGGTTATCCGTTGAAAAAATATTGAGTGTGTGTGTTATCCGTCGAAAATCTGGAACTGTGTCGAAGTGTTTGCAATAACTGCACGCTTTCTAGCAAACACAATTGTGTATTTTAAAACTACATACTATCCGACATTCGGTGTGCCAACTTATTAATCAAAATTTAATTGATATACACAAGAAAATGCAACTACTAACCTTGCAAGCGGCGAGTTCGACTGTAACTTCCGGTGTGTGTATATCCATCACGTGATTTTGATTGTACCCCTTGTTATTAAAGAAACAAATATTTAAACTGTGTTTGTGTAATGTATTTCTTTTGACTGGCCTATAATCTAGATACAACCGAAGTCATTGAAGTCATGTTTGATACGACAGTCCTATAATCTAGATACAACAGAAGTAGTTGAAGTCATGTTTGATAGCACTGAACCCTCCCCATAACCAGGGACAAAAGTCAAAACAGCACAATATTAAAGCATTGATCAATTTTTTATTCCTAAATACATAGTAAGCATAACAAACAAACAAATCATATATATGCAAGCAATACATCAGTATATATCAATCAATCTCAAAACAAGGTACATATATACTTCACCATAGTCTAGACAAAACTTGATTGTAGTACCCGCATATATATTCAACTTTGACCGTTGTGTATATTAAAGCTATCAAAAATAAATATTTTTCGTTTAAAGCTATACTCATTTACTGAATTCTTTCTAAGGGGGTAACTGATAAAACATAGGTATCAACCCTATAAATATAATGGAACAGTCCAAGAACTATCTCCTGAGATTTTGGAATAACCCAAAAGACCAAATATCTTTAAGTGAGTTTAAAAATTTGCCCATTTATAAAACTTTCTCTCTTTAAACATTTATGACAAATCTTTGTTTGAATGTACAAAAGATGAATGGCATTCAACCTAGTATTAGTTTATATATCAAAATTTGTCAGGGGTGTCTAATAATTTGTTTTTAATGACAAACTTATCAAATTTTGGATTTTGTTCAAAGGTTATAATTAAAGCTTATTACAGAGAATTAGTTATCCTGCAAAAATAAAATAGAGTAACACAAATAACAATGTTACATGTGAGTGTAAATAGATAGAACTGCAAAAAGAAAAGTCAACACTATATAGATATAAATACTCCTGCTTAATATCTTTCAGCATATACATTAGCATCATATTTATTTTATAAATTAATCTACAAAAACCAAGGAAACAAAACTAAACTTAGTTTGATAGCAATGGATCAATCCCAAACTTCACACTTTAATTGAATTATGTCTGCGCAGCTGAAAATACCACAGTTAGAGGTCAGTCAACATTTTAAATGTTACATCACACTTCAGACAAATTGAATGCTTGCAGTCAATTAAGGTGGTACCTAACACTACAGGGAGATAACTCTGTAAAATCAGCTAAACGTTTTAATTACATTGTGATGTTAAGGGAATATTAAGCTTCTCAATGATCAAAATTGGTGTTTGTCAAATTGCTATATAACCAGTAATTTTTCTGACAAAACGGTTGGTTCAAATTTTTATTTTTTTTTATATTTTTGTTAAAGTGTCAAAGTAAATACTTTGACAAAATTTTATAAAAATTAAACGAGCCAAATTAATTTTAGTGAAAGTGTTGGGTACCACCTTAAGTTTTGTTAAGTTTACGTTTTGGCTGTTCTATAGTTGTTTTGTACAGTACACATCTGTATCATACTGAATAATCTGAAAACCTAATGAACAGTACTCAATTGACTTCAAGCTAATTGTTTGAACAATACTGAATTTACTGCAGTGGTTAAGTCTGAAAATTGACTGAATATGACTGAAGAATTTATTGCTCAGATTTTCAGATGATGTCAAATTCAAAATGACCATTTAAGACTAACATTTGTTTGCTAGTTTAAGTATATGTAATACAACTTCAAGCATAGTTTATTTATTTTTCTATGTATATCAGGCTATATATATGTACACCCTGATTAAAAATATCATTGAAAAAGAACTAACTGATTACAGACAAGTTAGTGTGATTATAATTTTTGCCAGTCCTTTCAAAAACAAAAAGACAACAGAAAAACTATGGTAATTGAAGAAAAAATTATAAATAATAATTGACAATACAAATTTTGTTCAATTTGACTAGAATTATGATTGACTACTATTTTGATCTTTTAAGGATAAAACACTTTCAATGATATTTTTAAACATGGTGTAAAATGCTGTTAGCTAAACTTATAACTTATCCTGGTAAAACACATTTCCAGTAAAATATATAAATTAATTAAACAGACTAGAAAAACATAGTAGACGGATTAATTGTTTCATATCTATATGACGAATTGGTCAGCAAATATAATTTAGGACAGAATGGTCATAACTGTAAAATAGTCATTTAAAGGGTGATTTGTACTTTTTGCAAACCTTTTACACATTTAAAATTTTGACTTCATGCCTTAAATTCAGAATTTTATCAAATCTCGACTGGTGACATAGAGCCTGATTGACGGACTCTAGAAAACACTTGAAGGGTCTCCAATAACTATATTTATATGCTCATGATTATCATCTTTCAAAAACATTGAGAAAGATCAAAACAAATGCATAAATTGGTCCCTGAAAACTGGAGAATTATAATAAATAATATTATCAATTAATACAATTCTTAATCAAAATAACTGTCTATATAAATACTATTTCAGCTTAATCCCAACACATAACATTTAAAATATATATCGCTAGCTGTATTCTAATGCCCTTACTGTGAAAAATGTTTCACCATACAGTATCCACATTCATAAAAAGAATTACATCTGATATATAACAAACTAGAATAGATCTGTAATACCATCTTAAAAACTAAAAAAATCAACTTGATATTAACAGTCTTAACAGAAAAAAAATGGAAAAATATTGGTTTCAGAATGACAAACATTGTTTTTACTCAGTTTATGTCCCATTCTGATGAGTGGCTTTGGCATTAACAAAAAATCATTTAAATTCTTCAAGAAGAATAATTATTTTCATTTAAAAACACTAAAATTCAGCATTTCTTCTATCATACAAAGATTACAGGTTAACAACCTTAAAATAATAACTTGAAAAACTTTAATAATAAAATACAGTTGTAAAGTTTTTATGCATCTTTGATTCACAAAGAAGTCCACAGTATTAAAACCAACTGATTGAAGTCATTACGGATTCATAAATTATGATATATAATGAGTCAGTAATCCACCAATTTGTAGTAATTTGAAATCTTAAAACATGGTTTATTATGAGTTCACAGTTATCCACCAATCATCAGTCATCATAGATTCACAAACCAGCAGTCCTCATTGATTCAAAAACTAAGGTTATCCACCAATCAGCAGTCTTCAAAGATTCACAAACCATGGTTTATAACTCCCTTCTTCAGGTTCAGGAAACTGTAAATTAAAAAAAAAATTGTAATGAACACACAGAAATGACTTGCATACTTACTGTAAATGCATTATTGAGGAGCATAGTAAAGTCTGCTTACCTAATCCTTTCAAGCAAGATCATTACTGTTATTATACCACATCAATGGTTATTTTCAAATTTTGGGCCCAAAAAGGTCTGACAGTTAATATTTACTGTATTCCTCATTGCATTTCACAGTTTTGTATAAACAAAGGATGCAATATTTGTGTAAGGTAAATTTTAAGGTTAAATGCTCACAACAAACAAAGTAAAAAATATTTTAAATACATATCTTATAACCATTTACTAAGAACAATCTTGGTTAAAGCTGACATTTCACAAGCACCGATAAATCTGTGCAATTAGTTTGCTGATTGTCATACGGTGAATTAATTTTTTGGTGAGTACCAATTTTCGTGGATTAAGGAATACATATTACATAGTCATGATTATCTAATTTCCTGGTTTTGCCAAAATTTGCATACAAGCCTATAGAAAATTTGTCATTCAATAAACATTAATTTTGTAGTTCACCTATACCAACAAAAGCCACAAAATTTGGTATCTAACAAATAATAATGAATCCCAAGTAATGAACCTGTACCTGTTCTGTGAATTGATCTTTACAAGCCATTCGGATCCTCTCTGCAGTAGCAGGGCTATGAAGGGTAAAGTTAATGTCTTGTTTAGAATCAACTCTAGCTGATCTAATAGCATCTTTGACAGCAAAAAATACTGCTGCTGATAAAAATAATGGTGGTTCTCCAATGGCCTACATAAATAAAAGAATTTGACATAAATACTTCATCAAATAAAGAATTTTAGAAACATAATTATAATGTCTATGATATTTCAATGTTCAGAGATCTGTTTGTTATGTTGTATCTATCTTCACAGATACAGTTGTATCTATCTTCACAGATACAGCTAAAAATTGTACATAGTCCCTTTCCCTCTATTTTAGGATCCTCTTATTTGGAAATGTTGATTGTTGGGGGAAAAAATCCAACATCTGTTGAACGTGTGTCCATAGCATTTGAAAACCAGGTGCTCCGCAGGGCGCAGCTTTATACGACCGCAGAGGTCAATCCCTGAACAGTTGGGGCAGGCATTTAAGCGTGATACAGCTCTGAATTTGGATTGTGATCAAATTTTTGACATTATATGGGTTTTTTAAACAAAACAAATGTCAAGCCACTCCATCATCATCATCATCTCAATTCAAATTTTAAATGGACTTTGCAACCATAAACACTCATTTAAATACATCAGAAAATTATAAAAATAGAAAATGACATGATAGTCATATCTGGCAAATTTCCAACATACATTATCTAAAAACATTTTAGAAAAGATAAGGAAAAAAAAACTTCATTAGCAACATTTTATATTGGCAAATTTCCAATGAAGTTATTTACATAAAGTTATTGGCAAATAAAAATAGAAAATGACATCATAGTCATGTCTGGCAAATTTCCAACATATATCATCTAAAAATATTTTAGATAAGATAAGGAAAAAAAAACTTCATCAGCAACATTTTATATTGGCAAATTTCCAATGAAGTTATTTACATAAAGTTATTGGCAAATAAAAATAGAAAATGACATCATAGTCATGTCTGGCAAATTTCCAACATATATCATCTAAAAATATTTTAGATAAGATAAGGAAAAAAAAACTTCATCAGCAACATTTTATATTGGCAAATTTCCAATGAAGTTATTCACATAAAGTTATTGGCAAATAAAAATAGAAAATGACATCATAGTCATGTCTGGCAAATGTCCAACATACATTATCTAAAAACATTTTAGATAAGATAAGGAAAAGAAGCTTCATCAGCAACATTTTATATTGGCAAATTTCCAATGGAGTTATTTACATAAAGTTATTGGCAAATAAAAATAGAAAATGACATCATAGTCATGTCTGGCAAATTTCCAACATATATTACCAACTACTATTCTATACAAAGAAAGATAACTTCAATTGAAAATTAATTGCTATTGCACAATATTGTGCAATTAGATATTTCTTGCTATTGTGCAATACTGTGCAATTGAAAATTTCTTGCTATTGCACAATACTTGATATGGAATCCTGATTTGGACCAACTTGAAAACTGGACCCATAATCAAAAATCAAAGTACATGTTAAGATAAAGCATATCAAATAAGCCCAAGAATTTAATTTTTGTTAAAATCAAACTTAGTTTAATTTTGGACCTTTTGGACCTTAATGTAGACCAATTTGAAAACTGGACCAAAAATTAAGAATCTACATACACAGTTAGATTTGGCATATCAAAGAACCCATTTATTCAATTTTTGATGAAATTAAACAAAGTTTAATTTTGGACCCCCATTTGGACCAACTTGAAAACAAGGCCAATAATTAAAAATCTAAGTACATTTTTAAATTCAGCATATCAAAGAACCCCAAGGATTCAATTTTTGTTAAAATCAAACTAAGTTTAATTTTGGACCCTTTGGACCTTAATGTGGACCAATTTGAAAACAGGACAAAAAATTAAGAATCTACATACATAGTTAGATTCAGCATATCAAAGAACCCCAATTATTCAATTTTTGATGAAATCACACAAAGTTCAATTTTGGACCCTTTGGGCCCCTTATTCCTAAACTGTTTGGACCAGAACTCCCAAAATCAAACCCAACCTTCCTTTTATGGTCATAAACCTTGTGTTTAAATTTCATAGATTTCTATTTACTTATACTAAAGTTATTGTGCGAAAACCAAAAATAATGCTTATTTGGGCCCCTTTTTGGACCCTAATTCATAAACTGTTGTGACCTCAACTCCAAAAATCAATCCCAACCTTCCTTTTGTGGTCATAATCCTTGTGTTTAAATTTCATTGATTTCTATTTACTTATACTAAAGTTATTGTGCGAAAACCAAGAATAATGCTTATTTGGGCCCTTTTTTGGCCCTTAATTCCTAAACTGTTGGAACCAAAACTCCCAAATACAATCCCAACCGTCCTTTTGTGGTCATAAACCTTGTGTCAAAATTTCATAGATTTCTATTCACTTAAACTAAAGTTATAGTGCGAAAACCAAGAAAATGCTTATTTGGGCCCTTTTTGGCCCCTTATTCCTAAAATGTTGGGACCAAAACTCCCAAAATCAATCCCAACCTTCCTTTTGTGGTCATAAACCTTGTGTTAAAATTTCATTAATTTCTATTCACTTTTACTAAAGTTAGAGTGCGAAAACTAAAAGTATTCGGACGACGACGACGCAAGACGATGCAGGACGACGACGACACCAACGTGATAGCAATATACGACCAAAAAATAAAAATTTTTGCGGTCGTATAAAAACAGCTGGTAAGATGAATAAAGTGTACCAGAACCACTTAAAATTTATCTACTCTTTATAAGAAAAACCTTTTTTCTTGCTTTTTATAGCACTTTTCAATAAGTTTTGGTATGATTTGTTTTCATGATTATTCAATTTTTATACGACCGCAAAAATTGAAAATTTTTTGGTCGTATAATGGTATCACATTGACGTCGTCGTCGTCCGAAGACATTTGGTTTTCGCACTCTAACTTTAGTAAAAGTAAATAGCAATCTACGAAATTTAAACACAAGGTTTATGACCATAAAAGGAAGGTTGGGATTGATTTTGGGTGTTTTGGTCCCAACAGTTTAGGGATTAGGGGCCAAAAAGGGCCCAAATAAGCATTTTTCTTGGTTTTCGCACAACAACTTTAGTATAAGTAAACAGAAATCTATGAAATTTTAACATAAGGTCTATGACCACAAAAGGAGGGTTGGGATTGATTTTGGGAGTTTAAGTCCCAACAGTTTAGGAATTAGGGGCTAAAAACAGGTCCCAAATAAGCATTTTTCTTGGTTTTTTGCACAATAACTTTAGTATACCTAAGTTAATAGAAATCTATGAAATTTTAACACAAGGTTTATGACCACAAAAGGAAGGTTAGGATTGCTTTTGGGAGTTTTGGTCCCAACGAATAATTTTGGTCCTGTTTTCAAATTGGTCTACATTAAGGTCCAAAGGGTCCAAAATTAAACTTAGCTTGATTTTAACAAAAATTGAATTCTTGGGGTTCTTTGATATGCTGAATCTAAACATGTATTTGGATTTTTGATTATGGGCCCAGTTTTCAAGTTCGTCTAAATCGGGGTACAAAATTATTATATTAAGCATTGTGCAATAGCAAGAAATTTTTAATTGCACATTATTCCGCAATAGCAAGAAATCTTCAATTGCACAGTATTGTGCAATAGCAAGAAATTTTCAATTGCACAGTATTGTGCAATAGCAAGAAATTTTCAATTGCACAGTATTGCGCAATAGCAAGAAATCTTCAATTGCACAGTATTGTGCAATAGCAAGAAATATCTAATTGCACAATATTGCCCAATAGCTAGAAATTTTCAATTGCACAGCTTTGCACAATAGCAAGAACAAGTGAAACTGCGAGCTACTGCTCACTGATGATACCCCCGCCGCAAATGGATAATACTAATAGTGTAAAAATATGCAAGTGTTCGGTAAACAGGAAGTTGTCGAGTGATGAATCTGAAAACGCATCACACGGTATAGCTGACTTATAAAAATCCTGAAACCAAATTTCAGAAATCCTTGTATTGTAGTTCCTGAGAAAAATGTGACGAAAATTTTCAACTTGGCTATCATGTGTAAAATCATACAAGTGTTCGGTAAACAGGAAGTTGTCGAGTGATGAATCTGAAAACGCATCACACGGTATAGCTGACTTATATAAATCCTGACTTATATAAATCCTGAAACGGTATGGCTGACATATATAAATGTTGATACCAAATTACAGAAAGGGTGGATGTGTAGTTCCTAAGAAAAATGTGACGAAAGTTTCATGGGACGGACTGACTGACGGACGGACTGACGGACGGTACGACAGACAGAGGTAAAACAGTATACCCCCCTTTTTTAAAGCGGGGGTATAAATATTCAATTGCACAGTATTGTCCCTTTTTCAAATTGGTCTACATTAAGGTCCAAAGGGTCAAAAATTAAACTTTGTTTGATTTCAACAAAAATTTAATATGTGGGGTTCTTCAATATGCTGAATCTAACCATGTATTTAGATTTTGGATATTGGATCATAATAGGTAAATGTCCAATTTAATTTTTTGAAGTTCTAAGTTTAAGTTCTTAGACCACATTCATTCTGAGTCAGAAACCTATTTTGTGTCGACTATTTAATCACAATCCAAATTCAGAGCTGTATCAAACTTAAATGTTGTGTCCATACTTGCCCCAACTGTTCAGGGTAAGACCTCTGCGGTCATATAAAGCCGTGCCCTGCGGAGCATCTGGTTCATATTTATACAAGGAAAGATCCAAGTTTGACATATTCTGTACTAATCATATTGGTTTTCATTCATATATAAAATTGAAAAAATAAATTGCTTGCAAAACTAATTGGTTTACAGCATATTGTAGCTGGGCTTCCAAAATGTTGTAAATTACAATTTTTTCAAGAATATCTCACAAAAAGGCTTTGGAAATTTTGATGAAATGCATGCTTCAAAAATGTCGTATGTGAATTTGAACATTTTTGATAATAGCAGTGAAATAAAATCTTTGACATTTCTGGTTTAACCGAGAACTTTAATTATTTTCACAGAAATAAAGAAATATACAATTATTTTATTCCCAAAGTCATTATACAACGCTTTTCAAGTTTTCATACTACATTTTTGAAGCAAACTTTACAAACAACTGACATTGGCAATTTTGTAATAGGTCTTATTTCAGAAGTTTAGATTGGTCTAACTGTATGCTGTTTTGTAATAACAAAGATTTCCTCCCGTCCAGACCATTGGTGTCAAAAAGTATTTTAAGCCAAAAAAGTCATAAGCGACATTTTGGAAGCCCAGCGAGGATATTGCCTAGAAGATTAACACACCTTGGAAGAATATACTGCCTTTTGATTGTGACTGCCTTTGAGTAGAGACACATTAAATTCTACTGGAATATCTCCAAAGCCTGGTATCTTGTAGTTCGATGGGCCTCGAGTAAACAGGAAACCATCAGGAGACATCTTCTGTTGTTCTAGTAACATCATACCATAGCCCTGTTCAAAAGTACCAGAAAAACATTGTCCTTTAGATAAATTTAAGTGTAGATTGCAAGGCCATCGGTTATAAAACTTTATTTTGTACTCTGTGTACAAAATTTGTCCTTGAAACATCAAATCCAGTATTTTGATTGGTTAATTTTTCAGTCTTTTGTACTGTACAATAGTTGTTTTTTCATTGTTGGGTTGTATATCCAAGATCTCTTTAAAACATATTGCTAAAAATAGTACTCTATTATTCTTGCTATTATTATGAAACAAAATATATCTTTCATTGAATGCTTTAAAAAAATTAAATAATTTATTGTTTGAAACAAAATATGTTTGATGACAAACCTGCATGAAGCCTCCTTCAATCTGTCCTATATCTATAGCAGGGTTCAAACTACAACCAACATCCATAACAATATCGGTTCTTAATACCTACAACAAAAAATACATAACTTTTATCATTGTAAAACACATATGGTTTATCTCCCCTTCATTCTATTTATTTTTTTTATGTCAACTTATACCCCACCCCTTTAGTGTTGATAATTGTAAATGTAACGCAGCTTCTAAACTCACATAAAATCTCTTTTATTTAATTTGATGAAATTAAACAAATTAGTACTAGGTCCACGGAACCAGATTTTTTTTACACAATTTCTGTCATTTTGCAATGACTTAAAATTGGTGCCCTTTTTTCAAATTTCAGTTTGGTTAAGAACAAATAGCTTTCAGCTTAGGTCATGTCTGGCAAATATGACCTTTTCCAGACCCTTGCTATTATAGGTCTTTCTTGTTATGTTTGATGAGGCATGCTATTTGACTATAATGCCAAAGTTGATATTTCAGATAATTTATGTAAAATGTTATAAAATCTTCTATAGATTTGCTACAATGGTTCTGTTTATTTGACAGATATGACAGTACCTTTAATGTCCAATGTAAAAGAGGGACGAAAGATACCAAAGGGACAGTCAAACTCATAAATCTAAAACAAACTGACAACTCCATGGCTAAAAATGAAAAAGACAAACTACTAATCTATATTCTATTAGTAGTTGTTATATTCCTTTCAGATTTGAATAATTTTTTTTAGCTGCTCTATTTAGCGTTCTACAAACTGCTGGTTCAAATTTCCTGGAAATTTTTATATTTCTATCAACGGGTCAAAGTAAATATTTCTTTCAGGGGGCTCGTGGGTCTAAATCATTTTTTTTTTAATGTAGGATATTGCTATATTTTTCTATAAACAAACCTTATCTTATACTTAATAGAAAAATGAAATAAAAAAATGGGGTCACTGTTCATTTAAGCTCACAATCTGCCTCCGAAAGAAGCATACATTTTTGTTAATGTCCATTTTTCAGTTGAACTAATAGGAGAAACAGAAGTAATATCGAAATAAAAAAATAACCTTATTACCGAAATCGCTTAAATTTTACAATTATTTAGTTTATGTACAGCTTATTTGAAAACATTAATAAACAAGAATGTGTCCAAAGTACACGGATGCCCCACTCGCACTATCATTTTCCATGTTCAATGGACCGTGAAAATGAGTAAAAAATATAATTAGGCATTAAAATTAAAAAGATCATATCATAGGGAACATTTGTACTAAGTTTCAAGTTGATTGGACTTCAACTTCATCAAAAACTACTTGACCAAAAACTTTAACCTGAAACTCGCACTTTCATTTTCTATGTTCAGTGGACCGTGAAATAGGGGTCAAAAGTTTAATTTGTCTTGAAAATTAGAAAGATCATATCATAAGGAACATATGTACTAAGTTTCAAGTTGATTGGACTTCAGCTTCATCAAAAACTACCTTGACCAAAAACTTTAACCTGAAGCGGGACAGACGGACGAACGAACGAACGGACGGACGAACAGACGGACGGACGAACGGACGCACAGACCAGAAAACATAATGCCCCTCTACTATCGTAGGTGGGGCATAAAAAAATATAGGTCACCGATGAGATAAAAAAGATATTTCAATTTTAATGCCAAAAAATTGCATTTTTGCACCAAAGGGAGATAATTTGGACCTTTTTTCGATGATATAAACATTTTAAATGTGATCTGGGGCCAAACCAATTGATTTTGTTGGTTGATTTTTGTACCATATCATAAAGTTCTAATTAATAGTGTAAAAAATATAATTTGTAATGAAAAGAAAAATGTTTAATTTTTTGCTGAAATTTTTGTACCCGTGAGAGCCTCCTTAAGTTTTTTGAAAATTAAAGGAGAGAAAATCTATTTTAGTCAAAGTGTTTAGTACCTCCTTAAAACAAACAGATGATAATTTATAAAACTCTTACCTGGTGGTCTCCAGTTAAACAATCAATTTCAACTTCTGAACAGCCGGCACCAAAAGTGAAATAATTAAATGGTCGTCCTTCCTGTTTCTCAAAATCAAATCCTGTTATACCAGGTGTTCTGTGAACAAAATTAAAATATATACTCAAAATGGAGAACCCCATAACAAAATTAAAATATATACTCAAAATGGAGAACCCCATAACAAAATTAAAATATATACTCAAAATAGAGAACCCCATAACAAAATTTAAATATATACTCAAAATGGAGAACCCCATAACAAAATTAAAATATATACTCAAAATGGAGAACCCCATAACAAAATTAAAATATATACTCAAAATGGAGAACCCCATAACAAAATTAAAATATATACTCAAAATAGAGAACCCCATAACAAAATTAAAATATATACTCAAAATAGAGAACCCATAACAAAATTAAAATATATACTCAAAATAGAGAACCCCATAACAAAATTAAAATATATACTCAAAATGGAGAACCCCATAACAAAATTAAAATATATACTCAAAATGGAGAACCCCATAACAAAATTAAAATATATACTCAAAATGGAGAACCCCATAACAAAATTTAAATATATACTCAAAATGGAGAACCCCATAACAAAATTAAAATATATACTCAAAATGGAGAACCCCATAACAAAATTAAAATATATACTCAAAATGGAGAACCCATAACAAAATTAAAATATATACTCAAAATAGAGAACCCCATAACAAAATTAAAATATATACTCAAAATGGAGAACCCCATAACAAAATTAAAATATATACTCAAAATAGAGAACCCCATAACAAAATTAAAATATATACTCAAAATGGAGAACCCCATAACAAAATTAAAATATATACTCAAAATGGAGAACCCCATAACCAAATTAAAATATATACTAAAAATGGAGAACTCCATAACAAAATTTCTTGAACCAAACCTACTTATCACACAAAACTGGATTTCCCATGCATAATCTATACAAAATCTGAAAAATTATGACAAAAATTTTTAACATTTCACTAGCTTGCATGTCTATTTATCAACTTGAACTTTTTTCCAATCTTGAAACCAATGAACCTACTATTGGAGACCAAACATGGTCCTTACTGAACTTACAACTTTATATATACACTTACTTATAAAATCCTGTGGATGATAAGCTCACTCTGTCAAAGTAGGCTGAATTCACCTGGAAAATAAATAAATATCTGTTCAGAAAACTACTGGTAAAAAAAAAATACAGGTAAAAATAAGCTATTCCAAAACTGTTTAAAGAAGTGTACACAAAAAACATTAATATAGAAATCTTAACATTGAGCAATTTGAAAATTTGGGTTAACTCATGATATTCGAAAATTGTGTTGCTCATGCCAAGGGATATAACTCTGGGTAAAACTTAATCTAGGTCTGATTGTTTTGATATCACAAGTCTATAGTTAGTAATTTCTAAAAACCTGGACAGAATAAGAACATGAAGAAGGGAACTTACACAATACAATAATACATCTTACCCAATCTTCCCAGGTTCCTTTAGGGTTGGCATTGAACTTACACACTACAGTAATACATCTTACCCAATCTTCCCAGGTTCCTTTAGGGTTGGCATTGAACTTACACAATACAATAATACATCTTACCCAATCTTCCTAGGTCCCTTTAGGGTTGGCACTGAACTTACACAATACAGTAATACATCTTACCCAATCTTCCCAGGTTCCTTTAGGGTTGGCATTGAACTTACACAATACAGTAATACATCTTACCCAATCTTCCCAGGTTCCTTTAGGGTTGGCATTGAACTTACACAATACAATAATACATCTTACCCAATCTTCCCAGGTTCCTTTAGGGTTGGCACTGAACTTACACACTACAGTAATACATCTTACCCAATCTTCCCAGGTTCCTTTAGGGTTGGCATTGAACTTACACACTACAGTAATACATCTTACCCAATCTTCCCAGGTTCCTTTAGGGTTGGCATTGAACTTACACAATACAGTAATACATCTTACCCAATCTTCCCAGGTTCCTTTAGGGTTGGCATTGAACTTACACAATACAGTAATACATCTTACCCAATCTTCCCAGGTTCCTTTAGGGTTGGCATTGAACTTACACACTACAGTAATACATCTTACCCAATCTTCCCAGGTTCCTTTAGGGTTGGCATTGAACTTACACACTACAGTAATACATCTTACCCAATCTTCCCAGGTTCCTTTAGGGTTGGCATTGAACTTACACACTACAGTAATACATCTTACCCAATCTTCCCAGGTTCCTTTAGGGTTGGCATTGAACTTACACAATACAGTAATACATCTTACCCAATCTTCCCAGGTTCCTTTAGGGTTGGCATTGAACTTACACAATACTATAATAAATCTTACCCAATCTTCCCAGGTTCCTTTAGGGTTGGCACTGAACTTACACACTACAGTAATACATCTTACCCAATCTTCCCAGGTTCCTTTAGGGTTGGCATTGAACTTACACACTACAGTAATACATCTTACCCAATCTTCCCAGGTTCCTTTAGGGTTGGCACTGAACTTACACACTACAGTAATACATCTTACCCAATCTTCCCAGGTTCCTTTAGGGTTGGCATTGAACTTACACAATACAATAATACATCTTACCCAATCTTCCCAGGTTCCTTTAGGGTTGGCACTGAACTTACACACTACAGTAATACATCTTACCCAATCTTCCCAGGTTCCTTTAGGGTTGGCATTGAACTTACACACTACAGTAATACATCTTACCCAATCTTCCCAGGTTCCTTTAGGGTTGGCATTGAACTTACACAATACAGTAATACATCTTACCCAATCTTCCCAGGTTCCTTTAGGGTTGGCATTGAACTTACACAATACAGTAATACATCTTATCCAATCTTCCCAGGTTCCTTTAGGGTTGGCATTGAACTTACACAATACAATAATACATCTTACCCAATCTTCCCAGGTTCCTTTAGGGTTGGCATTGAACTTACACAATACAGTAATACATCTTACCCAATCTTCCCAGGTCCCTTTAGGGTTGGCATTGATGTAGGGCTCTATTCTTTCTAAGATTGTCTGGCAGGCAACCTAAAATTATAAAATATTATTTAGTTATACTGCATTTTTACAAATACTGCTTTACCTGCAATGACATTCAGTATTATCATTATGAGTTCCATTTACATTTGAAGAGAACATCCTGCCACAAGCCAGTAAATCTTTTCAATTAAGAAATTCACCGGGATTTAGTTGTTTGTCATTAAGCCTTATAATAAATCAGCCATTCAACAATTATCAAATCTATAGAGCTGTTTCTTTTTCCTTACCTTTGCAGCCATTTAACACTATCAAAGCTAAGACTTGTGTCCATTACACTTAAATCCTTTGCAGCCATTCCACAATGATCAGAGCTAGAGCTAGTTTTTGTTAGCCTTACCTTAACAGCCATTCCATTTAGATCAGAGCTAGCACTAGCAGCTGTGGCAGAAGTATTAGGAACAGTATTTGTATAGTCTCACTGATGTGTATTTTTGTAGTTGGAATTTTCAGAACTCTACTAGCAACCTACAATATAAAGAAACGAAGATATTGTTAGAGCTATTATAATAGAATGTATGAGGGAGGGAAGGAAGGGACTTTAAAAATATCCATTCAACCAAGAACCATTTTTAAGATAATTCTGCAATTTAAGAAATGACTGTAATATTTTTTCTGTTTATGAAGAAATAACATAAAAATTTGGTGCACACTGCATAACGCGTGTATGACGGGTTATTTAACAGTGTGCACCACATTTTTTATGTTATTTCCAATAGACAGAAAAAATATTTACAGTCATTACTTATAATTTAATTCTAAATTCCATTTTAAACCGTAGAAAAACCATGAAAAAACGTTGATGACATCACGGTCACATGACTAAATTATGTATATGGGTCATAACAAAATAATGTCAGCCAATCAGAAGACGCGTACATCCAAAATTAAATTATAATGGTGATAGACACATACTGAAAAAAGACCCATGTCTAACATTCAATAATTAAACTTCCCCTTCCTACCCCCACATACATTTTAATGGAATAGCTCTTTCATTGATTACTTAAGTTACATCTTTAAGCAATCAAAGCAATTACCCCATACAATTATTTAAAGTTTTATTTTGTAATTTTTTCTTTTGGCTATGGTGTTGTCTTTTATTTTTCAGCTGAAGGCTAACATTTGAATCCCCTTTTTATCTACTACTTTTCCATATATTTAATTGTTAACATGTATGTTAGATTATAAAATTATAAAGCAGCTTGTCAAGCATTTTAGTAAATTTTTGCTTTTAATTTTTGCATACCCCTTTCTTCCTTTCTCCCTCTTATCAAACCTAAAGGGATGATAAGAATGTGAAGACCTTGTCATATTTCTTTTCCTCAATGGAACTACCTTATAAAATATACCTGTATCATTTTAGTGTGAAGTCCTTGTCCCATTTCTACACCTCCATGAGTGACCAATACTGACCCATCTCTGTACACCATAACTAAAGCTCCTGCCTGTAACACAAAAAACAATAACTGTCCAAAACATTACAGAAATTTTCAGTTATTAAATTTTACCTACCACAATGTTCTTCCTATTGTTTAATTACAAATTAAAATATTAAAAAAAATAATTAAAAAATTATCAGAAATTTCAGTTAGATTGTCTTTACCTGAACAATTCAGTCATTATATTCTGCTGATCTAAGATGGCTGCATTTGAGAGGGAAAAAATCAGACACGGAGTATGATTGAACTATTTGAGTAATGCTTGTCTTACAAAACTTTTCTATCTATATTCATTTTTTTTGTAACAGCAAAAAACATGTTAGTCATCAAATAAACCAGAGGATTCATCTGACGAAATTTGTTTTTCTTTGTTCCGAGTTATACATGTAAATTGCATTATTATCTATCAAAACTTAGAAGAGATCTGTTTTCTCTGATTACAGTTTTATTTACAGTAAATTTTTTATTAATCTGATAATGTAACTTTACATTAATTGGATGTAAAACTCAAATATCTGTTTTCCAAAGCAAATTTCAATAGTTTATATACATTAAATTTCTTCAAACATGGATGCAATTCATTTTAGTACTTAATATTTGTGCAACAGCAAAACATTAAATATAACATTAAGCATTTAATCTGATCTTTTAAACAAACCTGATTTAATCTGATCTTTTAAACACACCTGATTTAAACAAACCTGATTTAAGAAAGTAGCTGTAAAAGCAATACCAAATTTTGTAGGAATCATACAGATCCCTCTTTTCTTCCATCGGTTTTCACTGAAATGAGAGACAAAATAAGTCAGATCTTCCCAATGCATTTCTCTTAAAATCAATAATGATGCTAAAGTGACTAACTGGTTACTACCATAGCATAGTTGGACCAACAGTATACGTAGCAAGCCAATTCCCACTTCACTCCCATATTCCCAATAACTTTTGATCAATATATAATATACTGTATATATTCTGAGATTCTGGCATTACTTTTAATCTGTTTGACTTTTCATGATTTTTTTCAACCTCCCCTCAACTCTCATTTCCCTCCCCACTTCCATCCCTATGTTCCCCCTTCTTTTTCCTTTTCTTAGATATCCTCCTCCTACAACAGGAGAAGAACATAGAAAACAAGTAGCAAGTTTACAGCAAGATATCAATAATTCTTTTTAAAGTTAGTTTTTATCTATACAATTTAAAAATTCTAATATGATGTATATAAAGAAAAGAATCAGGAAATATAATGCAATAATTTAATTTTGGATGTAACGCGTCTTCTGATTGGCTGACGTTATTTTGTTATGAGCCCATAGACATAATTTAGTCATGTGACCGTATGTCATCAACATTTTTTCATGGTTTTCTACGGTTTAAAATGAAATTTAAAATTAAATTATAAGAAATGACTGTAATATTTTTTCTGTCTATTCGAAATAACATAAAAAATGTGGTGCACAATGTTAAATAACCCGCTACGCGCGTTATTCAGTGTGCACCAAATTTTTTACGTTATTTCTTCATAGACAGAAAAAATATTACAGTCATTCCTTAAATAACTGACCTATTGAATATTTCCACATCTCTTTTTCTCTTTATAAATTCGCTCCTGTCTTTGCATTCCTCCCAACATTTTCTTACATTGCAGTCTTCCATTACCTGTCCAAAGTGCGTCAGATCTCCTTCGTTGTACATGTTTAGTTTACGAACCTGATAGTACAATAATTGATAATTATGTTAGAAGATTTCAAGTTATCTAATTAAGACTTAAATTAAGACTTAATTTATTTCAGATGTGGTTTTAAAATTTAATAACTTGATAGTGAAATAAATAACAAATATTTTAGAAAGTTTTCATGATTTACCTTTTCTAAAATAAAATAAAATATTATCGTAATTATTTTAATGTATCAGGCGGAAATTTGAAAAAAATATTCCAATTTCAAAAGTTATATAAAATTGGATTGATGGAATAAACAAAATGTTCTTGACTTTATTAATAAACTTAATATTTTTAAAATTAAAAAATAATTGATCATTTCATATATACAATTATAATATTTTTCTATGCATTAATATATGATGGTTCCATGTAACATCATAGGACTACTTAAGAAATAATTCTGTCATGCTACACACTATGCTCATTTTAACATAGGTAGACATTATATTTGTCAATATTTTTATAATCAGCATATTTAGTGAGGTGTAAAATGTTGACAAATATAATTCCAACCCATGTTAAAATGAACATATAGCATGGCATGATACAATTGTTTTGATTCTAATAGGAAAGTTTAAAACTTTTATACTTTGAAAGGGATATATAATACATATTCGAAAGGCAGCCATTTTATTTGACAAAGTTAAAACAATTTAGAAAATCAACCGTTTTTTGATAAAAAACGAATACTTACTTATAAAACTTACTTTTGGAATACATGTATTTCATTTAAAATCCTAGTAAGCAACACCAACACATATGTTCATTTTGATCTCCGGTGTTGTTTGAAATACAACTGAGTTTGAACTGACATTGTAATTTCAATTGTAACTTTAATCATGTGCAGCCTATGTTTTATTGGAATTAGAACATGGCTTTGTTTCCAAAACCAAAAAAGAACATCATATTAAAATTCATGTTGTATAATAGAATGAGTATAATCTTAAAATATCATTGCTAGTGAAGGGCTGTTATGTAATGTTAAGCAAGTGCAAATATACCGTAATAAAATATATTCTTACCACTTCATTCCAATTATTGACTCTCTGTTACATGACAACTTTGAAAAAGTCAACCAATTATTTTCCAGAATACTAGTATTGTCACGGAATAGAAGTTCCTTCATAATATAATTCTTTTTGGCAGCACAAATATTCGTTGGCTGTATTAGCAGAGTTTGAATTTGGTTTTAAAACTTTTGTAACTTTTTGAGTTTAGCATTTAAATAAACTGCATAAAATTTGTTGGATGGGATCTAAAGGAAGTCTCATTGGGGAGGGGGGGGGGGGGGAGGTCTGATCCAGAATCCTGCTTACTGTTTTGTCAGATTCCTATATCCTGCTTATAATTGTAAAAACAACACTTGTAATTTTACGACACCAACCTGACTTTGTTTCCTGTTATCACTCACAATAATTTGACTTTCACATGTCACACTAATTTACCAAAAAAATTGGGAAATCAGGTGTCACGCTTAGACCCAATGAGACCAACTCTAAAGAATGTTCAACACACTGCACGTCATTGTTTCAACTTTCAAACGTGGTGATAAAACCTGGAAAGTATAGATATCAAGCTTGTACCATATTCTAAATCTTTACCAAACAAAATACCTACCCGACTTGGACAAAAATTTAGATAAGTAGCTACTTCATCTATGAATGTTTCTGCAACAACCATTCCCTGCGGTCCACCAAAACCTCTGAATGCAGTATTTGAGGGAATATTGGTCTTACATGTCCTGCCGACTGCTTTAAAATTGGCAATCTTATAGGCATTGTCTAAGTGAAACAAACCTCTGTCTAAAACCTTTGTCAAAAAGAATTGATATATGTTTGTATGAAGGATAGTTATGCAGAAAATTTTATAGGCATATTTTACTTCTATGGTTGACGTTCAATAGAAAATATAGATAACAGCTTTTGCTTTAAAAAACATTAAAAAAATAAATTAAAAAAATTTAAAATAAATAAAAATAAAAGAATAAGAATAAGAATAAGAATAAGAATAAAAAAAATTAAAATTAAAATTAAAATTAAAATTAAAATAAGAATAAGAATAAGAATAAAAATAAAAAAATTAAAAATTAAAATTAAAATTAAAATTAAAATTGAAATTAATTAAATCAAAATTAAAATCAAAATAATACAAAGAAAAAAAAAGCTCCTATACAAAAGATATACCAGTGAGGTAAATTATGCCTCTCCACTGTTAAAGTACTTGTTCTTGTAAACACCAGTTTTTCTTTCAAATTCAAGGTTTAATGGGAAAAAAAGACTCCTTTTATTTTTTGATGAATTGAGAATTTGGTGGTTTTAGTAGACACAATTTTTGCATTCACTATAAGAGTATTAGAGGAAATGTTTGATATTGAATTTTGGAGGAAACAGAACAGTAAAAGGTGAGTTTCTCACAAATAATAATTTCACAGTACCTGGGGCACGTAATAAGGTCTTAGTACCTGGGATTATAGCTATAATATGAAAATAAGAAGATGTGGTATGAGTGCCAATGAGACAACTCTCCGCAAGAGACCAACTGACGCAGACATTTACAACTATGATCACCATACAGTCTTCAACAGAGAGCAATTAAGGTCACTTTACCTGAGGTTAGTAATAGGGTCATAATACTGAGGTTAGTAATAGGGTCATAATACCTGAGGATAGTAATAGGGTCATAATACCTGAGGTTAGTAATAGGGTCATAATACCTGAGGTTAGTAATAGGGTCATAATACCTGAAGTATGTAATAGGGTCATAATACTGAGGTTAGCAATTTGGTCTTAGTACCTCATGTTAGTAATTTGGTCTTAGTACCTGAAGTTAGTAATAAGATCACAGAACCTGAGGTTAGCAATTAGATCACAGAACCTGAGGTTAGCAATAAGACCACAGAACCTGAGGTTAGCAATAAGATCACAGAACCTGAGGTTAGCAGTAGACCACAGAACCTGAGGTTAGCAATAAGCCCACAGAACTGAGTTAGCAATTGCCCACGAACCTGAGGTTAGCAATTAGACACAGAACTGAGGTTAGCAATTGACCACGAACCTGAGGTTAGCAATTAGACCACAGAACCTGAGGTTGGAATAAGACCACAGAACCTGAGGTTAGCAATAAGATCACAGAACCTGAGGTTAGCATTAGTCACAGAACCTGAGGTTAGCAATAGACCACAGAACCTGAGGTTAGCAATAAGACCACAGAACCTGAGGTTAGCAATAAGACCACAGAACCTGAGGTTAGCAATAAGACACAGAACCTGAGGTTAGCAATAAGACCACAGAACCTGAGGTTAGCAATTAGATCACAGACCTGAGGTTAGCAATAAGATCACTTTACATGGTGTTAGCAATAAGATCAATGAGTCTGAGGTCAGCAATAAGACCAACTACTGAGGTAAACAACAAAATCACTTTACCTGATGTTAGCAATAAGATCACAAATTTTGTGCAGTACCTGATCGTAAGGTTATATGAGCTTAAATTTTTTGCAGAACATGATCAAGCGATTATATGAGCTTTAATTTTATGCAGAACTTGATCATGAGGTTATATGAGCTAAAATTTAGTGCAGAACCTGATCGTGAGGTTATATGAGCTTAAATTTTGTGCAGAACCTGATCGCAAGGTTATATGAGCTTAAATTTTGTGCAGAACTTGATCATGAGGTTATATGAGCTTAAACTTTGTGCAGAACCTGATCATGACATTATAAAACTTAAATTTTGTGCAGAACCTGATCGTAAGGTTATATGAGCTTAAATTTTGTGCAGAGCCTGATCATGACATTATAAGAGCTTAAATTTTGTGCAGAACCTGATCATAAGGTTATATGAGCTTAAATTTTGTGCAGAACCTGATCACGAGGTTATAAAGAGCTTAAATTTTGTGCAGAGCCTGATCTTGAGATTATATTTTTTGCTTTTACTTGTATGTTATTCAGATCTTCCTTAAAGAACACATTCATGGAAGGAGATATCTAGTGAGTTTACAGAATCTACTTACCTTCTGGATCAGGTAAATTGTTTGGGTCCCAGTTGGTCAGTTTTTAGTTTACTATATAGTTCTTTGTAGACTGTTCATTGACTTTTGGTCATTTTTGTTTTAAAAGGTGTTATCAGTATGCCTTTCTCCTATTAGTTTAAGTATTTCACTTGATTACAAAATAAAATAAAATGCTTCACTGAGTGCAGCCTGATACGACCGCAGAGTTTGAATCGTAAACAGTTGGGGCAAATTTGGACACAATATTCAAGCTTGATACGGTCTGAATTTGGATTGTGATCAAATTTTTGACATAATATAGGTTTCTGACACAAAACAAATGTCAAGGTCTTACAAATCTATTGGGTAATACTGTGCAAGTAAATATTTCTTCTTGAAAACTTTTCAAAAAAACTTCAAAAAAAAAAAAAAATTAAACCCCTTAAACAAAATTGGAACCCCCCAAACTTTTTGAGATTCATACACTTTAACAAAAGTTATTGTCTGGAAACTACAAAAATGCTTATTTGGGCCCCTAATTCTTACACAGTTTGGACCATAACCCCCAAAATCAATCCAAACCTTCCTTTAGTGGTTATAAACCTTGTGTTAAAATTTTATTGATATCTATTTATTTATACTAAAGTTAATTATCTGGAAACATCTGTCTTTGGACGACGCTGACGACAACAACGACAATATAATAGCAATATACTACCAATTTTTTTTTTAATTTTGCTGTTGTATAAAAAATAATTTTCAAAATTGATTCAATTACAATAATGGACAAAGGAAGATAACTCCAACTTAAAACAAATAATTTTGACAATTATACGATTGATATTTTTTAAACAGATATAAGATTCCTTTTTTTCCATTTGTAAAGGAGCGTAACTCTAATACGGTTGAAGTGACATCACCAAATTCAAACTTGATCTGTATTTTGATGTAATAAACATTGTGTATAAGTTTAATGACATTTGGTTGAGGCAAACTAATAAAATTAAAGAACCAAAACAAAAAATTCAGCATTTTTTCATTTGTAAAGGGGCAAAACTCAACAACGGTAAATGTGAGGTATGTGACATATGTACCTACGGACAAACGTACGTATGTACAGACAGACAAGGGTAAAACTTAATGCCCCCTCAGCTACTGCAGGGGCATAAAAAGAAATAAGCTTTAAACCTTACTCTTTTTAATCGCTAACAAAATCAGGAAAGTGGTGCCCATTGGAATGGTCTTTTCTCATAATATGTTAGTGATTATGATGTAAGCTGAAGCCAAATGCTGTCTTCTGAAACAATTTTACCTGTTCAGGTGTGTGGTCAAGTGAACCAGATATTTCATCCATGAATGTTTCAGTAACCAGCATACTCTGAGGTACTCCAAACCCCCGGAAAGCTGTATTTGAAGGGGTGTTAGTTTTACACACATAACCAGTCAGTCTCACGTTTTCAATTTTGTAACAATTTTCAAACATCAATAAGGCCTGCTCAAGTACCTAAATGAAAACAATTTATATACTAAGGGGATAGTTCTATGCAAGTGGTGGGAAAAGGGACATAGCTATGATGTTGGTAGAAGGAACATTCTGATTAAATAAGGGAAGCAACTCTAGCCTAATCAAAAACATTTATCAGGATTTTCATCACTTTACCGAATCTGGATCT